>OY992876.1:216582566-216795066 GCA_963921405.1 Cepaea hortensis | reverse complement strand
TACTTCTGTCTTCTATTTCTATGTTGTCTAGAGCGTCCTCTAGCCTCTACTTCTGTCTTCTACTTCTATGTTGTCTAGTGTGTCCTCTAGTCTCTTCGTCTTTCTTTTACTTCTATGTTGTCTAGTGCGTCGTGTAGTCTCTACTTCTGTCTTCTACTTCTATGTTGTCTAGAGCGTCCTCTAGCCTCTACTTCTGTCTTCTACTTCTATGTTGTCTAGTGCGTCCTCTGGTCTCTACTTCTGTCTTCTACTTCTATGTTGTCTAGTGTGTCCTCTAGTCTCTTCGTCTTTCTTTTACTTCTATGTTGTCTAGTGTGTCCTCTAGTCTCTTCGTCTTTCTTTTACTTCTATGTTGTCTAGTGCGTCCTCTAGTCTCTACTTCTATCTTCTACTTCTATGTTGTCTAGTGTGTCCTCTAATCTCTACTTCTGTCTTCTACTTCTATATTGTCTAGTGTGTCCTCTAGTCTCTACTTCTGTCTTCTACTTCTATGTTGTCTAGTGCGTCCTCTAGTCTCTTCGTCTTTCTTTTACTTCTGGGAGAATCCGCCGCGAAGCATTTTTGCAATCTGCCTCGCGCTCCGGGGGATTGTGGGTTCGATTCCTAGCTACGACATTCTGTTCACGACTGCAATTTTCTCAGAGACTCATGGGGGTCGTCGCTGGGGCTATGGAGTTCATGTTTTGTGCCAGTGTCTAAATAAACACGCATAATATTGTTTGGCGCTCACAGAAGTAACCACGTAGTATGTGCTCTGCTGTCTGCAACGCCAAACCACATGTGCACATGGCTGAGTCACCAATCTTGAATTTTGTATACATGTGGTTGCGTAATCTATTGTGTCCTGTTCTGAGGCGCAGAAGAATGACCTGTTCTGGTCTGTCCATAACGTGGTAGTCGTCTTGAGTAAGGTTTGGTGGCTTCTGACTGATTTGATCATTCTTTTCTTTTGGTGGTATGTAATAGGCACATCAGGTTGTTCTTCTTTTGCTCCTTCCTTAGCCAATCGATCAGCTCTGTCGTTTCCGGGGACTCCACAGTGGGATGGTATCCACTGTGTGGTGATCTTACGCTGACTGCTAAGTTCAGAAAGTAGTGTCCTCAGAACTCTCAATTTCCCAGACAGGAGCGCCTCTATTACGGATTTTGCATCTGTCAATATCACCACAGGTTGTGTACCATGGCTGGTATTTTGTAATTTCTCTGTGGTTATCTTGATTGCCTCAATTTCAGCATCATAGTTATGGCAGTACTTTCCTGTTGGAATTCTGGCCGTGTCTCTAGTATTATTTAGGTATTCTATGTACACTCCCGCTCCTCCATTTCGAACAGCATTTTGTGCTGACCCATCTGTGTAAACTCGGATCCATAGGTCCTGTGGGTATTCGTCATCAAGGAAGCTGAGAGTGGCTGTTCTGCGCTGTACACTGTTCTGTTCTTCCTTGTCAAATATTCCTCTCACTTTTGAGTGGATTTGTAGCGTTATTCTATGTTCATCTTTCCACGCGGTTCGCTCTGGAATGGTTGTCAGGGGGATACCAACTGTGGGAAGATCGATGGTTTCTCTGCAGAGTTGTTTGGCCTGGTGGATGACACTACTTCTTTTCAACCGCCCCATAGCTAAGTTTTCAAATCGGTTCTTCATAGGGTGGCCTGGCAAGCTGAGAAACTTTTCTGCTTGTATGAGTGTTTTTGTATCTCTGCGTTCTCTTAAAGCTTGTGTCCTCCCCATTTTTTCCATTGCTACTATAGGGGTTGATCTCATCCCTCCTGTGATGACTCTAAGAGCTTGATTTTGCACCTTGTCCAGATCCTGCAATGTAGTTTTGGATGCTGAACACCACGCAGTTGACCCGTATTCCAAGTGTGGTCGTATGCTCTGTTGAAAAACTTTGCTAAGCATTTTCCCACTGGCTCCCCAAGTGGTTCCAGTTAGCTTTCTCAGGATGGCAATTTTCCTTCTGGCTTTTGCTACTGCTTTTTTTTATGTGTTTTCTCCATGTCAGCCTGTCGTCGAATGTTACACCAAGGTATGTTGGTTCCTTGTCTTCTCTTAGGGGTGTTCCATTTATCTGAATGCTCCTTGCCTTTTGTTTCGGAGAAAGGGTAAATAGAGTGGTGCTGCACTTGTCAGTGTTTATGCTGATACACCATCTATCTGCCCATGCAACAAATGTATCTACATCTCTCTGTAGCAATATGGTGGCCACTGATGCATGTTCATTTGCGCTCCACAAAACCAGGTCATCAGCGTACATTGCCGCTTTAATTCCATCGGGTAGATTAGCAACAAGATCATTTGATTATGTGGTTGTTTCGGGATTTGATATTTAAATATTGAGCACAACCCACTACTGGCAATGCCGATCACATTCTGGTATGAACCTAAGGCCTATCCACGTCAATATGGAAGCACTATACTCGAGTTTCGCCCTCATTTGAGCTCGTCAGTAGTGCATATCCCTGACCGGATCCGGAAACAGTCCCGGATCACGCGTGTGAAGCGGGTGTGTAACCACGCGGCACACACTGGACACACCTAATTATCACAACAGAACATCACAACGCTACCCATCGTAGGCTATGCTCAAGATTGCCCAATCGCCGCGACCGACGTCCGTCAATCGATGGGACCCGAACGATCAGGACTTCTCACTGGCAAGGAACACCAGGCCTCCTAAATCCAGTGAGCAATAATCAATTGATTATGTGGTTGTTTCGGGATTTGATATTTAAATATTGAGCACAACCCACTACTGGCAACGCCGATCACATTCTGGTATGAACCTAAGGCCTATCCACGTCAATATGGAAGCACTATACTCGAGTTTCGCCCTCATTTGAGCTCGTCAGTAGTGCATATCCCTGACCGGATCCGGAAACAGTCCCGGATCACGCGTGTGAAGCGGGTGTGTAACCACGCGGCACACACTGGACACACCTAATTATCACAACAGAACATCACAACGCTACCCATCGTAGGCTATGCTCAAGATTGCCCAATCGCCGCGACCGACGTCCGTCAATCGATGGGACCCGAACGATCAGGACTTCTCACTGGCAAGGAACACCAGGCCTCCTAAATCCAGTGAGCAATAATCAATCGATTATGTGGTTGTTTCGGGATTTGATATTTAAATATTGAGCACAACCCACTACTGGCAACGCCGATCACATTCTGGTATGAACCTAAGGCCTATCCACGTCAATATGGAAGCACTATACTCGAGTTTCGCCCTCATTTGAGCTCGTCAGTAGTGCATATCCCTGACCGGATCAGGAAACACTCCCGGATCACGCTTGTGAAGCGGGTGTGTAACCACGCGGCACACACTGGACACACCTAATTATCACAACAGAACATCACAACGCTACCCATCGTAGGCTATGCTCAAGATCATTGATGAAGATTAGAAAAAGTGTTGGGGACAGGACTCCGCCCTGGGGAACACCGTGACGCAGTAGTACTTTCTTGCGCTTGAGACCGTCTATCTGTACTCGGGGTCTTCTGTTGTGCAAGTATGCTTTCACCCATTTGTACATTCTTCCAATGACTTTACAGTTTCTCAGTTTCTTCATCAGACCTTCTTTCCAGACTTTGTCAAAGGCTTTCTTCAAATCTATCCATGCCGCAAGCACCAGCTTCTTCTCTTGGAATGCATCCTCAACTTCTTGAGAGAGGTAGGTTGTCTGATCTTCCGTAGAGTAGCACTGCCTAAAGGCAGCCTGTTGTGGCACAAGGATGTTTTCACTTTCAATGTACCACTGTAGTCTGTGATTGATGACGCGTTCCATTGTTTTGCAGAGACAACTGGTGAGGCTAATGGGTCTGTAGCTGGATGCAATGGAACTTTCCCAGATTTTAGGAGGGGTATCATGATTGCTTCTCTCCAGGCTTGTGGAACACTGCCTAAGATCCATGTATTATTAAAGATCTGTAGCAGATTTGCTTTGGCCTCTGTTCCTAGGTTCCTGATCATTTCATTGGAGATACCATCAGCTCCTGGTGATTTTCTCATTTTCAGTTTTGATATGGCTAGCTCCAGTTCACTGAATGTGATAGGTGTCTCCATAACTTCATGTACAATTTCTTTCTGTCCTGTATTTTGCCATTTCTCTCGAATCTCCTGTTGTTTCTCTGGACTAATTTCAATATTGTTATCTTGTGCGAATGAATCCGCAAAATGGTCAGCTGCTTGCTTTCCTGTTAAGATGTTTCCGTCTTTATGTAGCGCAATTTTTGAGTTTCTCCCTGTGCCCTCATCGTTAATCTGTTTTATTAGCCTCCATAACTTCCTTGCGTCTCTTTCAAAGTTCAGTGACTCTGTTTTCTCCTGCCAGCTTTTCCGTCTAGCCTGCAGTTGGGCCCTTTGAAATTTGGCTTTTGCGTGCTGATATTTATTGTGGTGCTCTTGGCTGGGATTGGCCTCCGCTTGTTTTCTACATACATCTACATCATTATGCAACTGTTCCAGTTCACTATTCTAGTAGGGTTTATAATGTTTACGGGCTCCTCTTGGTATTGTTTCTCGTGCTGCCTGTAGTATGCATTTCCCAAACTCTTCAACTACTTTATTTATGTCCTTCTCAGTGTTGAGGTTTCTAACCAGTATGCTGGTGCGATGCTTGTACATTGCCCAGTCTGCTTTCTTGTAGTTCCACCTCGAGAGGGTGCTGCTTTCACTTACAAGGTCATTTTCTACAGTTAGAAAGACTGCCCCCCCCCCTCTGCCGTGCGTCCACCTTGACGAGGTAGAGGGGCTTGCGCGTTCCAATGACCCCAAGAGCTATGCCGACAGTAGCACAGCTACTGGTAGGGTCACCCATGTCGGACAGGTCAAGGGAGAGGGACCAGACGAAGCGACGCACAAACCTGCTGCCTTGTAGGTAGACTGGGGACAGTCAAAGGCTAGGGAAAGCATCCCGAAAAATGCTTGTCGAAATCGGATGTACCGAGCCACAGGCTTGACAAAGCAGTGCAACGTAACTTAATTCATGATGTCACAAATCAAAATTAATTGTTATGGTGCTAATCCCGTGAAGTCCCATCAGGCGGCGATAGTGCCGGGCCCCCTGCCTCGAGGGGGTCCACCCATGACTACTGGTGGTCACCCTCCCTGTGCTGTGGAGTCAAAGCACAGAGGAGTAGGTTAAGAGCTATTGACCAAATACCCCGGACACTCAACATACTACAGTGGAATGCCGAAGGAGTTTACAAGAAGAAAGACTTCCTAACACAGCGTCTTCATAAAGATAGAATAGATGTGGCATGCATTCAAGAGACACACCTCAACGCCAATCACAAATTCTCAGTCAGAGGATATCAGGCCACACGTTTCGACCGCGAAGGACACAAAGGAGGAGTTCTAATACTTACACGAAATACAATACCTTGCAGCGAAGTATCTGTGATCTCTGACAACCAAACGGAAATTATAGGTGTTGATATAATGATAAAGGACGTGAAAATAAGAATCTACAATCTGTATAGCCCAGCAGATAAGGACCTTACACTCTCAAACATGAAAATAACTGACACAAACTGCATTATTGTCGGAGACTTTAATAGCCGTTCAGAAAGATATGGATACCCAGATACTGACAAAAGAGGAGATGAATTGGAGGACCGGGAAATAGACTCAAATCTCCATCTACTCAACAAAGCTGATGACACACCGAGCTTCTACTCCAGAAGATGGCTTACCACTTCTACTCCAGACTTAGCTTTCTGCACAGGAGACATCCTCCACAAAATCGATCGCCATGTGCTGGACCAATTAGCAGGTAGTGACCACAGATCAATCAAGCTTGTAATGAATATGGAGTATGTTCCACAGGAGCAAAAGCCCTTGCCCCGCTGGAATTACAAACCAGCAGATTGGGACAGATTTGCCATACTAACAGACAAATATTGTGAAAACATAAATACACGATATGGCAACATAAAGCAGATGGTGGAAAGTCTAAACAGAGCGATAATACAGGCAGCCACTGAGTCCATTCCCAGAGGAGCGAGGTAAAATTACAAACCATACTGGACTGAAGAACTACAAATTTTGGAGGACAAAGTTGAAGATGCCAGGAAGACAGCAGAGAGAGAACAAACAATTGAAGCGAACATCTCTCTCAAAGCCATCTCAGCAAAATATAAAAGAACAGTAAATCAAACAACAAGAGATTGTTGGAGAGAAAAAGCAGACAACCTGAATTTTGACAGGGATGGAAACAAACTATGGAAACTAGTGAAAGCCATAAACAATGAAGGACCTAGAAACAAACAAATAACAATTAAACAAGGAAATGCCTTGCTTACAGGAAAAAAGGCTGCAAATGCACTAATGGAACACTATGCAAATGCAAACCACATTGATATTACAACCGAACAGAAGAAAGCAATCAAAGACAAACAGATACATCATAGAAATACAGAGACAGCAGCAGAATATATGATGGCAAATCTAACAATGGAAGAAATGGAACAGGCAATGAATACCCTAAAAAAGAAGAAATCACCAGGAAAGGATGGAATCACAAATGAAATGCTAATAAGACTAGGCACCAAGGCAAAGAAGAAACTACTAGCAGTCCTAAATAACAGCTGGAAGAGAGGAATAGTCCCACAGGCATGGAAGGAAGCTATACTAATACCAGTCCCAAAGAAAGGAAAAGACCTGGAAGAACCAAATGGCTATCTACCTATCAGTCTACTTAGCTGTGTAGGAAAATTAATGGAACGCATTATCAATGGCAGGCTAACATGGCATCTGGAAGAAAACAAACTCTTAACACCACACCAAGCAGGATTCAGAAAGTACAGATCCACTGAAGATCAAATAACCTATATAGCTCAGGAAATAGAGGATGCCTTCCAAGAGAAAAAGCACACACTAGCAGTCTGGATAGATTTAGAAAAAAGCATTTGATAAAGTATGGAAGGAAGGACTGAAAGTAAAACTGCAAAAAATGCATGTTTGTGGAAAAATGTATAAATGGATCAGCCACTACCTTGAGAACAGAACTGCCAGGACAAAAGTACAAGGACAAACAAGCAAAATGGTGCTGTTGGAGCAAGGTGTCCCTCAAGGAGGAGTTCTTTCACCAACATTATTCCTAGCATATATAAATGACATCTTCAATTTTCCAGCCAGAGTACACACATCCTCCTTTGCAGATGACCTAGCCATATGGACATCTGAAGAATATATTAGTACAGCTAACAGCAGAATACAGCAAGCCTTATTAGCGCTAGAGGACTGGTCAAAGTCATGGCTAGTGAAGATAAGTGAGGAGAAAACAACATGCACAGTGTTCTCCCTCTCAAATAAAACTCAGCAACCTAAGCTGGTATTGAATGGAAAAATATTGCGCCATGAAGAAAATCCAGACTATCTAGGAGTCACCTTTGATCGTCGCCTGACATGGAAGACACAGGTTGAGAAAAATCGAACAAGAGCAAGGCAGAGAATGGCAATCATGAAAAAGCTTGCTGGTACAACGTGGGGAGCAGATGAGAAAGTTCTCAAGAAGTTATATACTGGACGGGTGAGGCCAGTACTGGAATATGGCATTGCAGCTTGTGCAACAGCAGCTAAGTCAAACTTTAACAAAATAAGTAGAGTCCAAAACCAAGGAATGCGAATCATAACTGGAAGCTTGAAGACAACGCCTATTAATGAGCTAGAAAAGATCACTTGTTTACAACCAATGCAGGACAGAAGAGATAGCAGAGCCCAGCAACAAGCAGAAAAATTTAGAAGATTGACAGACCACTATGTATAACAGGTTTAATGGTTTTGGAAAAGGAAGACTGAAGCGTAGCAACTTTGTAGAAACTGCAAACCGAAAGATTAGGGAAGATCCCATACTTAACATATCAACAGTCAAGCCCATTTACAATGCAGACAACTTCCCAGCTTGGAGACAGCAGCAACTGCCTGAGATGATAGAAAACATTCCTGGTATTGAGAAAAAGAACACTCAGAATGAAACCGAAAGAAGAAAAATAACCCTAAACTACATAAAATAAATTACCCAAGCAGCAATTGGGCCCATGCATATACAGATGGATCAGCCAAAAATTCAATAGAAAAGGAGGAGGAGGAATTCTCCTAAATTTAAAAAATGGAGTGAAATAAACAGTCAGTGGAAACTGGCAAATTTTCACGTAACTTCAAAGCAGAGGTAGAAGCTATGAAAACTGCAGCAGAAATGCTCTTGATGGAGGAAAATAAAGAGAAGCAAATAGCTATCTTCACAGATGCAAAGTCAGCTGTCTCAATACTGAAGAGCAAAAACAGCACAGAACTAGCTGACCTAAGAGCAGCACTCCATGGTCTATGCCAGAAATCCCAAAAAAAGTTGTAATACAGTGGATCCCATCACATTGCAGTATACCTGGAAATGAAGAGGCTTGAGATTAGCAAAAGAGGGTAGACGATTACCACAGCCTGACATAGACATATCCTATAATGAGGCAAAAAGGTTTATAAAAAGCACTTATAGAACCAAATGGGAATCAGAGCATCCAGGCCACCAGAAGGATGATGCATATTACAAACTCGACCGAAGAGAACAAGTAGCAATCTTCAGACTCCGCACAGGACATAACAGGCTGAAACACCACTTGTTCAATAAACTAAAGATAGGAGATACCGATGAATGTAATTGTGGAACTGGTAAAATGACAGCTAAATATTTGCTGCAGCAGTGCCCAATATATGCAGAACAGAGAAAGATATTTTGGCCCACGCCTACTTCATTTGAGGACAAGCTCTATGGAGATACCAACAAGCTCAAGTTGACTACAGCTTACTTTAACTACATACAGGTTGACATCTAAAGGTGCATGAAGATGTATTTAGACTGCCACACTTCATACCACAGGTATGTCAGTTACAAAAGCGTCCCAGAGGCATGAAATGGAATATTGCTTGGATAGCACATCCATTACATGGAAAGTCCGAATCAAAAGCTCACTGTGTGGGCTTCGTAAATGGTGGAAAAAGTGTCCTAGTGACACGAAATGGAATATTGCTTGGATAGCAAATCCATTACGTGAAAAGTCCGAATCGAAAGCTCACTGTGTGGGCTTCAGAAAAGGTGGAAAAAGTGTCCTAGTGGCACGAAATGGAATATTGCTTGGATAGAAAATCCATTATGTGGAAAGTCTTAATCGAAAGCTCACTGTGTGGATGTCATCTGCAGACTGCATTCTTCTGGTTTCCGGAGGAACAGCCTATGGTGAACGGAAGGGCCAATATACGGAAGTGAGGCTAAGCAGCCATGTGCAGGACGTGACGATTCCTTGGGTGAGCCCAGTACCAGAGCGCTGTGTGATGGCTCTGCAAGTATGGAAGCCTCCTTGGATGGCGGGGAATGCCCATGGTCTGCCCCTGCCTTCCCTTGAGGGTTGACCAGGATGTCTTTGGCTGTTCTATATGGGCCACCTAGGATGGGGGATAACACCACAACAGTGAGATTCAAACGTCCTAAGAAACCCCCTGGAAGGTTAACCTGGTCAACAAATGCCCACAGAAGTCGGATGTGTCAGCCTAACGGCGCAAGAACGCAGCTCTGCTGTAAACAGGCACAACGCAGTCACATCCGAAAAAAAAAAATCCGGATAAACGAAGAAGAAGAAAGACTGGCCGATGGTCACTGCCACCAAGTTGTTTCCCAACAATTCGTGTAATGTTCCACTCCAGGTCTGGTGAATGAAAAGCCAGGTCAGGTGTAGTTGTAGAGTGCCATGATCTCGAGTATAAGGTATGTGGGTCAGACGGCTTGTTAATCAGGATGAATCTATTCTCATCCTGCCAATCTTCCAATCTCTCTCCTCTCTGGTCCATGTGATCATAGCCCCAGCTCTGCGAATGGCTGTTGAAGTCGCCACACACAATAATTTTTCCTTTTAATGGTAGTGTGTCCAGTGCCTGTGGGCGGTCATTTGGACAGTAGTAATTGATCAGGTGAAAGTCTGTATTGTCTGTCTTAAGTTTAAGTGCCTGATACTCAGCCCCTTCCATATGAACTTCAATTTGGGAAGCAGGAATGTTGTTTTTGACAAGAGTCAGTATCCCACTCTTTCGCCTGTCCTTTCGGTCAGATCGGTAACACTGGTAGCCTCTGATTTTGAAGGCTATATTTTCGTTCAGGTGAGTTTCTTGCAAGCAGCATACACTTACATTTTCATTTTGTCCAAGATGTTTTCTAGTTCTATTCTTTTTTTTTGGTGATACCCTCTGCATTCCAGTGCATTATTTTAAGTCTTTGTTTGGTACGGCCAGACGTTCTATTGTCAGGATCTCTGGCTCCGCTGGACATCTGAGAAGGACCTCCATTATTTGTGGTTAGACCCTTACGAGGCATAAGGCTCGGCACTGCACCTGTCTGTGGGACCAGAGCAGGGCGAGCACCATAACATGTAGCAGTTGTCGACATAATTCACGGCGTTATTGCGTGACAGCCTGATTTCTGTGGTACGCCTCCTGGCTGGCTGCCTCCGTCTTCAGCACCTATCTTTTGCAAGAGTAGACTATGGTCTTACTCGACACACGAGAACATAATGCTGTTCTTCCGGTCTGTTATTTATAGATACAACCAAAATAATGACGTCACCGCCAGTGTACAACAGCTTTAGTCACTGCGTTAGAGAGTACCCCAGAAGAAAGGTTAATTTTACTTAATGACGTATTTACAAGAACCGTTGGTATGAACAATCCAAAATATTCAACAAAGAGGCACATGACTGAAAAAGTTGCCTTCACGATTCTGTTCTTCAGTACTTTGAATCAAAGCTCTTGAATCCCGAAAACATAAATATTGTGGGCATATGCTATTTAGTACTTTTGAATTTCTTCATGCGACTCTGGCAGACTCTCCTTGACCTTAACATAACAACAGAATGTTTACTTTGCAAATTGAAGTATTTGACATTTTATCAGCATTTTATTTCCGAACCAAACAGCCATGCCAGTAGATTGTTGACCAAATCAAATGATAATGTCCAAAATGAGGAAATACGCATAAGAAAACCATCTCTAGAAATAAAATCACACACAGACCTTAACGTATCACCGGCCTATCAACCATATTGGACCGGAAGTCGCAATATCCACTAAAAGCAGCCAGTTCTAGTGAGAAAAATACTCGAAGAACTAAACAGAACCCATGCTGTTATGTTGTTGTTTGTCCATCAATAATGATGATGGCCATTCATTTCATCCAGTGGGATTGAGAGTATGGAGCCGTGAGTTCTAAGATGGATGATAAGGCCTATTTTGGCTCGAAATGTTCTTTAACAATGTGGGCAAAGAAAGCTTGACGTTCCAGGAGGAGGATCTCCTGCAGTGGTTTTTCTGTCCAGCCTTTTCTTCACAGCTCTTTGCAATTCTGGTTGTTTCACAAATGACTGTATACTTATGAATGATGTACGCCACGAATTACGGGTTTAAGCAGCAGTCTCCCAAGTGTCAAGATGAATTACAAAAGCTTTCAGTGAGATTTTCAGTGTCTTTAAAGTGTTTCCTCTGACCGCCTTGGGAGCGTTTACCACAACGAAGCTCACCATAAAAAAAAAATGTTTAGGAAGCCTGTGATCTTTGATACGAGTTAAGTGACCAGCCTAACGAATCTGATTTTTCATTAGTAGAGTGTGGATACTGAGCATGGACGCTCTTTCTAGGACTTCAGTGTCTGGGATCTTGTCTTGCCATTTAATCTTCAGTAGCTTCCTTAGGCAGACTGTGTGGAAGTGGTTTAATTTCCTAGCGTGTCGCTGATAAACAGTCCAGGTTTCACAAGCATATAGCAATGATCCGATCCGATCCGATGTTGAAAACAAAAATTGCAAACTCGGTCTCCCTCAACCTGCTTCTTTCAGCGTTGGTTAGATAGTCGATCCGTGGGTTTGTGTGGGTCTTTTCGCCCTGTTTTTTTAATTTTGCTCTCTTTCGAGTGACGTCTGGTTCTTGTAGGTTTGTTTGCCTTTGCATTGCATTGCATCTCTTCAAATAGTTTCATTTGGTGGCATTGGCTTCTGGCGATTTGTTTGGCTAGTGAAGGCTCCTGGCTCGTCTGGCTTGGTTGATTTCAGTCCTTAAAAGGACTTTTTATTTGGTGTTTTTGTGGCCATTTTTGTGCAGTGATCGCAGGAGTTTTTCGATGTTGTCTTTCTCTTCCTCCTTGCGTCTGTTTTCGAGAAATAGCTGATGTTGCTTTTCGCAGTCTTCTCCATTGAGCTTCCACGGGATGATCTCTCCGTCCTCTATATAATAGACGAACTTGCTCTCAGCGTCATAACGTGTCTGGGTACTCTACCGGTTTCCTGAGTTTCCTGGGATTTTTCATTTCTCTTTCTTCCCAGCGCCTTTTGTATTCCTGGCAAATGCGTTCCTCCTTTCTTGTACTTTCTCGAATCTCCTCCAAGGTACGCACCCTGGGCCTGTCATCGTCAGGGTGCTCATCTCTGGCCTCCTCGGGTATCGCGGTTGGGCTGCTGGCTGTAGTTTGTGGTTCAGGCTCGGTCTCTTGGTTTTCATCTTGCGGTTTATCTGCTAGTTCTTGTGTGGTTTCTGTTGGTTTGTTTTGGATTCGTTCCAGTGCAGCTCTGTGCAATTCTCTTTCGGTCTTGATAATTTGTAAGATTTCTTCGTTCTCCTTCTTCCACTCGGCCATGCGCTCCATCTCTTGTTTGATGTTCTGCTGTATCTCCTTCATTTCAGCAAGCAGTTTTTCATTGTCGCTGGTTTGTGACGGTGTTAGGAGCAGCTTGATCTGCTTCTTTAGCTCGTCTATTTGGCTTTGCAGTTGGGCTCTTTCTGCTTGTGAGCAACCCGTTGCTGTCTCGCACCTCCGCATTGCTTCGTTGTATGGTGTCCTTGTGGTTGTGGCTATCTTCAGGACGTCTCTGTGACGTTGCAGGTACGGACATCCCAGGTATCTTGCCCCATGCTTGCCCAGGCAGTTGGCGAACTTCCTCTTGTTATTGGGTGCTCTGAAGTCGGTGTCCAGCTTGGCCAGCGGGCACTCCTTAAAGGCGTGATGGTCGGAGCAGTATCGGCAGATTTCCGTCTTGCTGCGGCAGATTGTTCGGCTGTGGCCTGCCCTCTGGCATCTTGAGCATTGGTTGATTCTTGGTAGGAACCATTCAGGCTGTTGGGTTATATTGTTGATTGACACCAGGTGTGGAATCTCGTTGCCCTCTGTCGTCACCACCGCCAGTGTGGTTGGTATCTTCGAGTACGTCAGGATCCGCTGTGCCTTCAGGATTCTGATGTGGAGGTTTTCTTTCTGCAGCTGTTTCAGGATTTCGTCGTCTGACAGCTCCCCCTGGACACGTTTTACAACCCATTTGGCTGTCTTGGAGTCGGAGTTGCCGCCTCTGGTGTCTTTCTCCTCCTTCTTCTCGGCTGTCTTTGCTCTTGTATGTGGTGGGCTGGTCTCGGTCTTTCTCGAGGTAGCTTCAGTTGAGTTGACTGTGGTTACGTGGTCTTTACTGCAGCTTACAGGTAGATTCCCATTCGTCTTCTGTCCGGTCTTGGCGGCTCCCACGCTGCACATCTTGCTTGGCTGTGATTTTTTATTGTTGTTTTTGCGTGCCATTCTCCCCCGTATCAGGTAGCTTGAAATTATAAGGCGTCTTGGCTTGCTAGCGCTGAGAAGTGCTGTCAAGCGAATCGGGCGATGATGAGATCTGATATAATGTGGATAAGACAACTGCTTTATAGACTTTCAGCTTTGTTTGCAGGCTTATTCCATTTCTGTCCCATACATTCTTGTACAGTCTGCCAAAGGCCGCGCTGGCCTTGGAGATTCTTGCATTCACTTTGTCATCTATTGTGGCAGCTTGTGACACAGGACTGCCAAGATAGATGAATTTGTCCAAAATACTTAGTTTATGACCGTTCATCTTGATATTCGGCACGATGTGATTATTCCCTGGAGCTGGCTGGTACATAACTGCAGTCTTCTCCAAGTTGATATTAAGTCCAAAGTTGGCACAGGCTTGTGAGAAAGCTGAAACACTGTGTTGCATGTCTGCCTGTGAGTTGGCATATAGAGCGCAATAATTAGCAAACAATTGTTCTCTGACGGTGTCGCTGTTAGTTTTGGTTTTGTCAGCCTTCTGAGATTGAACAACTTTCCATCCATTTGGTAGTTGATGACTATTCCAATGTCATTGCTTTCGAAGGCATTCGTCAGCATAGCTGAAAACATGAGGATGAACAGTGTTGATGCCAGGACACATCCTTGCTTCACTCCATTGGTGACAGGAAAGGGCTCAGACAGGTCACCATTTTCCTGTAATCTTGCCTGCATGCCATCATGAAATAGCCGCACTATTTGGACAAACTTTTGTGGACAGCCATATTTCGCCATAACCTTCCACAGTCCTTCTCTGCTGACTGTATCAAATGCCTTGGTCAGGTCAATGAAAGTGGAGAACATTTCAGAGTTCTGTTCCTGACATTTCTCTTGCAGCTGCCTTACAGCGAAAATCATGTCAACAGTTCCTCGTTCTTTTCTGAAGCCACATTGACTCTCAGGAAGAAGACCTTGATCGAGATGGGCCGTAGGGCGATTGAGAAGAATTCTGGCGAGTATCTTCCCTGCGATTGAGAGCAAGGAGATGCCTCGGTGGTTGTCACAGGATTGGCGGTTTCCTTTACGTTTGTAAAGGTGGACAATTGACGCGTCCTTGAAATCTTGTGGCATGGTCTCGTTCACCCATATGTTTGTAAGGTCTTGGTGAAGCTGCTCTATTAGGACCGGCCCACATGCCTTGTATATCTCTGTTGGGATGGAGTCAGGACCAGGCGCCTTTCCACTGGAAAGTTGCTGGTTGGCTTTGTTTAGTTCCACTATGGTTGGCAGGTCATCAAGTGTCTCGTTGGTGGGAACTAGAGGAAGGCAGTTGATGGTTTCATCATCGAAGAAGGAAGTTGAATTTAAGATGTTGCTGAAATGCTCTGCCCAGCGTTGAAGGAATTCTTTCTTATTGGTGACCAATGTTCCCCCATCTGCACTGAGGAGGGGAACTATGCCTGGTGATGGCGACAGTAGACCGCTTTCAGTGAGTCGTAAAAGTTTTTCATATCATGTCTGTCAGCAAAGCCTTGAATTTCATCAGCTTTGTTGCTCAGCAAGGTGTCCCCCATGTGCCAACGTTTCTGCTGCACTACTCTCCGAATGTTATTAAGGCATCTTTTTTATGTTGACTTCAGGTCATTCAAATGTGGCTTGGGGAGATGTTTCTCAGCCAGAAATTGGTTTATGTCTTCAGAATTTTCATCAAATCAGCCTTTATGCTTTCGGGGAGGGGGGGGGGGGGGGAGGCTGTACCCAAGATTTCCATAGCAGTATTGTAAAGTATGTCCTTTAGGGTTCTCCACTCTTTTCCCCCATCCTCTTTAGCTGCACCATATGGCTTGAGGTGGTCTTTCAGCAAGTTTTCAAACTACAGCCGCATTTTGTGTGTGTGTGTGTGTGTGTGTGTGTGTGTGTGTGTGTGTGTGTGTGTGTGTGTGTGTGCTGTTTAGGCGGGTGACATTTAGTAGTGTGTGTGTGTGTGTGTGTGTGTGTGTGTGTGTGTGTGTGTGTGTGTGTGTGTGTGTGTGTGTGTGTGTGTTTTGCATTTTTTACCCTTTGAGGACGCCGTGGTGGTTTGATGTGGATGTTTATTTTCGAGATAATGAGACGATGGTCTGTCCAATATTCAGCACCACATATGGATTTTGTCACCCGAACGTTTTGTCTGTCGATGACATAGTCAATGAGGTGCCAGTGTTTCGAGCGAGGGTGCATCCATGATGTCCTATTTCTCGTGGGAAGACGGAAAATTACGTTTGTGATCAGGAGATCGTGTTCGGCACAGGTCTGAAGGAGGAGGAGGAGCACACGGCAGCTACAATTTCCGACTCTGCACTTTCCAATGATGCCACTCCAAGAGACGGTGTCCTTGCCTACTCTGGCATTGAAGTCCCAAAGGAGTATAAGTTTGTCTCCTTTGGGAACAGATGTTAATACGTTGTGCAGGTCTTCATAGAACTTGTTTTTGACGTCATCTTCATTTGTCATGGTTGGTGCGTAGACACTCACGATGGTTGCATGCTTCTTTCCTTTCAGCAGGGGTAACTTAATAGTCATAAGCCTGTCGTTTATAGCCTTTGGAAATTCAACTATTTTGCCAACCAAGGCTGACTTAATGGCAAATCCCACACCGGCTTGACGTCTCTCCTCGCTTTTCCTTCCATTCCAGAAAAATGTGTAGCCGGCACCTACTTCACACATATTTGGCCTTCTTCTGCAAGTCGTGTCTCGCTCAAGGTTGTACCTGCCCAGCTCCACATGGTCTAGTGCAGTGGTTCTCAATCTTTTTTGGCCCGTACCCCCCTTCACCATATTTTCAGAACGCCATTCCCTCCTTTCATAATTCCTACCTAAAAATTTGGCCCGTGCCCTCCTTCACCATATTTTCAGAACGTCATCCCCCCTCCCCCTTTCGGATTTCCTATCTAAAACTTCCCCCCTCCTGCCACTACACAGTATACGTAATAATGGAAGCACATAGTAAAACAAGTCTAGACGTTCACATAAAACGTGATTTGTGGGTCTACTTTATAAACTGAATGTTAGAAGGCTGAGAGGTACAGAACCGTAAAGTATGAAAGGAAAATCAAGATCAAGTAATCGGTTCTTGTATTAACGCGATCTTGAAATAATCTTCATCCCCCCCCCCCCGGAATCCACAAAATTTCCCCCCCCCCCCTGGGGGTGGGGACATTTCCCACCGGTTGAGAACCACTAGTCTAGTGAGTCCTCTTTAATGTATTTCCCGTTTGTCCATACGTTAGAAATTCTATTATCTGACAGACTGTGGGATCAACACCTTATGCCACATTTATTGAAAGACAGAAGATCAAGTGGTTTGGCCATGTCGTTAAAATGCAACACCAGCAACTACCATCACTGGCCTTACATCAAAGATCATCTGCGACGAGACCACGAGGACGTCCAAGAAGAAAATGGATTGACGACATCAAAGACATTGTATAACCACGCGGAATGACATTATCCAGTGCCGCCAAACAGGCGCTGGAAAGCAAATTATTCCTCCCCACGACGCTTGACGGCAGAAGTGGCAGATGATGATGATGATGATGATGATGATGATGATGATGATGATGATGATGATGATGATGATGATGATGATTGCGCAATATCCACTAAAAGCAGCCAGCTCTAGTGAGTAAAAGACTTAAAGAACTAAATAGAACCAATGCTGTTATATGCACGTGAAGACGGACAATCAGCAGATAACTGGAAATGTGTTTCTAAGAAATAAGAAGAGAATACTGTGGTTGGTCAGAAGAATAAATATGAAGGTGCTTCAAAAAAGAAAACAAAATCGTAAACTGATTAAAGAAATTTGACGTCCACAGTCAAGAAATAAACATGATAACTTGGTGAGAAAGGATGGATTGACGATATATAATCTATCTATCTATCTATCTATCTATCTATCTATCTATCTATCTATCTATCTATCTATCTATCTATCTATCTATCCATCCATCCATCCATCCATCCATCCATCCATCCTTCCATCCATATATCCGACCGTCCGTCCGTCCGTCCGTCAATCCATCCATCCGTCCGTCCGTCCATCCATCCATCCATCCATCCATCTATCCATCCATCCACCTATCCATTCATCCATCCATCTACCTACCTACCTATATACCTACCAGTCTGTCTGTCTGTCTGTCTGTCTGTCAGTCTGTCAGGATTGTCTGCCTACCTGCCTGTTGTCTGTCTGTCTGGCTGTCTATCTGTCTACCGGTCGGTCGGTCTTTCGGTCTGCCTGCCTGTCTGCTTGCCAGTTGTCTGTCTGTCTGTCTGTCTGTCTGTCTGTCTGTCTGTCTGTCCGTCCGTCTGTCTGTCTGTCTGTCGAGAGAGAGAGAGAGAGAGAGAGAGAGAGAGAGAGAGAGAGAGAGAGAGAGAGAGAGAGATTTGAGCGCACGCATGCCATGTAACATGATATTCCATATTTTGTGTGTATTCTCATGTTTATATTATCATTTAGAATGCCAATTTATGTTATCATTTATAATATGAACACATGTACACCGGTGTAGAGTGAGTGAGAGAGTTAGAGAGTATGAGTGTGAGAGAGAGTTAATGAATGTGAGTGTGTGTGTGTCTGTGTAAGAAGGAGAGAGAGAGAGAGAGAGAGAGAGAGAGAGAGAGAGAGAGAGAGAAAACAAACAAACAGACTTTATTTTCAAAGATTAACAAATTGGGCACGCAGGCCCGTCTTACATTCGGCCCATAGGAAAAAACATTGTCATAGGAAAAAACATTGTCACATGAATTTTTAAACATAAATGCATATTACTATGTTATGAGACACATCCACCACCCACCCACACATCCCCCATTCACTCCAACTCTTCCACCCAACCACACACACATACATTCCCCCACCCACCCATCCACCACATCCCTACACATACACATCTCCCCACCCACACACACCTCTCACCCACCACACATCCCATCCACCCACACCCCAGACACACATACATTCCCAACGCACACATCCCCCACCCACACACATCCACCAACATACACACATCCCCCCACCCACTCACATATCCTCTACACGTCCCATTACCCAAAAACAATCACTCACCCACATATCCTCCTCCACCCACACACCTCCAACCACCCAGCCAAACACACAATCCTCGGCCACAAATCCCCCACGCACACACACACACACATCTCCCCGTCAACTCACATATACCGCACCTACCCACACACAAATTTCGCACCCACCCACATAATCTCCCATCTCCCCCAGCCCACTCACAGATCCCGAGCCCACCCCTAGAAACATCCCCCACCATCTCCTAACCTACACACACTCACCCACCCCCATATCCTCTACCCACCCACACATCCTCTACCCACCCATCCCCCAACCAAACATCCCTTAACCACACACCCAGAGAGAGAGAGAGAGAGAGAGAGAGAGAGAGAGAGAGAGAGTTGAGCGCACGCATGTCCTGTAACATGCCATTCAATATTGTCTCACCTTTCATATTATAATTTTGTATGCCACTTGATTTTATCATGTATAATATAACATTACTGTAATGTGAATGAGAGAGTTAGTGATTGGGAGAGAGAGAGAGAGAGAGAGAGAGAGAGAGAGTGTGTGTGTGTGTGTGTGCGTGTGTGTGTGTGCGTGAGAGAGAGAGAGAGAGAGAGAGAGAGAGAGAGAGAGAGAGAGAGAGAGAAGAGAGAGAGAGAGAGAGAGAGAAGAGAGAGTGGAACTGCATCACTAATTTTACGCTACACAATGTAAATGTACAATGTTTCTCCATTTCTTACAATTTTTGCGACAATGCTCACGACAATCGTCAGTGTCTCAAATGCGTGTTGTTACCCGCTGCTATCAATATTATCGGCCACTTTTACATTTAAAGGTTTTCATTTCTAACCTGTATGATGATAGTGTATAGGCCACTACGACACTCTACAGACCACTAATAACGGGTCCCCACCCCTTAGAAACGAATTTCACTAAATTGTACCAGCTACAATCAATAACACCGACCATCTTCACTTTTTAAGGTTTTCATTTGTAACCCGTATGATGATAGTGTTTACATTACTACGACACTCTACAGATCATATACCTGCCATATATAATGCTTACCTATTACAATTTTCATATAACACCTGTCACGACCCGAGGTTCGAACCACCTAGCCCTATCCCACATGCCGACACCCACGCCCCACCCCCGAGCCTCTACCCCACGCCGGCTCGCCCCTAGACCACCCCAAGGAACTGCACTAAACCCTAAGCCTTATACAGCACCAATGGAATTATGATAGTATTTATGCCCGACCCAGTACAGATAAACAAGAAGACAAAAAAAGAAAAGAAAAAAAAGAAAGTAACCGAGGAGGAAGAGCACTGCACCTTAACAGCATCACTAGTATGATGATAGTTTTTTAAGCCCCGGTCCGATACAATCCCTAATACCAGCAAATATATAATTTTTACACATATAAAATTTGTCACACAAACAGGGAAGTAACAATGCAAAAATACGTTCGATTATTTATTCATGGGTTGCATCCCTTGAAAATGGGGTCGCCGAAGGATCCGCTTTTTGACGTCAGAGCGTCGGGTCATGACGTTTTATATACTAAAATACTACGTCACCAAAAGGACTAAAATACTACGTCACCAGGAGGATCTGGATCCTGAAAATATAAGTAAATACCTCCCCGCTTACTACTGGTGTGTGGGTGGGTGGTAGAGGATATGTGGGTGGGAGAGTGTTGGTAGGTTATGGGATGGGTGGAGGATGTGTGCGCGTGGGTGTGGAAATGTGTGAAGGTGGGGGATGTATGGGTGAGTGATGGATGGATGGATGCATGCATGTGTGCCTGGGTTTGTGTGTGGGTGGGGGATGTGTGGTGGTGATGTGTGGTGGGTGGGAGATGTGCATGTGGGTGGGGAGATGGTGTATTCGGGTGTTGGTGTGTGGGATGTGTGGGTTGGGGGATGGGTGGAGGATGTGTGCTTGTGGGTGGGGAAATGTGTGAAGGTGGGGGGATGTATGGGTGAATGATGGATGGGTGGATGCATGCATGTGTGCCTGGGTGTGTGTGTGTGTGCCACGACCGTCTTGATCTCAATTTGATCTACAAGCACTGAAGAGTGAGGAAATAAAAGATAAATTAAACGTAGAGGTAAAAAACAGATTTGATGCATTGTCTGTTATGGAAATATTATTTCAAGATGTCAATGACCAATGGGAAATGTTAAAGAAATCAGTCAACCAAGCTGCAGATACAACCATTCCAAAAGTAAAGATAATAGGACGCAAGAAATGGATGACGGAAGACATCTTAAAACTCATGGAAGTAAGAAGAAATAACAAAAATAACAAGGACAAATATGAAGATATTCATAGGAAAATTAAGAAGCTATGCAAAGAGGCAAAAGAAACATGGCTTGAGGAAAATTGCAAGGAAATTGAACACCAACACAATACCCGGGATACCAAATAAATGCACAAAAGAATTAATGACATCACTAACAAAAGAACACACACATCAACAGGTTGCCTAAAAACCAAAGAAGGCAAAATCATAATAGAAAAAGATCAGATTTTACATGCGTAGTCAGATTATGTGAAAGACCTTTATGATGATACAAGAGAAGAACAATATGATCATCGGAATAATAATGAAGGACCATCAATTTTGAAGATAAAGGTTCAGAATGCTCTTAACCATATGAAAACTGGCAAAACCCCGGGTACAGATAATATCACAGTAGAAATGATAAATGCCTTAGAAGAATATGGAATTGACCAAATCACCAGGCTGCTGAATGCAATATACGATACTGGGGATATACCTCCTGAATTATGTAATTCTATATTTGTAGCAATCCCGAAGAAATCAGGAGCCATGGAATGCGATCAACATAGAACAATTAGTATAATGAGCCACATCACAAAGATTCTGCTGAGAATTATCATACAAAGAGTTAGGAAGAAAATACAACCCGAAATAGGAGAAGAACAATGTGGGTTTGTAGAAGGCAAGGGCACAGTAAATGCTGTGTATATACTGAGAACAGTAATTGAGCGTTCTATAGAAGTAAACAAGGATCTATATCTTTCCTTTATTGACTACACAAAGGCTTTCGATAAAGTGAGACATGTTGACATGATAAGGATGCTTGAAGATCTGCAAATTGATGGAAAGGACCTTAGACTTGTAAAGAACATATATTGAAAACAACAACCTGCCATAAGAATTTATAACGATGTAGGTCAATATCAGCCTGTTAAAAGAGGTGTGAGACAGGGATGTGTAATATCTCCAGATCTTTTTTCCCTGTACAGTGAATATATATTTAGAAATATAGAAGATATGGAAGGAATCAACATTGGGGGACGATACATCAATAACATTAGATATGCAGATGATACAGTCTTGATTGCAGACAATGAACAAGACCTGCAAAATTTAGTAGATGTGGTTGTTGCACACAGTGAACAACTAGGGTTAGAATTAAATTGTAAAAAGACACAGATTATGATCGTCACTAGGAAGAAGGAAATACCACAATGTGATATACGAGTAGATGGACATATTCTTAAACAAGTGAATCGATACTGTTATCTCGACACAGTCATAACATCTGATGGGAGATGCCTTGAAGAGATTAGAACAAGAATTGCCATTGCGAAGGTAGCCTTTTGCAAGATGAAAAATATACTGACCAACAAAAAGATATCAATTGAAACGAGAAAAAGAGTGTTGAGATGCTACATAGAACCTATACTTTTGTATGGATGTGAAGCGTGGACAATAAGCAATCAAGCTGAAAAACTGGCTAATGGCTGTGGAAATGTGGTTTCTGAGGAAAATGCAAAGAATACCATGGACGGATAGAAAAACCAACGAACAAGTCTTTCAAGAAACAAATGAAGATCGTAAACTGATTAGAGTCATTAGACGTAGGCAGTCAAAATGTTTTGGGCATGTT
This sequence comes from Cepaea hortensis, assembly GCA_963921405.1. Classification (NCBI taxonomy): domain Eukaryota; kingdom Metazoa; phylum Mollusca; class Gastropoda; order Stylommatophora; family Helicidae; genus Cepaea; species Cepaea hortensis. The sequence continues at coordinate 216,772,479 of OY992876.1, read as the reverse complement.
ATGAGAAGAAATGATTTGGAAATGCTGTGTTCAGAGACTGTGGAAAGAACGCAGGCAATGAATTACCTGGGGGTACGGTTCAATAGAAGCCTTGCTTATAATGTGCACATAGACCAGGTGATAACAAAGGCCAAGCGGGGTGTGGCAGCGATGCGGGTGATGGCGGCAGCAAACTGTGAGCAGCGCCATCTATGTCTTCTGTACGAGGGGCTGGTCATGTCTGTTTTGGAGTATGCAATGGCAATCCTGACTCTCAGCCATAAGCAGATAGAAAGGATGGAAAGCATACAGAATGAAGCTATGCGCATTATTCTTGGATGTACAAGAGATACAGGATGAAGGGCGATGCACTACCTTCTTGATTTTCCAACCATTGAAGAGAGAATACAAGTTTGTAGGGCATGCGCCTACCTCAGAATTAACGCAAACACACAACATCCACTGCATAGTGAAATTAGGAAGGTGAAGGGCAGCAGGTTAAAAAGAGGACGGTCGTGGATGGGTCAAGCCGAAGACATTCTTCAACAGGTGTATTCACTTGAGGACTTAGAACCTGGCGAGGAGTGGGTGCAAGTGCCAACAGACTTCTGCACATCCTTTTCAGTTTGCATCCAACTAGATAGAAAATGCAGACAAGAAAATCCGGCTGCTGTGGAGGTTGAAGTACAAGCGTTGATTTTCGAGAATTCGCTAGACGGTGACGCGGTCATCTACACAGATGGGTCGGTCGTCCGACATGTGAGAAGCTCATGGGCCTTTACAGCTCGGGCCGGAGGTAGAATTGTGAAGGAGGACTCTGGTGCTTTCAATGAAACCACAAGTAGCCTGACCATGGAAGTCATGACAGTAAGTAAAGCAATAACATGGCTCGAGACACAGACATTCACTAGGGCTTGTTTCCTTAGCGTCTAAATGAACATGATCAAGAGGATAGAGGAGGGGTCGATCCGAAGAGAATTGTTGCTGCCTCTGGAGCGGTCTCGGCTGGCAAAGATTAGTTTCATCTTCGTGCCATGGCATGCGGGAGTACAAGGAAATGAGCCGGCTGACAAGCTCGCAGGTGAGGCTACTGTGGAGGGCGGACGCGCCATGGACCAGGCTGACATTCTGAATGCTCTACGATAGTAAGACTTTTGCGAGAACCAAGTGATGACTGTGAATCTACAACAATGGCCAGACTGCGAGAGCAGCAAATTAAAAGAGGGGTGGCCAAACAAGAACACTACGCAGGAAGGCAAAGAAGATTGATAAACCAACACAGAACTGGCGTCGTTAGCCGCTACACACCGTGGGATTTGCTGAGGAGGGGATCCGAGCACTTATGGATTGAATGGTTCGATGTGCAATGAGGATGATCTGTCGACTAACTAACTAACTAACAGAAATGATTTGGAGAATTTGGTGACAACTGGCAAGATCGAATCGAGGAGACCAAGGGGAAGACCTAGAAGCAAATACCTGGATGGCTTGGCCTGGTGGCATGGTCAAGTCATGAACACAGAGCTGATCCACGACTCTGGTGATCGAGTGAGATGGCAGAACATGACCACCCACGCTTACCGGCATGGCACATGATGGATGGATATAGGGGGCGTTCTTTTGAAATCCGTTCGTGCCGCACCGCGAGTAATTGTGTACGTTGAACATAGTCATGTGATAAGTATTGACCAATGAATAAAAGAGCACGTGCTTATCGTCCCACCATGAATAGTTTCTGTTTCAGACCTTTGAGAAAATGCTCGGGTTGATCCAAAATCCGTCCAAAGAAGCTCAAAGAGCGGTGAGTCAGTTTCTTTCATTTGAAGGATATTGACCAGTGTCATTCATCGAAGAATGCAGGCAGCGTGCGGTAACAAATGTTTGTCGAAGACAGGATGTCAGTTCACGACAGAACTTCGTCGGCCGAGTCAAGTGCATATTGTTGCAACAGAAAAAAACCATCGCCAAAATTGATGCAGCAGTACAGATGAACCGTTGTCGTAGCGAAAGAATTTGATGTGTCAATTGGGACAATTAAAAAGGTCGTTCGTTCGTAAGAAACTGCAATATTGGTAGTTGTGCTCACAGTGGGTACCACGGATGTTGACCGACCACCAAAAAGAGGGACGCGTGAGATGGTGTTTGAACCACTTGCTGTGTTACAGAGTGGGGGTGATGCATTTCTCTTCCGCATAGTGGCAGGCGATGAATCATGGTGTCACCACTTTGAGCCGAGCAGCAAAAGAGAGAGCATGCAATGGAAGCATGCTGGATCACCAAAGCCAAAAAATTCAAGTTACAGGTTTCCGCTGGTAAGGTTATGCTGCGCGCATTTATTATTTTTTTTAACATGAAGGGCTATTGTTGACCGACTTTAAAGAACCTGGTGTCAACATCAACTCTACCCACTACTTGCAAACACTAGACAAGCTGCAAAAAGCCATTAAGAATAAACGACCCGGCATGCTTTCTCGCGGTGTGAATTTTTTGCACGATAATGCTCATCCGCATGTCGCAAAGATTGTGCAGGAAGCTTTAGCAAGGACGAAGTGGGAAATACTGCAACATCCAGCCTATAGTCATAATTTGTCACCAAGTGATATTCATTTGTTCGGACCTCTAAAAAAAGCTCTCAACGGGCAACGATTTCACACAGATGCAGATGTAATGAACGCGGTAAACACGTGGTTCGGTGAGCAACCACAATCGTTTTCTGCGGACGGCATTCGCCGCCTACCTAAGCAATGGGATGCTTGCCTGAATGCCTACTGCGACTTCCTCTGACCAACCCATGGTGCATAATTCATTCAAAATGAATGCTTTGTTTAATTCTACCACACCTGTTAATGTTTCTTTCATGCTTTTGTAATAAAGCCATTAGAACGGGTTTCAAATGAACGTCCCACACACACACACACACACACACACACACACACACACACACACACACACACACACACACACATATATATATATATATATATATATATATATATATATATATATATATATATATTTTTTTTTTTTTTTAGCATATCCTTTACAGGACTTAGCTGTCAACACCAGCATCTTTCAGCTGTATGTTGATCTCTTGGCAAGATTACGCTCAGTAGTTTGCCATTGCTTTCTGAGCGGCCGGCTCAGTATCCCGCAAGTCACGAGCGGGGGTCGAACCGCCTCAGCTCTCGCTCCGCTACGAGACTCTGCGTGATAAACGGGATTACAGAGATAAAGTGTTGTAACCCCACAGCCAGAGAGACCGGCATATATATATATATAAAGTACTGGGACTGTCAGAATTAAATAGACAGCAAGAAACAGGGTTTACAGTAAGAATTACATTATCATCATGTGCCATGCCGATAAGCGTTTGAGGTCATGTTTCGCGATCTATCTCACACAATCACCAGTGTCGGAGATCAGTTCTGTGTTCTTGACTTCTTTATGCCAAGTGGCCAAGCATCCAGATATTTACCTCTCTGACTTCTTTATGCCAAGTGGCCAAGCATCCAGATATTTACCTCTCTGACTTTTTTATGCCAAGTGGCCAAGCATCCAGATATTTACCTCTCTGACTTCTTTATGCCAAGTGGCCAAGCATCCAGATATTTACCTCTCTGACTTCTTTATGCCAAGTGGCCAAGCATCCAGATATTTACCTCTCTAACTTCTTTATGCCAAGTGGCCAAGCATCCAGATATTTACCTCTCTGACTTCTTTATGCCAAGTGGCCAAGCATCCAGATATTTACCTCTCTGCCTTCCAATGTTCAATCACTCTCGGCGTGTTGTTTTTGTAAGTGTTTAGCTCAAGGCTGTTTACTATCGTTACAGTTTAAGCGTTAATTACTACCAGGAATTTTGTTAAATGTCTGCTATATCGTAAATGACTATGCCGGTAGCGCTAGCTCTGTGGCTAGGATGTTTGCCTTTCGACCTGGTGGTTATGTTTGAATCCCCATCGACGGTGCACTTCTACAGGTCGATGAAATTTAAAATGGTTCAGGGTGTATTTTTGACTGAGCAGTGTTTGAAAATATCGCCAGTCCAAGTTTTGTATTCACCCTCTGTAAAGTTCATGCAACATAATAGATAAATACACAACTTGGAAAGGCAATATTTTCAAACACTGCGCAGTCATTAAAAAATACACCATGTACTATAAAATGTCCTGGAAAGTAAAAGATAAAATACCAGGATAGCTTGACCACAAGGCATAATCGTGATTAAAACAGCTGATCCAAGGCTCTTACTATCGTGTTAGGCGGCGAACTATGACTGCCCACGCTTATCGGCATGACACATGATGTTGATCGGGAGGGGGGGGGGGGGGGGGTTAGGAGACTCCAGGGAGTGGTCCTGAAGTCTCGGAGTTCGGGATCCGTGCGAAGGTTTCCGCAGGTCGCTCTAGGGAAAAAGACCGAGCTATGAGGGAATATGTGGAATAATAATGATACATGATGACAATAACATTAATAATGATGTTAATTATAATATTAATAACGTTAATAATAATATTAATAATAATGTTAAAAGTTAGTTGCACGTCTTTTACGGGACGTAGCAGTCAACCACAGCATTGTTTAGCTGTTCGTGATTCCTGGACAAGTTTATGTTCAGTAGTTTGCCATTGCTTTCTGAACAACCAGCACCCATACCATGTCATAAAAAAAACCAACACAGCCGTGTTTCGAACACATGCGGGATTACGAATTGCGTCCGTAAACCCCTCGACACGGAGCCGATTAATGATAATGATGCTAATGATAATATTATTAATGGTAATATTGATAACTATTTTGATGATGACAATGATAATAATGTTAATAATAATGATGATGCTGTTACTAATAAATAATAACTATTAATAATAATAATAATAATAATAATAATAATAATAATAATAATAATAATAATAATAATAATAATAATAATAAAAGATGGACAAAAATCCCAATCACCAAGACATTGGACATTGTCAAGAAGTTTGAATCTCCTCTACAAAATCAGCAACAGTGTGGGCCGTACACAAGAAGGTAGTCGCAGGCTGGCCCCAACTATGCAGACAATAAACAGCAACCAGACCCAAGAAAATACATTAGCACTGATGTATATAGGCATTGAGAACATCTATGGCCCAACACCAGCGAATAATTGACGTAATATTTTAGAGGACATGTATCATTCCTATGACAACTTACGGATATGAGTGACTTCGAGACCATTTCGAAATAACTAAATAAGAATTTCTGGGCTTTGTAACTTAAAATGTAGCAGCACAATGGTCAAAATACCGTGAAATAGGAAAACAATTACAGTGAACTAGAAAGACAATTACCGTGAACTACGAAGACAATTGATGTGAACTAGAAAGACAATAGTTACCGTGAACTAGAAAGACAGTTACGTGAACTAGGAAGACAGTTGCCGTGAACTAGGAAGACAATTACAGTGAACTACGAAGACAATTGCCGTGAACTAGAAAGACAATAGTTACCGTGAACTAGGAAGACAGTTGCCGTGAACTAGGAAGACAGTTGCCGTGAACTAGGAAGACAGTTGCCGTGAACTAGAAAGACAATAGTTACCGTGAACTAGAAAGACGATTACCGTGAACTAGGAAGACAGTTGCCGTGAACTAGGAAGACAGTTGTCGTGAACTAGGAAGACAGTTGCCGTGAACTAGGAAGACAGTTGCCGTGAACTAGGAAGACAGTTGCCGTGAACTAGGAAGTTAGTTGCCGTGAACTAGGAAGTCAGTTGCCGTGAATTAGGAAGACAGTTGCCGTGAACTAGAAAGACAATAGTTACCGTGAACTAGAAAGACAGTTACGTGAACTAGGAAGACAGTTGCCGTGAACTAGGAAGACAGTTGCCGTGAACTAGGTAGACAGTTGCCGTGAACTAGGAAGACAGTTACCGTGAACTAGGAAGACAGTTACCGTGAACTAAGAAGACAGTTACCGTGAACTAGGAAGACAGTTGCCGTGAACTAGGAAGACAGTTGCCGTGAACTAGGAAGACAGTTGCCGTGAACTAGGAAGACAGTTGCCGTGAACTAGGAAGACAGTTACCGTGAACTAGGAATACAGTTGCCGTGAACTAGGAAGACAGTTGCCGTGAACTAGGAAAACAGTTGCCGTGAACTAGGAAGACAGTTGCCGTGAACTAAGAAGACATTTGCCGTGAACTAGGAAGACAGTTGCCGTGAACTAGGAAGACAGTTACCGTGAACTAGGAAGACAGTTACCGTGAACTAGGAAGACAGTTACCGTGAACTATTAAGACAGTTACCGTGAACTAGGAAGACAGTTGCCGTGAACTAGGAAGACAGTTGCCGTGAACTAGGAAGACAGTTGCCGTGAACTAGGAAGACAGTTGCCGTGAACTAGGAAGACAGTTGCCGTGAACTAGGAAGACAGTTGCCGTGACCTAGAAAGACAATTACCGTGAACTAGGAAGACAATTACAGTGAACTAGGAAGACAATTACAGTGGACTGGGAAGACAATTACAGTGAACTAGAAAGAAAATTAACGTGAACTAGGAAGACAATTACAGTGAACTAGAAATACAATTACCGTGAACTAAGAAGACAATTACCGTGAACTGGAAAGACAATAGTTACCGTGAACTAGGAAGACAGTTGCCGTGAACTAGGAAGACAATTACCGTGAACTAGGAAGACAGTTGCCGTGAACTAGGAAGACAATTACCGTGAACTAGAAAGACAATTACCGTGAACTAGAAAGACAATTGCCGTGAACTAGAAAGACAATTACCGTGAACTAGGAAGACAATTACCGTGAACTAGGAAGACAGTTGCCGTGAACTAGGAAGACAATTACCGTGAACTAGAAAGACAATTACCGTGAACTAGGAAGACAATTACCGTGAACTAGGAAGACAGTTGCCGTGAACTAGGAAGACAATTACAGTGAACTAGGAAGACATTTACCGTGTACTAGGAAGACAATTACCGTGAACTAGAAAGACAGGTACGTAAACTAGGAAGACAGTTGCCGTGAACTGGAAAGACAATAGTTACCGTGAACTGGAAAGACAATAGTTACCGTGAACTAGAAAGACAGGTACGTAAACTAGGAAGACAGTTGCCGTGAACTAGGAAGACAATTACCGTGAACTAGGAAGACAATTACCGTGAACTAGGAAGACAATTACCGACATATCGCTACATTTCCACTAGAGTTGAACATCGAAAAAAAATAAAAAACAGGCTCACAACCATGTTGTATCTAGGAAACTGAAATACTTTGGACATATAAAACGCCATGGCCATTTGCGAGGAGCAGCGATGGGAGGAACAGTGGTGGAAAGAACAGCGGTGGGGGGAACAGTGGTGGAAAGAACAGCGGTTGGAGGAACATATGTGCTAGTTTGGTGTAGAGACAGTTACCATCTGTGAGAGGTTGGTGTAAAGACATTTCTCAAGGCCTGTTAACATTTGTATGAGTTTGGTGTAGAGACATATCTCAATGCCTGTTACCATCTGTGTTGTGTTAGAGATATTTCTCATTGCCTGTTAACATATGTGCTAGGTTTGTGTTGAGATTTTTCTCAATGCATGTTATCATTTGTGTTGTGTTTGCGACATATCTCAGTGCCTGTTGACACCTGTGGGCGGTTGGTATTTAAAAATCTCTCAGTGCCTGTTAACATTTGTGCGAGTTTGGTGTAGTGACATTTCTCAATGCCTGTTAACATCTGTGTGAGGTTGGGGTAGAGACATTTCTCAATTCCTGTTAACATATGTGCTAGTTTGGTGTAGAGACAGTTAACATCTGTCTGAGGTTGGTGTAACATTTCTCAATGCCTATATACATCAGTGCTAGGCTTGTCTAGAGATTTTTCTCAATGCCTGTTAATATGTTTGCGAGGTTGGTGTAGAGACATTGCTCAATGCCTGTTAACATCTGCGAGAGGTTAGTGTAGAGAGATTTCTCAATGCCTATTAACATCTGTGTTATTTAGCGGCATTTCTCAGTGCCTGTTAACATCTGTGAGGGGTTGGTATAGGAACCTTTCTCAGTGCGTGTTTACATGTGTGCGAGGTTGGTGTAAAGACATTTCTCAATGCCTGTTAACACCTGTGAGAGGTTGGTGTAGAAACGTTTCTCAAGGCCTGATAACATCTTTACGAATTTGGTGTAGAGACACATCTCTATGCATGTTATCTTTTGTGTTATGTTAGAAACATTTCTCATTGCCTGTTAACATCTATGCGAGGTTGGTGTAGAGACATTTATCAGTGCCTGTTATCATCTGTGATCGGTTCGTGTATAAACATTTCTCAGTGCCTGTTAACATTTGTAGGAGGTTGGTGTGGATAAATTTCTCAATGCCTGTTAATATATGTGCTAGTTTGGTGTAGAGACAGTTAACATCTGTCTGAGGTTGGTGTAAAGATATTTCCCAAATCCTGTTAACATCAGTGCTAGGTTTGTGTAGAGATTTTTCTCAATGCCTGTTAACATCTTTGCGAGGTTGGTGTAGAGACATTTCATCTTCCTCACACAGATGTTAACAGGCATAGAGAAATGTCTCTACACCAACCTCACACAGATGTTAATAGGCATTGGGAAATGTCTCTGCACCAACCTCACAGACGTTAACAGGCATTGAGAAATGTTTCTACACCAACCTCACACAGATGTTAACAGACATCGAGAAATGTCTCTACATTAACCTCACACAGATATTAACAGGTATTGAGAAATATCACTACACCAACCTCGCACAGAAGTTAACAGGCATTGAGAAATGTTTCTACACCAACCAATCAGAGATGTTATCAGGCACTGAGAAATGTCAATAATATAACAGAAATGTTAATAGGCATTGAGAAATGTCTCTACTCAAGCCCGAGACAGATGTTAACAGGCATTGAGAAATGGCTCTACATGAAACTCTCCCAGATGTTAACAATCAATGAGAAATGTGTCTACACCAACATCACATAGATGTTAAGAGTCATGGAGAAAAATCTCTATAGAAACCTAGCACAGATGTTAACAGGCAATGAGACGTGTCTCTAATGTAACACAGATGTTAACAGTCATTGAGAAATGTCTCTTCACCAGCCTGAGACAGATGTTAGCAGGCATTTAAAAATTTCTCTAAACTAACATTAGTAGTAATATAGGAGGTATTTGCACCCTAAATCTAGTGCAATACGTCATCGATGACGTAGTTTTTTTTACTATACGCAGGGTATAGCACCAGATTATTTTACGACATCAACGGACCACATTTTCAAAAAAAAATGGCGGGTATTTTCTTGGGTCTGGTTGTCCTGGTGACTACTTCCTGTTGTCACTTCCTGTCCCCCGGCGGGCGGCCGGGCGCGACCAGGTACCTCCGCCGCCTGCCTCGGCATCCCCCGACCGCTTCCGAAACCATTCAAAGACGGCGAGGTAAGCCCCGGACATGTGGGATACTTATGTAGATAAGTAGACCAAATAGTTGCCGGGCACCTGGGTTCGAGTCCCAGTGTGTGTGTGTGTGTGTGTGTGTGTGTGTGTGTGTGTGTGTGTGTGTGTGTGTGTGTGGTGCGGTGCGGTGCGGTGCGCTCGAGCCCCAGTCATGTAGATATCGAACCATTTCGATGAAGAGGTCAAAATCCAATATGACAGAAAATGATTTATTCCATCTCTCGAGTTACCCCGAATAGGTCAAGTAATTTTTTTTTACAGTTATAATAATACGACATTTATGGCATAGTGCATGTAGATACACATTCCTTGCATACACTTCACTTTCACTTTCACATGCATGAAACACCTGTCCATTTCTCCCTCTCCCTCCCCCCTCTCTCTCTCTCTCTCTCTCTCTCTCTCTCTCTCTCACACACACACACACACACACACACACACACACAATCTGGAGACTGCAGTACATTAAATGCCCCGCGCTTGGACAATAAACTTTAAACTATTATTTCCATTAAAATGTGGCTTCTTAGTAATTTCTGGGTCACTTAGCTACCGAGGCTAAGGTCGTTGGTGTTGATGATTGATGACAAATTACAGGGTGACGCTCTAGTCCATGATACCTTTTTGTTTGGAGGACAAGAATCAGAGATTTACTACTAGCAATTAGAGTCCATGGCCTGTCCCCAGGGAGATAATTGGTCCAGAGTTGTGATAGTGTCTGGGTTTCATATACAATGGGAAAGACTTAAAACCTGGCCACTAAAAGCCACCTTAGCTTACTGGGTACTTAAAGGGCTCATTCAATTTGTTTATACATGGTGGTGCATATTTTTCTTTTGAAACATATCATTACCATATAACAACATTTTAATACTTGAGATACCGACTTGGTTTAAAAGCTGCTACACACACGCACGCACGCGAGCGAGCACGCGCGCACACACACACGCATACACATGCGCGTGCAAATTCATGCACCACACACACACACACACACCTGCATCCACACACAGACGCATACATATGTTACTGCCAACGGCACAGACACCCATCCACAATATATTTCATGTTGCACATTCAAATATAATAATGGGAAAATTAATAATAATAGTAGCAGTAATAATAATAGTATTAATAATATTAATATAATTGTAAGATTATTAATACCATCAATAAACACATTTACAGTTGTAATATCCTTTGTTTAAAACAAGTTATTTGCTTCTTCTGTAACATGTGCTGTCTTCAGCCAAATATTTTACGAGATTTGCGCTTGTGGGGCTAAGATTAGAATGTTTGCGACTTTTTGTTGATAAAGTTATTGGACAATTTCTTTGTTGATTGTTCTGTAATTGTATAGTGCTTTGTTTCTTAATGTCCATATAAGATTTCGGTACTGTGCCAATAGAACAAGTAGCTTTGTGTGGATGTCTTGTGTGGAGTAAGGAATGGAATTTATCATTATTGCTTTGTAAACATCTGTTCTTTGTTTCGTATGAGTGTTTAGGATGTTTTGTAGGAGATTTCTTGTTGGCGTGATTGTGTTGCATTCGTAATAGATGTACTCTTCTGATTCTTGGACGTTCCGTCTACAAAGCTGACACTGTAGTATTTGTTTAGTTATTTTTGCTGTTCTCTCTGTTGTTGGGGTCATGCTGTAAACAAGCCTATATGTAATTTCTTTTGCTTTTGGAGTAATCTGCTTGTTGTGAATATTAGATAAAATTTCGGTATAATCTTTTATGAAATATCTATGTCCTCTTTTAATTCTGAGATGTACCGGAGTTGCTTGTAATTTAACTAAATGCCTGTAGATTGTACGTGTTTTCTTGTGTAGTAATTTTTCGTGTCCTTAAATGGCTGAAATACAGGTTTTGTAGAACGTTGGGAGAATGCCAAAGTAATGTGAGGATGTATTCTCAATAGGTTTTAAATAAGATAGCCTAATTCCAATATAATATTGTGCTAAAGGGTGTTTTTCTGGGCGTTGTAGGATTTCACCTACGTGTTTGATCCTAAGTGCTTGCATTTTGGTTGTTATGTCTTGGAGGGCGATATCTCTATCTTTTTTGTCTTGTATGAGTGTAGTATGTTTGATACTGTAGATGGTGCTGCCAAACACAAAGCGTCTAATCTCTGTGTTTATGTTTGTGACAGTCTGACGTGGAGAGTCTATGACTGTGCACAGATATAGTATTTTTGGAATTATATATGTATTAACAATGGTACTTCTACCAAATATGGTAGTTGTTTTTTATTTGTACCTCTGTAACATATCTGTTATTTTCTTCTCTAGATTTTGCCAAGTGTCTTTGTGTGTCTGATTTGGTTGACATGGGAAGACTATTCTGTAAACTTTTATAAGATTGTTTGCAAGTAATGGCCGGATGAATAAACTTTCCACCATGATAGTTAATTCGGCAGAAGTCCCGACCCATGTATCAACATTAAGCGCTTAGTAAAATCTGGTTTAAAAATATACTAGGCACGCATGCAATAATATTAAAAATTAACCCTAAAAACATAATTAAACAGATACATTTCTTGTATGTTTAGTGGAGAATAGTTATGGCAATAAAAAAACTACGCTTCTCATTTACAATAAGCCATAACGTACTAAGATAATCATAAAAATGTGTAATATTATTAAACCCCACAGTTATACCCACTTAATTATAAAAGTATGCCAAGGGAGACTATTCGTGGCTCTTGACTCAAACATAAGTAATAAGCTCCCTTGACCGCTAGATTTTACCTGCGCGCACAGGTAAAAGGTCATGTGCTGACCCCTCCACCGGCCAGCTGTGATCATTACCGGAGATAAACACGCACACTAGAGCGGGCTGACAACAGCGCTGGCCAGCTCGAGTTGATCTTACCTGAGATAAACACACCCACTGAGGCGTTCTGGTTGACCGTTAACATAATTAGCACACAGTGGTACAACCGGGGCTGTGAAGGGAATATTTGGGTAGGAAAAATAAGCTATTCTCAAATATAGCTATATGAAACCGTTACACAAATGGTTTGAAATATTAAATATAAATAGATATTATATATGTATTTAAGTATTTATGTATTTATGTATGTATGTAGTTCTATAGCTGCCTGTAGGTTGTCCCAGTGGATAAAGCATATATACATACTTGCCTTGATAACTTGGTCATGCGGGATATGTGTGCGTGTGTGTGTACAGGTGTGTGTGTGTGTGTGTGTGTGTGTGTGTGTGTGTGTGTACTATCTATTACAGGACGTCGCACTTAACCCCAACATTGTTTGATTGCGCATGTGCCATCATGACATCCGTGTGTGTGTGTGTGTGTGTGTGTGCGCGCACGTGTAGGCGTGTGTGCGTGCGTGGGTGTACTGCCGAGTGTGTGTGTGTGTGTGTGTTATCAAATACAGGACATTGCAGCCAACCTCAACATTATATGGATTGTCAGGCTTCCTGCGGCAAGTTTTGCAATTGTCATTATGAACGAATGACAGCCATGTCATGTGCATGGGAAGAGGGTGTATCAACAGCTAGTTGTCCATCTATTACAGGACGTCGCAGTCAGCCCCAACATTGTTTATGCAATGTATTTACAGGACGAGGCAAACAGTCCCAACATTGATTGGTTGCTTGTGTGCCATCATGACATCCGTTTGTGTGTGTATGTACATGCGTGTGTGTGTGCTTTCTATTACAGGACATTGCAGTCAACCCCAACATTGATTGGTTGCACGAGTGCCATCATGACATCCGTGTGTGTGTATGTGTGTGCGCATGTAGGCGTGTGTGCGTGAGTGGGTGTACTGTTGTGTGTGTGTGCGCGCACTAGCAATTACAGGACATCGCAGTCAACCTCAGTATTCTATGGAGTGTCAGGCTTCCTGGGGCAAGTTTTGCAATTGTCATTATGAACGAACGACAGCCATGTCATGTGCGTGTGAAGAGGGTGTATCAACAGCTAGTTGTCTATATGTTGAACGTGTTCAGACATGTCTTTGGGGAAAACTGGACGATGACTCAGAGTGTACTGACAGCATAATGATACAGTCGAGACACTTGGGTAATACTCACACTCGTTCAAATATGACTATGCTTCTGGTCATATGTCTAAGGTATACAATCGAAACACATGAGTCAAACCGGTAAAGATGGCGTCGCACTCAATCACATGTGTAAGTGTACAACCATAGGGCTAAAACCGATCACATATGGCGCTATAGCCGGTCACATGTCTTATGGGATACATCCGAAACACGTGACTAAAACCGATCAAAGATGGAGTCGCATCCGGTCACATGACTAGACGGTGCATAATAATCTGCTGAGTCATTCTACGTCAGCAAATAGCGTGTATAAGACGACCACCATTCGTCGAATAGAAGTACCGATCTCAGTGAAAAGCAACCAGCTCACAATGTTACAATTTGCTACCGGTAAGTTGGCTTTTTTGATAAAGCTTTCAAATTTTCGTTGTGTTTCTCCAAGTAGACATATCGGTAATCTAACGTTACTAGTATAGATCCGAAGAGACAAGCCATTTCTTCTTATAGTATTGTAGGCTGGGTTGACATGGAATAGAGCTGGCATTCGAACTTTTGAACACAGCACTATGGTGGTACCTTAATAATATAGGTAGTAATGTGTAGTCGTAGGGGAAGGTGAAAGTGTACCGCGGGTCCACATACCCCATTATCGATAGAAATATATGAAGTGTGTAACAGAAAGGGCATGTCAGATTAATAGCTATTAACTGTAATATCAATGTCTATAACGCTGATAAATTACCCTGTTCTTATCTGTTTTACAGATACCGAGACCCACGGAAACCTAATTAACAAACTGTGGAGCATACTAAGAGCTGAACCATACAGCTATTGCATGGCGTGTCTTAATGTCCCACAAAATCAAGAAGCCGAGAATCCATTCAATCATTCTTGTGATTATGGTGAGGGTAGTGGTTTTGCAGATCTAGTAACTGGTCGATTGCGGGATGTACTACAACAGAACTTCACCAAACAAGAAACAATCACATTAAGCCTGAATAGAATTGAGGAGTGCATCCTCGATTATAATCAACAACAGGATACTCCAGAACCATCCTCACCAAACGTCGAGCGAAAATTTCTACATGAAATATTCAATTTCGAAACATAAAGATACATTTAATTGTTAATTTGTTGTACAATTTTATTGTTGAAATTTTATTTTTTCATTCAACCACAGTGACTTACTACATAAGATACATTTAATTTTCTGAAATACAGCTGTTGTTTGCATAGGGGATTATACGATTTGGATGAAATATTTTTCACTTGTCCAAAAAATTTTCACATTTGGTTAACAAAGTGTCCTACTTTTATAAGTTTCAATGAACTTTAGTCAAACTTTTCACATTTGGTTAACAAAGTTTCCTACTTTTTATGCGTTTGTTTGAAATTTGGTCAAATGTTTCACATCTGGACAACAAAGTTTCCTACTTTTCACAAGTTTGGGTGAGATATTTATAAGTTTTCGTTGAACTTTGGCCACAATTTTTCACATTTGGTCACCTAAATTTCCTACTTTTTATGGATTTGGTTGAAATTTGGCCAAACTTTTCACGTTTGGTTAACAGATGTTCCTACTTTTCATATGTTTGACTGAGATTTTTATAAGTTTGGTTTGAAATTTATCTAAACTTTTCACGGTTGGTTAACACATTTTCTTACTTGGCCAAGATTTTTGCCATTTGGTTAACAAAGTTTCCTACTTTTCATAAGTTTGGGTGAAATTTGGTCAAACTTTTCACATCTGGACAAAAAAATTTCCCACTTTTCATAAGTCGGGTGAAAGTTTGCCAAACTTTTCACGTTTGGTTAACAAATGTTTCCTACTTTTCATATGTTTGACTGAGATTTTTATAAGTTTGGTTTTGAAATTTGGCTAAACGTTTCACATTTGGTTAACAAATTTTCTTACTTGATCAAGAGTTTTTTTGCCATTTGGTTAACAAGTTTTCCTACTTTTCATAAATTTGATTCAGATGTGGCCAAATATTTGTCCCTTTTGGGTAACAGATTTTCCTACGTTTTGCAAAGTTTCCTACTTTTCATAATTTTAGTTGAGCTATTTCAGACTATGGTCAACAGTTTTTTCCTACTTTGGTTAACCCATTTCCTTAGTTTTGTTGAAATATTTCTTGAATTTGTCACCAATATGTGTCATTCTTTCATCACATGACAACTATATACACCGTAAACACTAGCAAAAATTCAACAACCAAGACGTAACTATAATATATGCCTGTTTATTTTACAGTATTTCAGTACATTTTACAGTATTTCAGTACATTTTTTCAAGAATAAAAATGCATAATGTCATTATACAAAATGGATGATGTGATATAAGGTGGTATACATAGTATCATCACAACATTTTATTTTCACATACAGAGCTATACACATTGTATGTTGTTTCTGGGTTTCTTCACACCACTGTCTGAGTAGGTTGGTTTTTCCGGCTGGTACCTGGTATGTATATGTCACTTGGCATGTAGCCATAAGACTGCTTTGTGGGCTGACATCTGAGTATTGTAGACAACCGGGCCATTAATCATCTGAGTGTCGGACGCATCAAACAGCTGGCTATTGGGGTCTTCACATAGCTGGTTGGTGGGGTCATAACTCATCTGACTGTAGCTGGGTTGAAAACTGGCGGTATAGTATGCGTCTACTTGGTGGATTCGGTTAGTTCCTTGTTTAACGTGAGCACTGACTTTAGTGTTTTGGTTACTGACTTGGTTGTCTCTGTTAGTACATTGTTTGACTTCGTTACTGGCTTGGTTAACTTGATTGAGTCTGTCAATGTCAGTTAGGATCTCGCGATGCAATGCGATCATCTGTTCATATTCTTGCCGAGTAAGTGTCATTCCATTCTTAGTCGGGAACTTCTTGTCGGATTCACCGTAAAATCTTCGGATGTGTAACGTACTCGTTCCTCTGTAGGATGAGACAAACACGGCCTTATCACCACCACCAACTGGTCTAATAGTCTCACCACTACGAGCCATGTAGACCCAGTTAGCAGGCACAGTCTTGAGGTCTGTAGTCATCTTCTGATCACAATGCTTGAGTGTTACCAGCCTTGGGTTTATATACTAGTTTTTGAGCCACGCGTAAAACCGGTTTCAGTCAGTTTCCTAGGTCAAGCAGTTCAGATTACGCTGACGTGGCTGTTCGTATGGAGTGGCTAAGCGTTCTACTACCCGCTCGTTGACCTGCTGTATGGTTGAGCTGTCTTGGGGAATGCGGGTCATCCTCGTCACATGACCACTACCGATGATGAAATAGATAACGTAGAGGGTGCCGTGTTACTTGCGTTGTAGTCACTGTGAGCTAGTCTGTGAAGTCAGAATACCAGTGATATATATATGCAGACTCCTCACACCCACTGTAGTTTTCTTCGTATTGATGACTGGTCAGCTATTAAAGACAGGACTGTAAGTATATTACACCCATTTTGTTTTATGTAGGTGTTTTAATACTCGTCCGCTAGTGTGGATTGACTAAAGATTAAGGATGCCGGTGATGATGTTCGGTCGACGTTTGGTGAGGATGGTTCTGGAGTATCCTGCTGTTGATTATAGTCGAGGATGCACTCCTCAATTCTATTCAGGCTTAATGTGATTATTTCTTGTTTGATGAAGTTCTGTTGTAGTACATCCCGCAATCGACCAGTTACTAGATCTGCAAAACTACCACCCTCACCATAATCACAAGAATGATTGAATGGATTCTCGGCTTCTTGATTTTGTGGGACATTAAGACACGCCATGCAATAGCTGTATGGTTCAGCTCTTAGTATGCTCCAGTTTGTTAATTAGGTTTTCGTGGGTCTCGGTATCTGTAAAACAGATAAGAACAGGGTACTTTATCAGCGTTATAGACATTGATATTACAGTTAATAGCTATTAATCTGACATGCCCTTTCTGTTACACACTTTATATATTTCTATCGATAATGGGATGTGTGGACCCGCGGTACACTTTCACCTTCCCCTACGACTACACATTACTACCTATATTATTAAGGTACCACCATAGTGCTGTGTTCAAAAGTTCGAATGCCAGCTCTATTCCATGTCGACCCAGCCAACAATACTATAGGAAGAAATGGCTTGTCTCTTCAGATATATGCGTCTAGCACCATATATCCCCTGTATTATACTAGTAATGTTAGGTTACCCATATGTCTACTTCGAGAAACACAACGAAAATGTGAAAGCTTTATCAAAAAAGCCAACTTACCGGTAGCGAGTTGTAACATTGTGAGCTGGTTGCTGTTACCTGAGATCGGTACTTCTATTCGACGAATGGTGGTCGTCTTATACACGCTATTTGTTGAAGTAGAATGACTCAGCAGATTATTATGCACTAACTGGTCATGTGACCGGATGTGACTCCATCTTTGATCGGTTTTAGTCACGTGTTTCGGATGTATCCCATAAGACACGTGACCAGCTACAGCGCCATCTTTGATCGGTTTTAGCCCTGTGGTTGTACACTTACACATGTGATTGAGTGTGACGCCATCTTTACCGGTTTTAGTCATGTGTTTCGATTGTATACCTTAGACATATGACCGGAAGCACTGTCATATTTGAACGGGTGTGAGCATTACCCAAGTGTCTCGACTGTATCGTTATGCTGTCAGTACACTCTGAGTCATCGTCCAGTTTTCCCAAAAGACATGTCTGAACACGTTCACGTACGTTCACCCCGCCGACATAGCCCAGTGATGAATCACCCAGTTGGTCACCCTCAGATGATGCTGATGATGATGATGATGATGATGATGATGATGATGATGATGATGATGATGATGATGATGATGATGATGATGATGATGATGATGATGATGATGATGATGATGATGATGATGATGATGATGATGATGATGATGATGATGATGATGATGATGATGATGATGATGATGATGATGATGATGATGATGATGATGATGATTTTTATTGGTGGTGGTGGGTGATGGTAATCCTGCTGACAGACACTGCAGAAGATCTTGGTTGCCGGTTGTTCAGAAAGACAACGGCAACCTTGCCCAAGAATGTCCTGTAATTGATAGCACACACACACACACACTCGGCAGTACACCCACGCACGCACACACGCCTACACGCGCGCACACATACACACATACGGATGTCATGATGGCACACGGGCAACCAAACAATGTTGTGTTTGAGTGCGACGTCCTGTAATAGATAGCACTCACACACACGCCTGTACATACACACACGCACACATATCCCGCGTGACCAAGTTATCAAGGCAAGTACGTATATATGCCTTACCCACTGGGACAACCTACAGGCAGCTATAGAACTACATACCCGGGAAGGTTAACCCGGTCAACAAATGCCCGCAGAAGTCAGATGTGTCGGCCTAACGGCGCTAGAACGCAGCTTTGCTGTAAACAGACACAACGCAGTCACATCCGAAAAAAGAATCCGGATGAACGCAGCAGAAGAAGAAGAAGAAGAAGAAGAAGAAGAAGAAGAAGAAGAAGAAGAAGAAGAAGAAGAAGAAGAAGAAGAAGAAGAAGAAGAAGAAGAAGAAGAAGAAGAAGAAGAAGAAGAAGAAGAAGAAGAAGAAGAAGAAGAAGAAGAAGAAGAAGAAGAAGAAGAAGAAGAAGAAGAAGAAGAACTACATACATAAATAAATACATACATTCTTAAATACATATATAATATCTATTTATATTTAATATTTCAAACCATGTGTGTAACGGTTTCATATAGCTATATTTGAGAATAGCTTATTTGTCCTACCCAAATATTCCCTTCACAGCCCCGGTTGTACCACTGTGTGCTAATTATGTTAACGGTCAACCAGAACGCCTCAGTGGGTGTGTTTATCTCAGGTAAGATCAACCCGAGCTGTCCAGCGCTGTTGTCAGCCCGCTCTAGTGTGCGTGTTTATCTCCGGTAATGATCAGAGCTGGCCGGTGGTGGGGTCAGCACGTGACCTTTTACCTGTGCGCACAGGTAAAATCTAGCGGTCAGAGGAGCTTATTACTTATGTTTGAGTCAAGAGCCACGAATAGTCTCCCTTGGCATACTTTTATAATTAAGTGGGTATAACTGTGGGGTTTAATAATATTACATATTTTTATGATTATCTTGGTTCGTTATGGCTTATTTTAAATGAGAAGCGTAGTTTTTTTTTATTGCCATAACTATTCTCCACTAAACATACAAGAAATGTATCTGTTTAATTATGTTTTTAGGGTTAATTTTTAATATTATTGTATTCGTGTCTAGTATATTTTTAAACCAGATTTTCACCAAGCGCTTAATGTTGATACATGGGTCGGGACTTCTTCCGAATTAACTATCATGGTGGAAAGTTTATTCATCCGGTCATTATTTGACCTACTCGGGGTAACTCGAGAGATAGTCCAGTAAGGAAATAAATGAAATTTTTGTCCGGCCTTTGAAAGGCCAATTTAAAAAATTTAAAAAAAATAAAAATAAAAAACTCGAGAGATGGAATAAATCATTTTCTGTCATATTGGATTTCGACCTCCTCATCGAAGGGGTTCGATATGTACATGACTGGGGCTCGAGCGCACCGCACCGCACCACACACACACACACACACACACACACACACACACACACACTGGGACTCGAACCCAACTTTTGGTCTGCTTATCTATATAAGTATCCCACATGCCCGGGGCTTACCTCGCCGTCTTTGAATGGTTTCGGAAGCGGTCGGGGGAAGCTGGCTGAGGTACCTCGTCGCGTCCGCCCGCCCGCCCGGGGACCGCAAGTGACAACAGGAAGTAGTCACCAGGACAACCAGACCCAAGAAAATACCCGCCAATTTTTTGAAAATGTGGTCCTTGATGTCGTAAAATAATCTGGTGCTATACACTGCGTATAGTAAAAAAAAAAAACTACGTCATCGATGACGTATTGCACCAGATTTAGGGTGTAAGTACCTCCTATATTACTACTAACATTGCACAGATGTTAACAGGCAATGAGAAAGATATCTACACCAACCTCTCATAGATGTTACCAGTTAGTCAGTCAGTTATCAGTTGGGGTATCTTCATTGAACTCCAGACATGTTCATAGGTGCTCAGATTTCCCCCCCCCCCCCACCCAGCATATACATCAGCGTCCGGTGGCTAATAGTGCCAGTTCTGTGTTGGTTGACGATGCGCCTTGTTTTCCCGATGTACCTCTCGCGTCTGGCCGTCTTACTCCCAAGTCTTTCATCCTGGACAGCGATGTGGATTCACTGACGTCAAAGTCCTCTGTTCTCGCCATATCTTTGAGGACGTTAATAACATCGGCACGATCCATGGGCTGGCCATCTACATGGGGTGCAGAGCCAGCCAGTTTATCAGCTCGTTCATTTCCCTCGACTCCCGCATGTCCCGGGACGAAGATGAAGGTGACTTTACGGACAACAGACTTCCGCAGCGACTCAGTCCACTGTCTACGTACAGATCCAGCTTCGACCTTCTGAATCATGCTCATTGAATCACTTAGTACACACACGTTGGTATAATGCTGTGATTCCAGCCATATTAAAACCTGTGTAACTGCCATCACCTCCATCGTCATGCTGCTCGTGGTCATAGAGTGGGCACCACTGGATTCTTGAACGGTTCAGCCCGTTGAACGGGCTGTAAATGCCCACGCACTTCTCTGCTGCTTTACAACAGATCCATATGTATAGATGAGAACTTCGGGGCTATCTGAGTGTTCATAGATGAGCGCGTTGACCTCTGCATTGACGGCGGCAGGGTTCTGCTCTCTGCACCGTCTGTCGAGTGTGATAATGCAGGAGAAAGTGCACTTAAAAGCTGGAGGCACCGGCACCCATTTCTTGCCGGGGTTGATACTGGTATGACTGCAGACCTGTCTGACGACATCTTCCGCCCGACCCATCCATGATTTGCCCCTTTTTAGCATGTCACCCTTTTCTCTGAATATAGCGTCAGAGGCTGCTGCTCATCTGCACTTATTTTTAAGTACGCACGAGCTCTCCAGATCTTGATCCTGTGTTCCATTGTCGGGAAGTCAAGGAGGTATCTCATTGCTACACAGCTGGTGCCTCTCGTGCAGCCCAAAATGATGCGCATGGCTTCGTTTTGTACCTTTTCAAGTCTTCCAATCTGTGTAGGGCTGACAGTGAGGATGGCCAGGGCATACTCGATGCGTGAAAGCACCAGTCCTTGGGACAGAAGTATTAGCAGTCTTTGCTCGATATTGGCAGTCGCCATGACTCTCATTGCTGACAAACCTTTTCGAGCGTTCGTTATGACATAATCGACATGATCTCTGAAGGACAGACTACGATCAAGCCTCACGCCAAGATATGTCATTGACTGGGTTCTATTCAAAATGCTTCCATCCATTCTTACTGCCGGCAGGTCTGTGTTCACAATATGGTTGTTTAGGGAGAACCATGTAATCGATGCCTTTGCAGGGTTGACAAGGGCACCGGCACAGCACACCATGAGGAAATTCGATCTAGTTCGCCCTGCATATCATTGGCAACCGCCTGCCTATCTCGACCCTGTCGATACACGAGAATGTCGTCAGCAAATGACAGAGTCCTACCCCTCCCGTCCAACTGTTGTTCAGTGATCGGCACCGTATACACGTTGAATAATACTGGTGACAGTGGTGAACCCTGCAGCAATCCTGGACATATCGTTATCGGCTCAGAAGACCAACTCCCACATCTTAGCACCACCTTCCTTTGGAGCAGAACTGCAGATATCCATCGTACAAGGTGAGGGTGCACTTTCACTTTTAGTCTGAGTAGGGTTTGCATCAAGTACTCGAAAGATACTCTATTATATGCGTCCTCTAAGTCTATAGCGGCCACACATGTCTCTTCTCTGACCTGAAATCCTTCGTAAAAATCTTGAGCAAAGACCGCCGCATTCAGCCATGACTCTTTGTTACGTCTGTATCCTCCAAGTGTGGGCGGGAGAAGCAGCCGAGTTGTTCCAAGTTACAAGCAAGTCTGTGTGCTACAATTTTCTCCAGTAGCTTGCCAGCAGTGTTCTGCATCGTAATGATTCTGTAGCCGCTTATCTTGGAATGGTCTTGTTCGGTGTTGTTACCAAGATGTTACAAAGTAATGAGAAATGTCTCTTCACCAACCTTGCACAGATGTTAACAGGCATTGGGAAATTTCTCTTCATCAGCCTCTCACAGATGTTAACAGTCATTGAGAAATGCCTACATCAACCTCTCATACATACACACCTTTTCCAAGACCCAAACATAGAGCTAAACACTCATTCGTCCAAAGAATTCACAACCAATGCTGGCAACCACCATGAAATGAAAGTCCAACCGACACTTATAAAAAGCGAACAACTAACCAACCACCCCACCAAACAACTAATCAGCCAACCACTAGTCATACATAAAAACAGAGACAACGAACAAATATATGTTTAAAAATATATATAATATTGACAAATTGACAACACAGACAAGTGAATGAACATAGATACGGACATATACAGATGTATAGATTCATGCAGAGTACATACGTATATATTCAGAAGCATACATCTGCATTTTCAGAGTAGATACAGATATATATTGAGGTATGCATTCACATTGGCAAGTAGTTAGTTAGTCGAAAGATCACTCCTCATTGCACATCGAACCATTCAGTACATAAGTGCTTGGATCCCTTCCTAATTACATTGCGCAGTGTGTAGCCACTAACAACACCAATCCTGTGTTAGTTTATTAATCTTCTTTGGCTTCCTGCGTAGTGTTCTTGTTTGGCCACACCATTTTTAATTTGCTGTTCTCGCATCCTGACTATGGTTGTAGATTCACAGTCATCACTTGTTTTTCGCGAATGACTTACTTCTCTTAGAGCATTCAGAATGTCAGCCTGGTCCATTGCGTATCCGCCTTCTACAGAAGCCTTACCTGCAAGCCTGTCAGCCCTCCAATTTCCTTATACCCCCGCATGCGCTGGCATGAAAATGAAACTAATCTATGCCAGCTGAGACCACTCCAGAGACAGCAACCACTCTCTTCGGATCCACCCCATCTCTATCTTCTTGAGCACGCTCATTGAGTCGCCAAGGAAACATGCCCTAGTGAATGTCTGTGTCTCGAGCCATGTTAATGAGCCATGTTATTGCTTTACTTACTGCCATGACTTCCATAGTCAAGCTACTTGTCGTCAAAGCAAAAGCGCCAGAATCTTCCTTCACAATTCGCCCTCCGGCCTGATCCGTAAAGGCCCATGACTTTCTCACTCCTCGAACGACCGACCCATCTGTGTAAATGATAACATAACCGTCTAATGAATTCTCGAAGATCAACGTTTCTACTTCTGCCTCCACAGCAGCCGGATTTTCTTGTCTGCATTTTCTGTCTAGTTGGATGCAAACTGAAAAGGATGTATAGAAATATGTTGGCACTTGTACCCATTCCTCGCCAGGTTCTAAGGCCTCAAGTGAACACACCTATTGAAGGATGTCTTCGGCTTGACCCATTCACGACCTTCCTCTTTATAACCTGCTGTTCTTTACCTTCTTAATTTTACTAAGCAGTGGATGTTGTGTGTTTACATTAGCTCTGGGGTAGACACGTGCTCTGCAAATTTGTATTCTGTCTCCAATGGTTGGAAAATCAAGAAGGTAGCTCATCGCCCTGCACGCTGTATCTCTTATACATAAAAGAATAATGTGTATAGCTTCGTTCTGAATCCTTTCCATCTGCTCATGGCTGAGAGTCAGGATCGCTATTGCATACTCATATAGATGACATAGATGGCGTTGCTCACAGTTTGCTACCGTCATCACCCGCATCGCAGCCAATCCCCGCTTGGCCTTTGTTATCACTTGGTCTATGTGCTCATTATAAGCATGGCTTCGTTCAAAATGTATCCCCAGGTAATTAATTCATTGCCTGTGTTCTTTCCAGTCTCTGAACACAGATTTACAGTTGGTGTTGGAGTGTTGATAATATCGTTATTCAAATAGAACCATGTTACTGCTGCCTTCCTTGGGTTGACCATTGCCTCAGATTCCACACACCAAGTGCTTATGCGATTTAGTTTGGCAAGAATAGACATAACATACATAGAAGTATACATTTACACTGACATAGTAGACACAGACATATATAGAAGTATAGATTCACACAGACATAGGAGACACAGACATATATAGAAGTATAGATTCACACTGACAGAGTAGACACAGACATATATAGAAGTTTACATTCACATTGGCAAAAGTAGGAAGGACATACATAGAAGTATACGGTTGCACTGACAAACAAGATGCAGACTTAAACAAAACAACAAACTTTGAAACATATCATTCAATGCATATTTAATTTTGGTTGTAGAACATGCACAATCAAGCGTTGATATATTGAAACATTTTCCACTTAAATTTGACACATTACAAATACAGCACATGTGATATTGGTGTAAACATAAACATTGCATATTACCATGTTATGAGACAGGCAGGCAGCAAGACACACACACACACACACACACACACACACACACACACACACACACACGCTTATGCATAAATACACACATACATGTATACATACTTACATCATTTACACAAACTCACACATGCATACATGAACACATATATACATACATGCATACATACATGCATACATAATAATGACAGACAGACAGACAGACATACGTACACACGTACGTAAGTGTGTACGTGCATACATTCGTATGTATGTACGTAAGTACGTACGTACATACATTCGTGTGTATGTACGACGTACGTACATACCCATCCTATCCATCCATCCATCCACCCATCCAGTCCATCCTATCCTTCCAAACCATTCATCCGTCCTATCCATCTGTCCTATACATTTATCCAGCCGTCTATCCACCCATATATCCACCCATATATCCACCCATCTATCCACCCATCTATCCACCCATCTATCCACCCATCTATCCATCCGCCCATCCATCCATCTATCCATCCATCCAAAACATCCATCCACCCAATCCATCCAATCCATCCATTCATCCACCCATCCAACCATCCAACCTATCCTCTCCATCCATCCATCAATCCATCCTTTCCATCCTATCCATTTAACCATCAATCCTATACATACTATCCATCCAACCATCCATCCTATCCATCCATCCATCCATTCATCCATCCAACCATCCAACACATCCAACATATCCATCCTATCCATGCATGCATTCTTCCATTCACGCACGCCTTGCATGCATGCACGCATGCAAGCACGCTCTGTTTACTGAGGGGTCCAAAAGATCTCTGCTCACTGTGGGTTGAAGTAAACATCATATTGACCACGTCACCGATGTAGAGCCCACTAAAGTACAGATTGAAGTAAACATGATATTAACCACGTCACCGATGTGGTGCCCACTAAAGTACAGGTTGAAGTAAACATCATATTGACCACGTCACCGATGTAGAGCCCACTAAAGTACAGATTGAAGTAAACATGATATTGACCACGTCACCGATGTAGAGCCCACTAAAGTACAGATTGAAGTAAACATGATATTGGCCACGTCACCGATGTGGTGCCCACTAAAGTACAGGTTGAAGTAAACATGATATTGACCACGTCACCGATGTGGTGCCCACTAAAGTACAGATTGAAGTAAACATGATATTGAACACGCCTCTGATGTAGTGCCCACTAAAGTACAGATTGAAGTAACCATGATATTGACCACGTCACAGATGTAGAACCCACTAAAGTACAGATTGAAGTAAACATGATATTGACCACGTCACAGATGTAGAACCCACTAAAGTACATATTGAAGTAAACATGATATTGGCCACGTCACCGATGTGGTGCCCACTAAAGTACAGATTGAAGTAAACATGATATTGACCACGTCACCGATGTAGAACCCACTAAAGTACAGATTGAAGTAAACATGATATTGACCACGTCACCGATGTAGAACCCACTAAAGTACAGATTGAAGTAAACATGATATTGACCACGTCACCGATGTAGAACCCACTAAAGTACAGATTGAAGTAAACATGATATTGACCACGTCACCGATGTAGAACCCACTAAAGTACAGATTGAAGTAAACAGCCCCTTCCCATGCAATAGGCGACGTGGGTATATGGTGCTAGCCCCATGTTTGTAGACATGCAGTACAGGGTTACACAAGAAAAAAGAAAAAAAAAACAGAACCCATACAAAGTTGATTAAATCCTACAAAGATCAAGCAAATTTCTTGAAATTTGGTGACGTAAACTTCAGTCTGTGTACAATCATTTCAAAATGATTCAGTTACCTCGTCGCTTTGCTTAAAATTTATGCTCCAAATGGCCTCCGCAGCGGTGGATGCTAAATTGTCAATTACTGGACAGCATTCCTCTGTGCAGATTTTCCTGATCGTTGCTGTGATTACTGCCTTTCAGTTCACCAATAGTTTGAGGCTTGTTCTCGTACATTATCATTGAGATACTCGCATTGATAAAAATCTAGGGGGGAGGGGGGTTTCAATTCAGGAATATGCGGTACCCACTCCAAGTCACACTTCATGCTGAAAAGTCTCCCCTGAAATCGCTCTCTCAGCCAGGATAGAGAGTCATTTGATGTGTGTGGGGTGGCCCCGTCTTGCTGGAACTACTGTTGATCTCGATCCAATGATCTGCATCGATCCAATCCTCTGCATCGTCCCGATAATGCCCAAAACTTTCACAGGTTTGTTGGTTCCGTCTTTTAAATTTTGGGTCACCCTGTTTAATCAGTGATCATTGACTTCATTTGCAGAACGTGCAGTGTTTAGACCCACCATCGAGCAGAGGACCACCTGTAGCACCTCAAGTCCACCTGGATCCGCCAAGGCTGTGCCTAATTTTTACATGGAAAGTAAGATCAGCTTTTTTGTTTCTTCATGTATTCGTCGAAATCATCATCATCATCGTCATCATCATCATCATCATCATCATCACCACCACCATCATAATCATCATCACCACCACCATCATAATCATCATCACCACCACCACCATCATAATCATCATCATAATCATCATCGTCATCATCATCATCACCACCACCATCATAATCATCATCACCACCACCATCATAATCATCATCATCATGTTCATCATCATCATGTTCATCATCATGTTCATATTTATCACCATCATCAACACCATCATAATCATCATCATAATCCTCATCATAACCATTATCACCACCACCATCATTATCACCACCACCACCACCACCACCATCATCATCATCATCATCATCATCATCATCATCATCATCACCATTACCATCATAACATCAGCATCATCATCATAACTATGTGCCTGTCTGGTTTCCATCTTAGGCTATAGTCTATGTCCTTGATTATAAATTAGTTCAGTACCGTTTCAAATTGGGGTTGCGGACGCATACCTGCATTCAAAACACAGCTGCGGACAATTTGGCAGCAGACCGCATTGCGTTAGTGTTTTACAAAATGGTGTGGGTGCCGGTTGTTCGGAAAGCAATGGCACACTACTGAACGTAAACTTGCCAAGAGAATACAACAGCCAAAACAAAAAAAATATGCTGGCGTTGACTGCGACATACTGTAAAGGATATGCAACTAACTTGTAACTAGCCTGTTTCAAATATTCTGCTGTCTTAACTTTGCAATGCTTGCCAAATAAATCAGAAGCACTGGCATTTAGCAAAATAATTTATAATCTTTTCAGATGCACACATTTTGGATGATTTCGTCCTTGTCCGAAAAGGCTAATCTATAGATCCATCTATATCTATAAAACAGAGTGTATGTGGCTTTGTGTGTTTGTGGTCAGCTATGTATGTATTGGATGCGTTCGATAACGGTACATCCGATTGAGATGAAATTTTCTACACGTCTTCCTTTCATTCCTGTGCAACCGACTATAATAGTTTCTTAGTGTAAAATCTTCTACTTATTTAATAACATTTACTTTTCCATTTTTCATTATATAATTTCTATATAGCAGGGGGACTTCACTCTAGAAAAGTTATTTCAAGGGGCATAACATTTAATAACATTTCTATATACTTTATAATCATATTGTTGGACTTACTTGCACTATTGTTAAACTCTTTGTCTATAGTTATTTTCAGGCATATAAGTTATAATAAATAATGATATAATCTTTAAGGCATTTTCAAAGTTTTCATAAAAATAATGCATAATGCATAACATTGTAACCCATCTTTTTCTGCTTAAAGAACTTATCAACTGTCATGTCGGTGATTAAAAAGTTTTCATTAAAAATAATGAATGGTGTGTGGAAGGACATTCTTTTAAGTTACTGTGCGCCAGGAGCTGGGCGAAACCACGCCGGGTCAGATAGATAGACAGACAGACAGATAGTCGGGAACGGAAGCTTATTTGACTACTTATATGCTCCCCACCAGGGACTGGGTGAAGCCGGGCCGGGACAGACAGACAGACAGATAGACAGACAAACAGATAGTCGGGAACGGGAGAGCTTATATGACTACGTATATGAATTAAATGATATGCTCCCCACCAGGGACTGGGTGAAGCCGGGCCGGGTCAGACAGACAGACAGACAGATAGTCGGGAACGGGAGAGCTTATATGACTACTTATATGAATTAAATTAGATGCTCCCCACCAGGGACTGGGTGAAGCCGGGCCGGGTCAGCCAGACAGACAGACAGACAGACAAACAAGCAGACAGACAGACTGATAGATAGATAGATAGATAGATAGATCCCTTCCAGGGCCTGGGCGAAGCCGGGCCGGGTCAGCAAGTTACCAATAAATCACGGGATTGTGTGTGGGCTTGGAGAGTGGAAAAGAAAGCTCTACAAGTTTTTTTTTGGGGGGGAAATATACTGTTTTCATCGAATCGGAAAGCACAAATTTGTACATCGTTATAGAGTCAAAAGATGCAAAATGTACTCTGTTTTTGTTTTATAGAAAAGGTGATAGCGAACTTGGTGCAAGTTGTACTTTTCGTTATCGAGTTGGAAGATGCCAAATGTATTTTAAACAACAATAACAAGAACAACACCAACAACGAAAAAGAAAGAAAATGAAGATCGAATCAAAAAGTGTAAGATATACATCTTTATTGAGCTAGAAAGTGCAAGATGTTCTTTTTTATGGGAAGTAACTACACCAACCTCCCTCTAATAGATGTAAATCATTTTCATGGCTTAGTGACATCATCGTTAAATGCACTGGACTTAATGGTTAACATGCAAAACTTCCAGAAGAGTTTGAGTCAAGAATCGACATCACAGTGCTCAGGCCATCCCATGCTTTCTGCATCCCCACTTCAACAACCAGCGGAGAGTCCAAGGCTTTTACACTCCCAGGGGGTTATGAGTACATTATGCTAGCTCCATACTTGTAAAGACTACCCGGAGATCTATGAGATATGTGGACAATATCATAACGGCTGTCTTTACTTTCCTGGACATTCCCTGGTGTCTATTTCAGGCTGAGTCAACCAGGGAGACATCATTTAAAACATACGCCTCAATGGGGGGGGGGGGGGGGGGGTTTCAAACATAAATCACTGACCTGATGGGCAAGCATACTACCCACAGCGCTAGCACAGATGATATGACACTCGGTATTGTGGTATGGATGATCATCTGTATTGTAAATTATTGACAATGCACTAGATGGCGCAATCGACAACTGGCGTTATGGCTTCTGAGCAAAAATTAGAGTTGTTCAGAAAATGAGAGATTAAGATCAACGTGACGCGTAATGGACAATGCCGCACGACATGGACTAGAGAAAGAATTGTGAGCAGAGAAGATCATTATCGTTCCACTCCGGACAGCTCCGTAGGTGCTTCGATCTCCTCTTTAGTATCTCCGATATCCTTTAGTATCTCTCGATATATATATATATATATATATATATATATATATATATATATATATATATATATATATATATATATATATATATATATATAACCAAATTGACAACACAGACAAGTGAATGACCATAGATACGGACATATACAGATGTATAGATTCATGCAGAGTACATACGTATATATTCAGAAGCATACATCTGCATTTTCAGAGTAGATACAGACATATATTGAGGTATGCATTCACATTGGCAAGTAGTTAGTTAGTCGAAAGATCACTCCTCATTTCACATCGAACCATTCAGTACATAAGTGCTTGGATCCCTTCCTAATTACATTGCGCAGTGTGTAGCCACTAACAACACCAATTCTGTGTTAGTTTATTAATCTTCTTTGGCTTCCTGCGTAGTGTTCTTGTTTGGCCACACCTCTTTTAATTTGCTGTTCTCGCATCCTGACTATGGTTGTAGATTCACAGTCATCACTTGTTTTTTCGCGAATGACTTACTTCTCTTAGAGCATTCAG
The DNA here is from genome assembly GCA_963921405.1 of Cepaea hortensis. Classification (NCBI taxonomy): domain Eukaryota; kingdom Metazoa; phylum Mollusca; class Gastropoda; order Stylommatophora; family Helicidae; genus Cepaea; species Cepaea hortensis. Next base: position 216,741,590 of record OY992876.1, on the reverse strand, counting down.
AATGTCAGCCTGGTCCATTGCGTATCCACCTTCTACAGAAGACTTACCTGCAAGCCTGTCAGCCCTGCAATTTTCTTATACCCCCGCATGCGCTTGCATGAAAATGAAACTAATCTATGCCAGCTGAGACCGCTCCAGAGACAGCAACCACTCTCTTCGGATCCACCCCATCTCTATCTTCTTGAGCACGCTCATTGAGTCGCCAAGGAAACATGCCCTAGTGAATGTCTGTGTCTCGAGCCATGTTAATCAGCCATGTTATTGCTTTACTTACTGCCATGACTTCCATAGTCAGGCTACTTGTCGTCAAAGCAAAAGCGCCAGAATCTTCCTTCACAATTGGCCCTCCGGCCTGATCCGTAAAGGCCCATGACTTTCTCACTCCTCGAACGACCGACCCATCTGTGTAAATGACAACATAACCGTCTAATGAATTCTCGAAGATCAACGTTTCTACTTCTGCCTCCACAGCAGCCGGATTTTCTTGTCTGCATTTTCTGTCTAGTTGGATGCAAACTGAAAAGGATGTATAGAAATATGTTGGCACTTGTACCCATTCCTCGCCAGGTTCTAAGGCCTCAAGTGAACACACCTATTGAAGGATGTCTTCGGCTTGACCCATTCACGACCTTCCTCTTTATAACCTGCTGTTCTTTACCTTCTTAATTTTACTAAGCAGTGGATGTTGTGTGTTTACATTAGCTCTGAGGTAGACACGTGCTCTGCAAATTTGTATTCTGTCTCCAATGGTTGGAAAATCAAGAAGGTAGCTCATCGCCCTGCACGCTGTATCTCTTATACATAAAAGAATAATGTGTATAGCTTCGTTCTGAATCCTTTCCATCTGCTTATGGCTGAGAGTCAGGATCGCTATTGCATACTCATATAGATGACATAGATGGCGTTGCTCACAGTTTGCTACCGTCATCACCCGCATCGCAGCCAATCCCCGCTTGGCCTTTGTTATCACTTGGTCTATGTGCTCATTATAAGCATGGCTTCGTTCAAAATGTATCCCCAGGTAATTAATTCATTGCCTGTGTTCTTTCCAGTCTCTGAACACAGATTTACAGTTGGTGTTGGAGTGTTGATAATATCGTTATTCAAATAGAACCATGTTACTGCTGCCTTCCTTGGGTTGACCATTGCCTCAGATTCCACACACCAAGTGCTTATGCGATTTAGTTTGGCAAGAATAGACATAACATACATAGAAGTATACATTTACACTGACATAGTAGACACAGACATATATAGAAGTATAGATTCACACAGACATAGGAGACACAGACATATATAGAAGTATAGATTCACACTGACAGAGTAGACACAGACATATATAGAAGTTTACATTCACATTGGCAAAAGTAGGAAGGACATACATAGAAATATACTGTTGCACTGACAAACAAGATGCAGACTTAAACAAAACAACAAACTTTGAAACATATCATTCAATGCATATTTAATTTTGGTTGTAGAACATGCACAATCAAGCGTTGATATATTGAAACATTTTCCACTTAAATTTGACACATTACAAATACAGCACCTGTGATATTGGTGTAAACATAAACATTGCATATTACCATGTTATGAGACAGGCAGGCAGCAAGACACACACACACACACACACACACACACACACTTATGCATAAATACACACATACATGTATACATACTTACATCATTTACACAAACTCACACATGCAAACATGAACACATGTATACATACATGCATACATAATAATGACAGACAGATAGACAGACATACATACATACGTACACACGTACGTAAGTGTGTACGTGCATACATTCGTATGTATGTACGAAAGCACGTACGTACATACATTCGTGTGTATGTACGACGTATGTACATACCCATCCTATCCATCCATCCATCCACCCATCCAGTCCATCCTATCCTTCCAAACCATTCATCCGTCCTATCCATCTGTCCTATACATTTATCCAGCCGTCTATCCACCCATATATCCACCCATATATCCACCCATCTATCCACCCATCTATCCACCCATCTATCCATCCGTCCATCCATCCATCTATCCATCCATCCAAAACATCCATCCACCAATCCATCCACCCAATCAATCCTATCCATCCATCCTATCCATCCATACACCCAATCCATCCAATCCATCCATTCATCCAGCCATCCAACCATCCAACCTATCCTCTCCATCCATCCATCAATCCATCCTTTCCATTTAACCATCAATCCTATACATACTATCCATCCAACCATCCATCCTATCCATCCATCCATCCATCCATTCATCCATCCAACCATCCAACACATCCAACATATCCATCCTATCCATGCATGCATTCTTCCATTCACGCACGCCTTGCATGCATGCACGCATGCAAGCACGCTCTGTTTACTGAGGGGTCCAAAAGATCTCTGCTCACTGTGGGGCCCCAAAGGTCTCTGCTGTCTGAGAGGTCCAAAAGGTCTCTGCTGACTGAGGGGTTCAAAAGGTCTCTGCTCATTGTGGGGCCCAAAAGGTCTCTGCTGTCTGAGAAACCTAAAGTGTATCTGCTGACTGAGGGGACCAAAAGGTCTTTGCTCATTGAGGGGCTCAAAAGGTCTCTGAAAAGATCTCTGCTCACTGTGGGGCCCAAAAGGTCTCTGCTGACTGAGAAACATAAAATGTATCAGTTGACTGAGGGGTCCAAAAGGTCTCTGCTCACTGACTGGACCAAAGGTCACCTGCTGACTGACTGGATCAAATATCATCTGCTGACTAATTGGATCAGATGTCATCTGCTGGCTGATTTGATCAGATGGCATTTGCTCATTGATGGATTCAGAAGCCGTCTGCTCAGTGAGTGGCATGTCATTGACAAATGGATCTGTAAGTGGAAAAAGATCATTTCAGGCTGTACTGAAGATTCAGAATTAAGAAACATGGGATGTAATCTTGTAAATAATGGCTGAAAGATAAACAAAAGTGAAAATTTTGAGGAAGAGGGGAAGAGAAGGAGGAAGGAATATGTATCGTTATATTCTAGAAGGTACAAGGGTGAGTCAATAAGTAAGTCGCACAGTTCTGTGGGATGGCAGGTAAATGTAATTGGTGTTTTCTACAGGTGTCATTAGGTGACAGAAACATCGAACTTTATATTCCCATTCGTCAGGTGACGCTAGGTGTCTCATGCGCATGCGCAGCGCATAAAGAAAATGGCGTCTGGTACTTACAAAGTGTACAACCAAAGAGCAACGTGCTGTTATGCATTTTTTGTGGGCAAAAGGACTGCCTGCAAAGGACATTCATAAGGAAATGCTTCCTGTTTATGCTGACAAATGTTTGTCCCGTAAAGCGGTGCATAGCTGGGTAGAAAACATCCTTCTTCGCCTTGTGTCCAAAAATTAAAGATTATGCCATCAGCAGGGAAGGTTATGCTGACTGTGTTCTGGGATTGTCAAGGAGTGCTTTTAACCAATATTAAGAAGAAAGGTGACAATGTGGATTCTGAATCCTACTGTGAAGTTCTATCAATGCTTTATGATGCAATTCGAAGAAAACGTCCAGGACTGCTGTCTAGAGGAGGGAGTGTTGCTTCTTCATGACAATGCCAGACCATATACGGCTCGATTAACTCAGGAGAAAATTAACCAACTAATGTGGGAAGTTCTGGAACATCCACCTTACAGCCCCGACTTAGCCCCAAGCGATTTCCACCTTTTTGGTCCACTGAAAACCCACCTTAGTGGGAGACATTTCGCGAATGATGCCGATGGTGAATACGAAGTGAAAACGTGGTTTAGAAAATAGAGCACGCAGTTCTATGAAGCCGGTTTGGGGGGACTGATAAAACGATGGGATAAGTGCATCAATGTATGTGGAAATTATGCTGAGAAATAAAGGGATAATGTATGTATATAAATAAACTTGTTTAAAGTAGTCATCATATTTAGTTATTTTTCTACAGCCATTTGTGACTTACTTATTGACTTCCCATAGACCATATGCAGATACGTGTTCTCTCAATTAGTGATAAAGAATTCGACACGAGGAATTGTGAATGGCATGGTTCTATATTTAATAACAACGAGGACTTTTCTAAAGATGCTAGATGTATGTTGGCCATCGAAATCAAGAGGTTAAATAGTATTAAGGACCCATGGTACGCACCAGCAAACATCATCATGTGCCGTGCAGATAAGCATAGGCAGTCATGGTTTGCTTTCTCACACGATGACCAGAGTCGTAGTTCAGATCTGTATACTTGTCTTGACCATGCCATGTGCCCAGCCCTCCAGGAATTTACTTCTCTGACTTCTTCTTCGTCAACTTCTTGTACAATCAGTCAATACACGCTGGCAGAGATACTAAAGAGGAGATCGAAGCACCTACGGAGCTGTCCGGAGTGGAACGATAATGATCTTCTCTGCTCACAATTCTTTCTCTAGTCCATGTCGTGCGGCATTGTCCATTACGCGTCACGTTGATCTTAATCTCTCATTTTCTGAACAACTCTAATTTTTGCTCAGAAGCCATAATAACGCCAGTTGTCGATTGCGCTATCTAGTGCATTGTCAATAATTTACAATACAGATGATCATCCATACCACAATACCGAGTGTCATATCATCTGTGCTAGCGCTGTGGGTAGTATGCTTGCCCATCAGGTCAGTGATTTATGTTTGAACCCCCCCCCCCCCCCCCCCATTGAGGCGTATGTTTTAAATGATGTCTCCCTGGTTGACTCAGCCTGAAATAGACACCAGGGAATGTCCAGGAAAGTAAAGACAGCCGTTATGATATTGTCCACATATCTCATAGCTCTCCGGGTAGTCTTTACAAGTATGGAGCTAGCATAATGTACTCATAACCCCCTGGGAGTGTAAAAGCCTTGGACTCTCCGCTGGTTGTTGAAGTGGGGATGGAGAAAGCATGGGATGGCCCGAGCACTGTGATGTCGATTCTTGACTCAAACTCTTCTGGAAGCTTTGCATGTTAACCATTAAGTCCAGTGCATTTAACGATGATGTCACTAAGCCATGAAAATGATTTGCATCTATTAGAGGGAGGTTGGTGTAGTTACTTCCCATAAAAAAGAACATCTTGCACTTTCTAGCTCAATAAAGATGTATATCTTACACTTTTTGATTCGATCTTCCTTTTCTTTCTTTTTCGTTGTTGGTGTTGTTCTTGTTATTGTTGTTTAAAATACATTTGGCATCTTCCAACTCGATAACGAAAAGTACAACTTGCTCCAAGTTCGCTATCACCTTTTCTATAAAACAAAAACAGAGTACATTTTGCATCTTTTGACTCTATAACGATGTACAAATTTGTGCTTTCCGTTTCGATGAAAACAGTAGTTTTTTGCCCAAAAAAAACTTGTAGAGCTTTCTTTTCCACTCTCCAAGCCCACACACAATCCCGTGATTTATTGGTAATGGATCTATAGATTAGCCTTTTCGGACAAGGACGAAATCATACAACATGTGTGCATCTGAAAAGATTATAAATTATTGTGCTAAATGCCAGTGCTTCTGATTTGGCAAGCATTGCAAAGTTAAGACAGCAGAATATTTGAAACGGTTAGTTACAAGTTAGTTGCATATCCTTTACAGTATGTCGCAGTCAACGCCACCATTTTTTTTTTTTTTGGCTGTTGTATTCTCTTGGCAAGTTTACGTTCAGTATTGTGCCATTGCTTTCCGAACAACCGGCACCCACACCATTTTGTAAAACACTAACGCAATGCGGTCTGCTGCCAAATTGGCCGCAGCTGTGTTTTGAATGCAGGTATGCGTCCGCAACCCCAATTTGAAACGGTACTGAACTAATTTATAATCAAGGACATAGACTATAGCCTAAGATGGAAACCAGACTGGCACATAGTTATGATGATGATGCTGATGGTATGATGGTAATGGTGATGATGATGATGATGATGATGATGATGATGATGGTGGTAGTGGTGATAATGATGGTGGTGGTGATGATGGTGATAATGGTTATGAGAGGATTATCATGATGATTATGATGGTGTTGATGATGGTGATGATGATGGTGATGATGATGGTGATGATGATGGTGATAAATATGAACATGATGATGAACATGATGATGATGATTATGATGGTGGTGGTGATGATGATTATGATGGTGGTGTTGATGATGATGATGATGATGATGATGACGATGATGATTATGATGATGATTATGATGGTGGTGATGATGATTATGATGGTGGTGGTGATGATGATTATGATGGTGGTGGTGATGATGATGATGATGATGATGACGATGACGATGATGATGATGATGATGATTTCGACGAATACATGAAGAAACAAAAAAGCTGATCTTACTTTCCATGTAAAAATTAGGCACAGCCTTGGCGGATCCAGGTGGACTTGAGGTGCCACAGGTGGTCCTCTGCTCGATGGTGGGTCCAAACACTGCACGTTCTGCAAATGAAGTCAATGATCACTGATTAAACAGGGTGACCCTAAATTTAAAAGACGGAACCAACAAACCTGTGAAAGTTTTGGGCATTATCGGGACGATGCAGAGGATTGGATCGATGCAGATCATTGGATCGAGATCAACAGTAGTTCCAGCAAGACGGGGCCACCCCACACACATCAAATGACTCTCTATCCTGGCTGAGAGAGCGATTTCAGGGGAGACTGATCAGCATGAAGTGTGACTTGGAGTGGGTACCGCATATTCCTGACTTGAAACCCCCCCCCCCCCCTGATTTTTATCAATGCGAGTATCTCAATGATAATGTACGAGAACAAGCCTCAAACTATTGGTGAACTGAAAGGCAGTAATCACAGCAACGATCAGGAAAATCTGCACAGAGGAATGCTGTCCAGTAATTGACAATTTAGCATCCAACGCCGCGGAGGCCATTTGGAGCATAAATTTTAAGCAAAGCGACGAGGTAACTGAATCATTTTGAAATGATTGTACACAGACTGAAGTTTACGTCACCAAAATTTCAAGAAATTTGCTTGATCTTTGTAGGATTTAATCAACTTTGTATGGGTTCTGTTTTGTTTTTTTTCTTTTTTCTTGTGTAACCCTGTACTGTATGTCTACAAACATGGGGCTAGCACCATATACCCACGTCGCCTATTGCGTGGGAAGGGGCTGTTTACTTCAATCTGTACTTTAGTGGGTTCTACATCGGTGACGTGGCCAATATCATGTTTACTTCAATCTGTACTTTAGTGGGTTCTACATCGGTGACGTGGTCAATATCATGTTTACTTCAATCTGTACTTTAGTGGGCTCTACATCGGTGACGTGGTCAATATCATGTTTACTTCAATCTGTACTTTAGTGGGCTCTACATCGGTGACGTGGTCAATATGATGTTTACTTCAACCTGTACTTTAGTGGGTTCTACATCGGTGACGTGGTCAATATCATGTTTACTTCAACCTGTACTTTAGTGGGTTCTACATCTGTGACGTGGTCAATATCATGTTTACTTCAATCTGTACTTTTGTGGGTTCTACATCTGTGACGTGGTCAATATCATGTTTACTTCAATCTGTACTTTAGTGGGCTCTACATCGGTGACGTGGTCAATATCATGTTTACTTCAATCTGTACTTTAGTGGGCTCTACATCGGTGACGTGGCCAATATCATGTTTACTTCAATCTGTACTTTAGTGGGCACCACATCTGTGACGTTGTCAATATCATGTTTACTTCAACCTGTACTTTAGTGGGTTCTACATCTGTGACGTGGCCAATATCATGTTTACTTCAATCTGTACTTTAGTGGGTTCTACATCGGTGACGTGGCCAATATCATGTTTACTTCAATCTGTACTTTAGTGGGTTCTACATCTGTGACGTGGTCAATATCATGTTTACTTCAATCTGTATTTTAGTGGGTTCTACATCTGTGACGTGGTCAATATCATGTTTACTTCAATCTGTACTTTAGTGGGCACCACATCGGTGACGTGGCCAATATCATGTTTACTTCAATCTGTACTTTAGTGGGCACCACATCGGTGACGTGGCCAATATCATGTTTACTTCAATCTGTACTTTAGTGGGCACCACATCGGTGACGTGGTCAATATCATGTTTACTTCAATCTGTACTTTAGTGGGCACCACATCGGTGACGTGGCCAATATCATGTTTACTTCAATCTGTACTTTAGTGTGCACCACATCGGTGACGTGACCAATATCATGTTTACTTCAATCTGTACTTTAGTGGGCACCACATCGGTGACGTGGCCAATATCATGTTTACTTCAATCTGTACTTTAGTGGGTTCTACATCGGTGACGTGGTCAATATCATGTTTACTTCAATCTGTACTTTAGTGGACTCTACATCGGTGACGTCTCCAATATCATGTTTACTTCAATCTCTACTTTAGTGGGTTCTACATCGGTGACGTGGTCAATATCATGTTTACTTCAATCTGTACTTTAGTGGGCACCACATCGGTGACGTGGCCAATATCATGTTTACTTCAATCTGTACTTTAGTGGGTTCTACATCTGTGACGTGGTCAATATCATGTTTACTTCAATCTGTACTTTAGTGGGCACCACATCGGTGACGTGGCCAATATCATGTTTACTTCAATCTGTACTTTAGTGGGCACCACATCGGTGACGTGGTCAATATCATGTTTACTTCAACCTGTACTTTAGTGGGCACCACATCGGTGACGTGGTTAATATCATGTTTACTTCAATCTGTACTTTAGTGGGCTCTACATCGGTGACGTGGTCAATATCATGTTTACTTCAATCTGTACTTTAGTGTGCACCACATCGGTGACGTGGTCAATTTCATGTTTACTTCAATCTGTACTTTAGTGGGCTCTACATCGGTGACGTGGTCAATATCATGTTTACTTCAATCTGTACTTTAGTGTGCACCACATCGGTGACGTGGCCAATATCATGTTTACTTCAATCTGTACTTTAGTGTGCACCACATCGGTGACGTGGCCAATATCATGTTTACTTCAATCTGTACTTTAGTGGGTTCTACATCTGTGACGTGGTCAATATCATGTTTACTTCAATCTGTACTTTTGTGGGTTCTACATCTGTGACGTGGTCAATATCATGTTTACTTCAATCTGTACTTTAGTGGGCACCACATCGGTGACGTGGTCAATATCATGTTTACTTCAATCTGTACTTTAGTGGGCACCACATCGGTGACGTGGTCAATATCATGTTTACTTCAATCTGTACTTTAGTGGGCACCACATCGGTGACGTGGCCAATATCATGTTTACTTCAATCTGTACTTTAGTGGGCACCACATCGGTGACGTGGTCAATATCATGTTTACTTCAATCTGTACTTTAGTGGGCACCACATCGGTGACGTGGCCAATATCATGTTTACTTCAATCTGTACTTTAGTGGGCACCACATCGGTGACGTGGCCAATATCATGTTTACTTCAATCTGTACTTTAGTGGGCACCACATCGGTGACGTGGTCAATATAATGTTTACTTCAATCTGTACTTTAGTGGGCACCACATCGGTGACGTGACCAATATCATGTTTACTTCAATCTGTACTTTAGTGGGCACCACATCAGTGACGTGGCCAATATCATGTTTACTTCAATCTGTACTTTAGTGGGTTCTACATCTGTGACGTGGTCAATATCATGTTTACTTCAATCTGTACTTTAGTGGGCACCACATCGGTGACGTGACCAATATCATGTTTACTTCAATCTGTACTTTAGTGGGCACCACATCAGTGACGTGGCCAATATCATGTTTACTTCAATCTGTACTTTAGTGGGTTCTACATCTGTGACGTGGTCAATATCATGTTTACTTCAATCTGTACTTTAGTGGGCACCACATCGGTGACGTGGTCAATATCATGTTTACTTCAATCTGTACTTTAGTTGGCACCACGTCGGTGACGTGGTCAATATCATGTTTACTTCAATCTGTACTTTAGTGTGCACCACATCGGTGACGTGGCCAATATCATGTTTACTTCAATCTGTACTTTAGTGTGCACCACATCGGTGACGTGGCCAATATCATGTTTACTTCAATCTGTACTTTAGTGGGCTCTACATCTGTGACGTGGTCAATAACATGTTTACTTCAATCTGTACTTTAGTGGGCACCACATCGGTGACGTTGTCAATATCATGTTTACTTCAACCTGTACTTTAGTTGGCACCACATCGGTGACGTGGTCAATATCATGTTTACTTCAATCTGTACTTTAGTGTGCACCACATCGGTGACGTGGCCAATATCATGTTTACTTCAATCTGTACTTTAGTGTGCACCACATCGGTGACGTGGCCAATATCATGTTTACTTCAATCTGTACTTTAGTGGGCTCTACATCTGTGACGTGGTCAATATCATGTTTACTTCAATCTGTACTTTAGTGGGCACCACATCGGTGACGTGGTCAATATCATGTTTACTTCAATCTGTACTTTAGTTGGCACCACATCGGTGACGTGGTCAATATCATGTTTACTTCAATATGTACTTTAGTGGGCTCTACATCGGTGACGCTGTCAACATCATGCTGATCGCTTTTACTTCCAGAAATATTTTCTGGACCCCTTCTAGGCTGTCGACCTGGAGGTTCATGTTAAACTGGGTTCAAGGCAAGATGATCGACTTCATTGCACCATTCTCCACCCCTTATGGCTCAGTGGTCATTGCACAGAGCCCAAACTCTTACCAAACTCATCCCAGAGCCCAAAGTCTAGCTAAAAGTGGTGCAGAGCCGGTCTAGTTAAAAGCTCATTAGAGCCCAAAGTCTTGCTAAAATCACCACAGAACCCAAAGTCTTGCTAAAAGCACCGAAAAGCTCAAAGTCTTGCTACAATCAGCGCATAGCCCAAAGTCTAGCTAAAAGCACTGCAGAGTCTAAAATGTTTCTAAAATCAGCGCAGAGCCCAAAGTCTTGCTAAAAGCACCACAGAGCCCAAAGTCTAGCTAAATGCAGCACCAACGACAAACCCCTGGGGCTCTCCGAATTAATTGCTTACGCGAACCGACTGACGACGTCTGCTGGCGCACTCACAACCCTATGAGGTTAATTTAAATAAAGGGAATTTGCCTCGAACGGGATTGAACAGCTTGACCACAGCGTCGGTAGGCAAGTGCGTTAGCAAGAGCGGCTCATATCTGTATATAAAGTTAATTGTGTGTCCCTTTACAGGGCGTCGCATCCAACCCCAGTATTGTTAATGTTTGTGGTTTATAAGGTGATTTACATTCAGTAGTTTGAATTCCTTTCTGAAATACCGACGCTCATACCATTGTGCGAAAACCTAGCGCAAGGCGTTTTCTGCCTCTTAAACCGCCAGCAGCTGTATTTCGAACGTGGCATGCGGGATTGCACCTCTTTCCCCACAGCGTCGGCATCTGTATATAAATGTATAAATTATTCCCGATGATATGGCTGATCAAGAAAATTTATATCAGTTCTGTATGATTTTGTATTTATTTGTTTACAGAATAACTACTTTCCTTTCTTCTGTTCATCTATATATACATATAAAAGAGAATGTCTGTGTGTGTCTTTGTTTGTGTCTTTATACGTTCGCGAACGGTCCATCTGATTGATATGAAATTTTCTACAGATGTTCTTCTCATTCTCGCCAAGCCAACTGGCATAGTTTGTTAGTTTAAAATCAACCATTTTTCCTCCAGCACGAAAGAAAATGGCACGAGCTTTAGAAACAGACGAATAAATTTAAATATTGAGCACAACCCACTACTGGCAACGCCGATCGCATTCTGTTATGAACCTAAGGCCTATCCACGTCAATATGGAAGCACTATACTCGAGTTTCGCCCTCATTTGGGCTCGTCAGTAGTGCATATCCCTGACCGGATCCGGAAACAGTCCCGGATCAAGCGTGTGAAGCGGGTGTGTAACCACGCGGCACACACTGGACACACCAAATTATCACAACAGAACATCACAACGCTACACATCGTAGGCTATGCTCAGACGAATAAATGTTACGCCATCTTGATGCAAGGGAACTCACTCTCTGATTAAACAAGAAATTATTTAGGAACAGTTGTTCTCACTCGCGTGGATGCAACTGAAATAGTTAGTTTAAAATAAATTTTTAATTTTTGGGAACGGGAACATGAATTAAATGAGACGCTTCCCGCTAGGAGCTGGGCGAAGCCGGGCCGGGTCGTCTAGTATCTTATATTTTAGACACTTCTGTCCTAGTTCTCTTAACCTGTAATAGCGCTGTAGCTAAGGGGCAGTGATCGCGTTTCACAATTCCTCGACACACTGGCTTCGAAATCAGTTGCCGCCGGTTCGAAAGCAGACCACCTTGCTATGACTTTTATCGTATGAGAGTAGGTCCCTCGGAAAGCAAGGGCTGGCAAACTACTGGATGTAAAAATTCCCTGGTGAATTACAAACAACCACAAATACTGGGGTTGATTGCGACATCTTAAAGAGGAAATGCAACCAACTTTTAACTATTCTGAACTGGTACTAACGTTGTTAGCCGGTCTCCGCGGCTAAGGTGATACGGACGCGGTTCGTAAGCCCGCTTACTCGGTTCGAAACACAGCTGTGACCCATTTGGCAGCAGACCGCGTTGTGCTGGGTTTCAACGTGTTGGTATGGAAGTCAGTCGTTCAGACAGCAATGGCAAACTACTAAAAGTAAACTTGACAAGACATCAACAACAGCAGTAAAATGGTAATGTTGACAGCGATATCCTGAAAATAGGATACGCGCGCGCGCACACACACAAACACACACACACACACACACACACACTGACTTGTTAACGCCTTGCCTGCCAAATCCCGGATTCGATTCTTAGCAAAGGCAAGTTTATTTTTCCCCGACCTGTATGGGTGTGCGACCTAACCGGCCTCATGTAAGAAGGGCGGGGATTCTTTTGGGCGAAGTAGTCAAACCGCCTGCCTAGCGCTCCCAAAGTAGTGAGTTGGGTTTTCTGATTGTGTCCTCGGCTCATGAATAAAACTTTTCGGAGACGAATTTGAGGAGTCGCTGAAGCTCGGGAGCTCTGTTTCACGCTTTCGGATTTCAGGAACTCTTTGGAAAGAAACTTTAGCCGTATAGAATAAAACCCGCTGCTGGGATGTCGACCCTCTTGTCTTTAAACCCATGTTTTACACTTTTCATTTAAGGGGATTCCAGATAATTTCCTGGGAAGTAAAGACGATGAAAAAGAAAACTGATCAACTCAACCCTATATCTCTTGACCTAGAAGGACTAACACTCGATACCCGTATGGCGCACTGGTTCTCAACCTGTTTTGGCCCAAGCACTCCTTCACCATATGTTCAGAATGTCACCCCCCCCCCCCCTTTCGTATTTCCTCCCTATAAATTATCCTCGCCCCTAAACAGCATGTGTAAAAATGGAAGCTAAATGTAATAACACATACTAGAACAAGTCTGGACGTCTACATACAATGTGATTCGCGGGTCTACTTAAGTCATAAAACGAACTTCAAAAGGGCGAGAAGTAGCCTACATAACTGTAAAGTATGAGGGGGAAAACAATATCAAGTAATCGGTTCTTGTATTAACACGATCTTGAAATAATCTTAATTCCTCCCCACAGATTGAGAACCACCGTGCTATGGGACTCACTTTACTATTTACTTAGAACATGAATAAGAGCTGCAGTAGACGCCCGCCTGCCGGCACCGTGATCATGAGATCGAATCCTCATCTGGGTGAATTTTAACATTTGACCTGGGCTTCCAGGGCGACCCAGCCTAAAATTGGTAAAAGAATGTGTGTGAAATGGGTCGATTACGTTACTTAGAACATGAATGTGTCAGAGCCGGTGGTCTGAACCTAGCGAGTTGGTAATTGGGAGACAGCGTGAGAGCTGGAGGTTCGAACCTAGGGAGGTGGTAAATGGGAGACACCGTGAGAGCAGGAGGCTCGAACCTAGGGAGGTGGTAAATGGGAGACAAAGTGAGAGCAGGAGGCTCGAACCTAGGGAGGTGGTAAATGGGAGACAAAGTGAGAGCAGGAGGTTCGAACCTAGAGAGTTGGTAATTGGGAGACAGCGTGAGAGCTGAAGGTTCGAACCTAGGGAGTTGGTAAATGGGAGACAAAGTGAGAGCTGGAGGTTCGAACCTAGGGAGTTGGTAAATGGGAGACACCGCGAGAGCAGGAGGTTCGAACCTAGAGAGGTGGTAAATGGGAGACAAAGTGAGAGCAGGAGGCTCGAACCTAGGGAGGTGGTAAATGGGAGACAAAGTGAGAGCAGGAGGCTCGAACCTAGGGAGGTGGTAAATGGGAGACAAAGTGAGAGCAGGAGGTTCGAACCTAGAGAGTTGGTAATTGGGAGACAGCGTGAGAGCTGAAGGTTCGAACCTAGGGAGTTGGTAAATGGGAGACACCGTGAGAGCAGGAGGTTCGAACCTAGGGAGGTGGTAAATGGGAGACAAAGTGAGAGCAGGAGGCTCGATCCTAGGGAGGTGATAAATGGGAGACAAAGTGAGAGCAGGAGATTCGAACCTAGAGAGTTGGTAAATGGGAGACAACTGAGAGCACCAGGTTTGAACCTAAGGAGTTGTTAAATGTGAGACAAAATGAGAACCGGTGGCCCCCTTTTTTTTTTGGGGGGGGGGGGGTTCTTTTGCCCTCTGCCCTAGATTGGGGCAAATGCCCTCAACCATATCACTACAAGCTATCATGTGTTTTGCTCTGTCCACCTGTTCCTATGCCTGTTTCTACTTTTCCCCATGAGTTTTTAGGTATTACTCTATTTCCCTGTGTGACTATATTCTGGCTATACCATTCTCGGGTTTTCTCATAATACAAAACCTACGAGTTCGTTAAGTGTGAGACAAGTGAGAACCGGCTGTCCAAACCTACTGAGTTAGTGATCGCCAGACAAAGAAATATTCCATTCCATCATACCATTACTCCTACCCTGTCAACCTCAGAAGAGAAGTTACATTAGGGTGCATCGCCTGGCTCAGATTAATAATGCGTTGCACGGGTCAGCCACAAATAGGTTACTAATTTGACGGTGATTGTAGTCCAAAGTGGGCCATGGCCTTGGAAAGAAATACAATTCAAAGTAGTATATATAAGTGGGGTGGGAGGCCCGCGGTTTGAACACATACCTGGGACGAAGGAAACTCCGGCTTCTGTGAGCGAGCGAGCGAGCTAGTTGGGATCAATGAAGTGCCGTTTGCTTTGATGTTTGCTAGAGAGGTCAGGTGAAACGTAGGGAGATAATGATACGGAGACGGGTTGAGAATATGTAAGTTGGATGTCATCATCATCCAGTGCATTGCCGGCTGGCGTGGGCTATCACAACTCTCCACAAACTGCTATGTCCGACATCATGGATCAATTCGTGTGTCGACTCGCTTCCATGTCATGACACAAAATTGTCAAGAATGTTCCCATGCTGTCTTCCTCTATCTCTCTTTCCGCAAATCTTTCTGGTTGTCACGTGTTCCAGTTTTTGTCTTCTCAAATGTGGCCAACTGCTTCTTTCTGATGTTTGTGATAAGCTGTCTTTGTGACTCAGCTTTCCTTAAATCGTCCAGATTGCTCATTTTGGCTGTCCGGTTACTTTTCATTATTCTACTATAAAACCACATCTCCAAGGTTTCCATGGTATTCTTCGCCCGTTTACTGATTGTCCAGGATTCGCAGCCGCTTGTTAAAACTGATTCTATGTGACATGGAAGAACTCTTTTTCTAACATTCAAAGACAACGATTTATTGCACAAAACGTTCTTCATTTGATAGAATGCAGTTTTTGCTTGTCCTATTCTGATCTGTATCTCAGCGATGCATCTTCCATTTGATGTTACCCAAGTGGCTGGATATCTTAATTTATGCACTTGCGACAAAATAATGTCATTTAATTTAATTGCACATTGAGGCACAGTCTGTTTCTTTGATAGCACCATGACTTCTGACTTTCTATTATTGAAACTAAGGCCCAATTGTTCACTTTCTACAACCACTGTGTCTATCATTTCCTTTAGTTCCTTCTGACCCATTGCTATAAGCCAGTGTCATCAGAATAATGTAATTTATTAATATTAAATCCACCATAATTGGATATAGAGGTACGTATAGAGAGGGTTTTGTAAATGGAAGGGAGAGGGGTCAGAAAAATGAGAAGAAATGGCATAGTCCTTAGTCACGTAGCCTTCCAAGACAGTAAAGCGGGTTCAATCCCCAGCAGAGGCAGTATTGGATTTTTTTTGCCAATCAGATACTCCCTCTGCTGGGGATTGAACCCTCTTTACTGTATTGGAAGGCTACGTGACTCTACATCGAAAAGGAAGAAGAAGAAGAAGAAGAAGAAGAAGAAGAAGAAGAAGAAGAAGAAGAAGAAGAAGAAGAAGAAGAAGAAGAAGAAGAAGAAGAAGAAGAAGAAGAAGAAGAAGACTACGACAAGGCGTGGGAGGGGTGTGAACATAAAGAAATAAAGAAATAAAGACAGACAGACAGACAGACAGACAGACAGAAAGAAAGAAAGAAAGAAAGAAAGAAAGAAAGAAAGAAAGAAAGAAAGAAAGAAAGAAAGAAAGAAAGAAAGAAAGAAAGAAAGAAAATTCTTATTCATTGGACTCCAGGGTTACCCAGCAGTTATTTCTGTCCGGATTTTCGAGCAATTATTCCCGTGTTATAATTCAATCTTTACACGTTCCTAATATTCATTAATTCATTCATACATTCAGTAGTTGTATGTCCTTTGCAGAACCTCGCTCCTATAACAACCTTCCGGCAAACTTCTCGGTCATAAGCAAGATGTCCCGCGTCCGATACACCCATCTGGAGATCAACCGCCACATCCTGCACCCATCTTCTCTTTGGTCTTCCTCTTCCTCTCTTCCCGGGTATATACCCCTCCATTATTCTCTTCAAACTGTCAAGGTATTTCAAGTGAACAAAATATTTCAATTTTCTTTGTTTTATCGTCTTTAATAGCCTACCTTCTTCAATATTCGGCTCTTGAAGTATGGATGTATTTTTTTTCGTTTCTGTATCCCAAACAGTAGCAAAAACAGTTCCCAGTGCTGATTGTTATAGTGACCACAGACTACTCACAGGAACATTGAGGATAAAGTTGAAGAAAGTCAAGTATACAACAGGGAACACTAAATATGATTTGTGTACATTGAGTAATGACAAGGAAATACAAAACAAATTCAACATAGAAGTACAGAACAGATTTGAAATATTGTCTGATCTAGAGATCCTATTCCAGGATGTGGATGATCAATGGGAAATGTTAAAGAATTCAATCAATGTGGCTGCAGAAACAACTATTCCAAAATTAAAGAAGGTGAGTCGTAAGAAATGGATGACTGAGGAAATTTTACACTTAATGGAAACAAGAAGACTCAACAAAAATAATCCTGCCAAATATGAAGAAATTCACAGACAAGTCAGAATATTATGTAGGAAGGCAAAAGAATCATGGCTTGAGGAAAAGTGCTTAGAAATTGAAAAACAACACAACAGTCAAAATACCAAATTAGTGCACAAAAGAATTCAGGAACTTACTAATAAAAGAACGAGTACATCAACAAGCTGTCTAAAAACTAGAGATGGCAAAGTCATAATAGAAAAAGATCAGATTCTACATGTATGGACAGATTATGTGAAAGACCTGTATAATGATAACAGAGAGGAACAGTATGCTATTAGATTTAACAATGAAGGACCAGCAATTTTAAAGATGGAGGTTCAAAATGTTCTTAAGCATATGAAAGCTGGCAAGGCCCCCGGTGCAGATAACATCACAACAGAAATGATTAAAGCTCTAGAAGAATTTGGACTAGAGCAAGTCACTAGACTGCTGAACACATTATATGATACTGGAGATATACCTTCTGAATTATGTAATTCTGTATTTATTGCAATCACAAAGAAATCAGGAGCCTTAGAATGTGATCAACATAGAACAATTAGTATAATGAGTCACATCACAAAGATTTTGTTACGAATTATCATGCAAAGAGTGAGGAAGAAAATACAACCTGAAATAGGGGAAGAACAATGTGGTTTTGTAGAAGGAAAGGGTACAGTAAATGCTGTGTATATGCTGCGAACAGTTATTGAACGTGCTTTAGAAGTAAACAAGGATATACATCTTTGCTTTATTGACTACACAAAGGCTTTTGATAGAGTTAGACATGTCAACATTGTGGATATGCTTGCAGATCTACAAATTGATGGGAAAGACATTAGACTTATAAAAAACATATATTGGAAACAACAAGCTGCCATAAGGATTGATAATGAAGTAGGACAATACCAACCTATTAAGAGAGGTGTTAGGCAGGGATGTGTAATGTCTCCAGATCTTTTTTCCCTATACAGTGAAAATATTTTCAGAAATGTAGAAGACCTAAATGGAATCAGCATTGGAGGACGAAACATAAATAACATTAGATATGCAGATGATACAGTATTGATTGCAGACAATGAACAGGATCTGCAACAATTAGTAGACGCTGTGGTTGTACACAGTGAGCAGCTGGGGTTGGAATTAAATTGTAGGAAGACACAGGTTATGGTCGTCACTAGGAAGAACGAAGTACCACAATGTAATATACAAGTAAATGGGAATAATCTTCAACAAGTGAATCGGTTCAATTATCTCGGAACAGTCATAACATCTGATGGCAGATGCCTTGAAGAGATTAGAACAAGAATCGCCATTGCGAAAGTAGCCTTTAGCAAGATGAAAAACATTCTGACCAATAAAATGATGTCAATTGAAACGAGAAAAAGAGTGTAGAGGGGATACATAGAGCCTGTTCTTTTGTATGGATGTTAAACTTGGACAATGTGCAGTCAAGCTGAAAAACATCTGATGGCTGCAGAAATGTGGTTTCTGAGGAAAATGCAAAGAATACCATGGACAGATAGAAAAACCAATGACCAAGTACTACAAGAGACAAATGAAAATCGTAGATTGATTAGAGAAATTAGACGTAGACAGTCAAAATTTGTTGGACATGTTACGAGAAGAAATGGACTGGAGAACTTAGTGACAGCTGGCAAGATCGAAGGGAACAGACCAAGAGGAAGACTGAGAGGAAAATACCTGGATGGCTTGGCCACATGGCATGGACTAGACAGGAACACTGAGCTGATCCACGACTCTGGTGATCGAGTGAAATGGCGAATCATGACCGCCCACGCTTTCCGGCATGGCACATGATTGATTGACTGATTGATCCCAAATATTCTCAGAGCCCGTCTATAACATGTATAATTTATATTCAAGGGCACCTATGCGCTGTTCAGCTTGTTTAGTAAGTGTACAGGTCTCATAGGCTATGTTGCAATAGGAAAGATACATGCTCCTAAAAATAGCTTTTGTAGTTCTATCTGTCCTAGTACACAATTTATGAAGTTGTTTTAGTTTCCTAAGAGCAATAGATATTCGTCTTTTAACTTCTCCATTAGTTTTATATGTAAGCATTATCAAGAGACAACATTGCAGTTATAAACATATTTCAGGCGAACGAAAGAAGAAGAGGATCTTTGTTCTTGCTATGTTAAGATATAAGTTGTGATTTTCACTAATCTTTTGCGTTGAGGTTAGTTGGGAGAGTTTATACATAGCTGGAGTATGAATAAACGGAGTAGTTTATACATACTCTAGGTATGAATAGACACTTCCTTTCCTATATCATTCTGTGATGTGGATAGTAATACTGTATCATCAGCATATGGAATCTCTGGTATTTCATCACCACCGATATTTAAGGCATCATATCGCTCCTTGTTCATATGCTCTTGATGAATGAAAGACGAGTGATTGGAAGGGCCAAATGTAAGACGGGCCTGCGCGCCCAATTTGTGACCCTAATAAAGTTGATTTGATTTGATTTTATCATCTCTGACATTTCTCATTATATTGTTGGCGTGCAGGTCAAACAAATAAGGGGACATCACAGTCCGGCCGGACTCCTTGCTTGATGTCAAACCAATCTGGTGTCTCGGAATCTATTCTAACCGCTGCTTGTTGGTCTAGATTTCAGTGGTTCTCGACCGGTGGGGAATTTTAGGGTTTCCAGGGGGGGGGGGGGGGGGGGGGGGTGAAGACCATGACAAGATCGTGTTAATACAAGAACCGATTACTTGATATTGTTTTTCCCTTCATGCTTTACAGTTATGTATGTCTCATCCTTCTAAAATTCATTTTATAAAGTAGACCCACAAATCATGTTTTATGTGGATGTCTAGACTTGTTTTAGTATATGCTATTACATTTGCCTTCCACTTTTACGTATACTGTGTAGGGGTGGAGGGATTTTTAGATAGGAAATATGAAAGGGAGGGGGGGAATGACGTTCTGAAAATACCGTGAAGGGGGGCACGGGCCAAATTTTTGATAGGAGGGGGGGGGGTGGAATGGCGTTCTGAAAATATGGTGAAGGGGGGCACGGGCCAAAAAAGGTTGAGAACCACTGGTCTAGATAGAGCATTTTTATGAGTTGTACTACATGTGATGGAAAGCCCATTTTCCTCATGATTTCCTAAAGTTTCTTATGTTGTACTGGAAGGCCCCGGTTAACGTTAGTGTTACGTTCTTGGAAAACGCGACTTTATAGTGAAATGACGTATAGCGAAACACTATACAGGTGTATACACAGGTGATGACGATATGGAGGAACGTAGTGAGGTAAAGTACAATTATGTCACATTGTAACAATGACGCTATAGCGAAACGACGTAAACCGAAGCGATGTATAGCAGGGCTTTCCAGTATATCAGGATTGACTGCAGACAATTAACAGAATCTATAACATTTAGTATTACGGTTATTGTACACAGTGAACAACTAGGGTTACAATTAATGAATTAAATTGTAAGAAGGCAGAGATTATGATAGTCTCTAAGAAGAAATAAATAGTTCGTGATATCATTCCCTGTTAGTCTATCATTCTATGTATCCAGATTTTGAAAGCTTTAATTTTTCCCTCCTGTTTTTATTAATTGCTCATTTATATATCATGTTACTATAAGTTGTTACTATATGATATTACTATAACTTGTATTATCCCACATATTCCCTCATAGCTCGATTTCTTTCCACAGAGCGACCTGCGGAAACTCCCGCAAAGAGCACGAACTCTGGGGCTTCAGGACTACCCCTAGGTAGACGCTTTGTTTATTCACAGGGCCCTACGGGAATAATCACGTGACTAGCACATAGGGCCCTGCGAATAGACGCTTTGTTTATTCACAGGGCCCTACGAATAGACACTTCCGTCTCCTAATACCCTCCCCCCCCCCCCCCCAATCCCCGATCACTCCCCCACCCCGGAACCGAATGGTGGAGTCGAACACATGGCCCTTGTTGTGTGCGGATTGCGGCTGGACCATTACGTCATGAAGAGCCCGCCTCGCTTGTTGACTGAATGGCTACATGTGCTGTAGGGATACTCTGACTGACTGACTGACTACATGTACTGTAGGGATACTCTGAATGACTGACTGAAAGGTTACAGTTACATGTTATGTAGGGATACTCTCTGAATGACTGAATGGTTACATGTACGATAGAGATATTGTGACTGACTGAATGGTTACATGTGCGGTAGGGATAATCTGACTGACTGACTGAATGGTTACATGTGCTGTATGGATAATCTGACTGATTGACTCAATGATTACTTGTGCAGTAGGGATCATCTGACTGCCTGACTGAATGGTAACCCGTTCGCCACGTGTACGGTTGATGAGGAACGGAAAAAAAAATTCAAGAATATGTTGAAATGTAAAAGACAAGATTCAGAATTATAAATATATAATACAAGAATACGTAACAATGAAAAGACAAGACTAAGAAGGATTATATAAATAAAATACAAGAATAAGCTTGCATTAAGACAAGAATAAAAGTAGAAATATCAAAAACAAATACAAAAAAAGAAAACGGTTACTTTAAATTACGCTATAAATAAAATAACTTTTAAAAAAAGAATAAAATTAAAATTAAATGACACTTACTGATAGTCTTGAATATCTTATAGTCCATGATAATACTGAATATCACACTACGAAACTGGAAGTAGATAAGCTACAACGGGAATAACTCCACGTGGGCGCGGTTTCACTTAATTGGTCAGTTGATGTCCAGGAACGAAGTCGATGACCACTCGCGGTAAGCCACGTCAATTTGTCCATTCATTCATAAATTCGTTCGTTCGTCCGTCCATTCATTCGATCGTAAATTTGTTCGTTCGTTCTCTCTCCTTGCCCACCCTGGGACATTGGGTTATCGCGTAGTGACATTGAACAGCCAAAAACTGGTGGAGGAAACACACACCAAAAAAAACAACTTTACTTTCAAAGGGTAACAAATCGGGCACGCGGGCCAGTCTTACATTCGACCCTTCTAATCACTCGTCTTTCATTCACAATAGTGCATGATACATCCACATAGACAAAAATACATTGTCATATGAATGTTGTAAACATAAACAATGCATATTATCATGTTATGAGACAAATCCCCCACCCACCCACACCCACCCCCAGATCTACATATATGCATCATCCACCCACCCATAGATCCCCAATCCACACACATCCCCACCCACACACACATTCCCCCATCAATCTCATAACCCACACACACTCCCCACCCACATATTCTCACCACCCACACACCTCAACCAGCCAGCCAAACATGCATCCCCTAAACATACATCTCCCCACCCACACACACATCCCCCAGCCAATCCAATCATTACGCACCTACCCGCACTCATCGCGCACCTATCCACACCTCCCCAACTTACACACATCCACCATCCACATAATCTCTCCCCACCCACCCATACAATCCCGCACCCACCCACACACACACCCCACCCATCCCCCAACGTACACACACTCACCCACCCATACATCGTCCAACCACCCACCCACACCCCAATCCCCCAACCACACATAATTTAACCACACATCCCCCACACCCACACCCACACATACATCTCCCCAGCCATACGCACATCCCCCAGCCACCCTACACACCCCCATCCACACACACACATCTCCCACGCACACACACCCCACCAACAACACATACATCCCCTGACCTACCCACACACGCATCCCCCAACCTACACACACTCACCCACCCACACATCCTCCACCCACCCACCCACACATCCCCAAATCACCCATTCCTCCAACCACTCATCCCTAAACCACAGATCCCCCACCCACACACACACATCCCCACCCACACACACATACACATCCCCCACCCACACATCCCCACCCACCCACACATCCCCATCTTCGCACACACATCTCCCACTCACACACCCCACCACCCACCCACACACCCCAATCCACCCATCCAAACAACCCCCACTGACGCACACAGCCCCAATCCACACACATATCCCCACCCATACACACATCTCCCAAACCATCTACACACCCAATACACTCGCCACACATTCTCAACCACTCACACCCACACATCTCACTACACACCAACACCCACACACCCCCACCCACATATCTACACCCACACACACACACATCCCCCAACCCACAAGTCGGCCCCCACAACCCACCCAGGACCAGCCTCATCGAGTATGTGCGCCTTGTGTGTAATCTTGCTCACGTGCCTTGAGACAGTTGGGTATATGGTGCTGCCTGTACATAGAACTGATAAAATAATCCATGTGTGAATTTTTTTTCAATATCAGATCGGCCACCTTTACTACCAGTATATTCACCTGTACCTGTGTGGGGCTGGCTTGAAGTGGGAACCTAGTTCAGCTTGACAAATCTGTCTATATGGGGAGTTGAACACGTTACCACCTTGACGACAGGCAAGCCTACTAGCCACTGGACCCCTGCATCTCCCTCAACTGCTAGGGAAAAGGGTGGAAGATGCACATGTCTCGAATACGAAGAGTTAAAGAACAAACAGAGTTAACGCTTAGCCGCTTGGTTTAATTTATAACAATCACCACACCGTGGCCAAGTGGTCAAGTCATCTGACTTGGGCTCCGAAGGTTGTGGGTTCGATTCCGGGCCGCGTCCTTCGGTTCCATCCATCCATCATGTGCCATGCCGGTAAGCGTGGGCGGTCATGTTTTGCCATCTCACTCGATCACCAGAGTCGTGGATCAGCTCCGTGTTTCTGTCTCGAGCATGCCACAAGGCCAAGCCATCCAGGTACTTGCTTCTAGGTCTTCTCCTTGGTCTGTTCCCCTAGATCTTACCAGTATGTCACCAAGATCTCCAGATCATTTCTTCTCATAACATGCCCAAAAAATTGTGACTGTCTACGTCTAATGTCTCTAATCAGTTTACGATCTTCATTTGTTTCTTGAAGAACTTGTTCATTGGTCTTTCTGGCTGTCCATGGTATTCTTTGCATTTTCCTCAGAAACCACATTTCTACAGCCATCAGATGTTTTTCAGCCTGACTGCTCATTGCCCAAGCTTTACATCCATATAAGAGTACAGGTTCTATGTAGCATCTCAACACTCTTTTTCTCGTTTAAATTGACATCTTTTTATTGGTCAGTATGTTTTTCATCTTGCTAAAGGCTACTTTTGCCATGGGGATTCTTGTTCTAATCTCTTCAAGACATCTCCCATCAGATGTTATTACTGTTCCGAGATAATTGTACCTATTCACTTGTTGTAGAATATTCCCATTTACTTGTATATTACATTGTGGTATTTCGTTCTTCCTAGTGACGACCATAATCGGTGTCTTTTTACAATTTAATTCTAACCCTAGTTGTTCACTGTGTGTAACAACCGCATCTACTAAATTTTGCAGGTCCTGTTCATTGTCTGCAATCAAGACTGTATCATCTGCATATCTAATGTTATTGATGCATCGTCCCCTAATGTTGATTCCTTCTATGTCTTCAATATTTCTGAAAATACTTTCACTGTACAGGGAAAACAGATCTGGAGACAATACACATCCCTGTCTCACACCTCTCCTTCGGTTCACGGGTGCATTTTGTCGGAGACTCCTGGAGCAGGAGTTCGTGCTTTGTGCGACGCTTTCAGCGCAGCGGAAAGAGACTGAGCCGTATTGGATAAACACCCGGTGCAAGGAAGCCGACTCTGTCAACTTTTTTTAATCATTACATTTCTCTAGGTCTGAGGGTTAGTCTCGCTCAGCACATGTGCTAAAGCGTAGATGCTGATCGTTTCAGAAACACGTGTGTTATAGACACGCCGAATTCATCCCCTCACAAGTGCCTTGTTGAATGAAAGCAACATAAAATAGTACTAAGTTATTCAGCTGTTGTTTCTTTTTCCATATCCTATGTACAGGACATTGCAGTCAACGCCAGCATTTTTCAGCTGCTGTTGATGTCTTGGCAAGATTAACGCTCAGTAGTTTGCCATTGCTTTCTGAACGACTGGCTCACATACCTCCCGTAAGAAACTTACGCGACACGATCCGCTGCCGAATCTCACGCAGCTGTGCTTCGTACGTCGGTATACGGGATTACGAACAGCGTCCTTAAACCCTTCGCCAGGGAGCTGGCAATTCAGCTTTACAGAACACAATTAAGGAAAACATGGAATGTTGCAGCGACTAGCCTTCATCAGCACATAAATACATAAAAAACTATATATATATATATATATATATATATATATATATATATATATATATATATATATATATATATATATATATATATATATATATATATTCATTCAGTAGCATGTCCTTTGCAGCACCTCACTCCCATAACAACCTTTCTGAAAACCTCTCGATCATAAGCAAGATGTCTCGCGTCTGATACACCCATCTGGTCTTCCTCTCTTCCCAGGCATATACCCCTCTATTATTGTTCTCTCCAAACTTTCGTGGCATTTCAAGTGACCAAAGTATTTCAATTTTCTTTGTTTTATCGTTTTTAATAGCCAAACTTCTTCAATATTCAGCTCTTGAAGTATTGATGCATTTGTTCTTTTCTTTACCCAAGATATTCTTAGAACTCGTCTATAACATTTATATTCAAAGGCATTTATGCACTTTTCAGCTTGTTTAGTAAGTGTCCAGGTCTCACAGGCGTGTGTTGCAATGGGAAAGATGCATGCTCTTAAAAATCTAATTTTTGTAGTTCTGTCTGTCCCATTCCATAATTTATTCAGTTGTTTTAGTCTTTGAAGAGCAATTGATAGTCGTTATTTAATTTCTTTCATTGTGTCACCATTGTTGGTAATCAATGACCCAAGATATTCAAAATTTTCCACCACCTCCAAATTTTTCCTCATTAACGTATATTTCTTTCTCCATAGTGGTTTCATCTGTATGCATTATCTTTGTTTTTGCAATGTTAAGATACAAGTTGTGATTTTCCTATTCAATTGGGTTGAGGCTATTAGGTTTTCTATACCAGTCTGTGTTGTGGATAGCAATACTGTATCATCAGCATACCGAATCTCTGGTATGTCAAGATCACCGATATTTAGGGCATCGTTTATATCATCTCTTACATTTCTCATTATATTTTCGGCGTACAGGTTAAACAAATAGGGGGACAGCACACATCCTTGACGGACTCCTTGCTTGATGTTAAACCAATCTGATGTCTCGCCATATATTTTAACCGCTGCTTGTTGGTCAAGATAGAGCATTCTTATGAGTTGTGTTACATGTGGTGGAAAGCCCATATTCCTCATGATTTCCCAAAGTTTCTGATGTTGTGCACAGCCAAATGCCTTTGAATAATCCACAAAACATGAAAATAGGTTTACATTAAATTCTCTGCACTTCTCTATTATTAAACGCATTCTGTTCTGTTCTGTTGGATGAAGAATGACTTGCGCGATCACTTGGATTAAAGTGAGGAAGAGTTGCGCAATTCGTCGACCTCACTCTCTCGCCTGAGTCCATCTGAGTTCAGTGGCAAGACAAGTCGAGACAACTGGAGACGAATACAGGTGCAGTGGATGACCAGGGCGCTCTACGTGCCTTGCCGTGCTCATTACGTTCCACAACGCTTTGCAGGTAAACGCCGTCTTGCCCGTTGAATCAGGAATGATTTCTTCATTAAACGCATATTGAGAATGCGATCTCTTGTTCCTCTTCCTTGTCTAAATCCAGCTCGAACTACGTTAATTTCTTCTTCCATTTTCTTACGAAGTCTTCCCATTATGATTTTTAGTAGAATTGTACTTTCATGACTGATCAGGGCAACAGCTCTATGTTGGTACATAATTTCAGGTTGCCCTTTTTTGGTATTGAAATGAAGATAGTTCTCTTCCAATCTTTTGGCCATATACCATATTTCCATATCTTTTTACATAATGCGTGATAGATTTGTATGCTTTCTTCTCCTCCCGCTTTAATTAGCTCAGCTGGTATCTCATCACATCCAGGTGATTTACCATTCTTCAGGTTCTTTATTTCCCATGCAATTTCATCTAATGAGGGTTCAGGTTCTGTCTCTGCTGTCGTTGGCTCATGTATCTCATTCATATCCTCACTGTCACTCATATCATACATTCCACTGCAATACTCCTGCCATCTTTCTAGAATTTGTCTAGATTCTAAGGTATTTCCCATATTGTCACAAATAACATTCAATTGAGGTTGAACATTTCTTGTCAATAACTTCATTTCTTTGAACATTTCGTCATCTCTTACAGTCTTGTGATATTGCTCTATTCTGGTACAGCAATCTTGTATGTATTGATTTTTGTCCTTTCTTGTGTCCTTTCTTATTTCTCGAGTTAAAAATTTATACTTCATCCTGCTGTTATCAGATTCACCTCCTTTCTGTTTCAGTTCCCTTCGTTGTTTTATTAATTCTAACGTGTCTGATGTAATCCATAGCGGTTGCATTTTCTTGGTCGGAATTAAATCTTTGGCTGCAGTTATCAAGCTATCTCTAGCACGCACGCACACACACACACACACACACACACACACACACACACACACACACACACACACACACACACATATATATATATATATATATATATATATATATATATATATCATTGGCACTTGCCGTCTTGATAGACGATAGTTTGTAAGGGATGGAGTTACGCTCTTCCGCCCGAAGCCGTTGGCACAATGTGGGGTGTCGGGTTTGGTAAGCGCCGCCCAACGTTCGGCGCTAACAGAAAGCAGGTAGTACCATCTACTGTTATACGGTAGCTCAGTCATATCTGACTAAGACCTGACACAACATATATATATTTGCGCTCGCTCGCTTTGAACTCAAGTGTAGTCCATAGACACTACTTCGAGTTGTGCTGGGCTGAATTTTGCGTATGGATTAGCTTTACCAATTATCAGTGTCCTTCGCCATCAGGCGAACCCACTCCGACTTCACAAGTACTTGTAATTTACGTCCCCAGGGCAAGGACGACAGATCAACATTTTAGTCCAAACTGTCCGGTGTAGGGGTTGAACGCTTGACCAAGGATTCAGCACACCGAATTTTTAAGAACACGCATTCTTGTCCATTAGGCCATGCTGACCTACACAATATATAAACACGGGTAGATAGTACAGTGACTACGTTAAGGAATGATAACCGCGTGAGAGGAATAGAGTGGGATTCTGAGATAGATTGCACATTTTGTTCATTTTTTTTGCATGTTCTTCTCATTGTTCTAATTTTCTTTCATCTTTCCATTCTTTTCATTTGGTTATTTCGACTTGGTGTAGTCAATGTAGTTTCTTCCCTGAGTTTACATGTTCTGTTTTGTGTATCTGTTTGCTGATGAAGGCTAGTCGCCGCAACATCTTATGTTTGTAGTAACTGAGTTCTGTAAAGCTGATTACCTCGTGATATTTTATAATGTCTAGAATAATAAGAGTTAAAGATACACAAATCTAGAACAAAAAGAGTTAACGCTTAGCCGCATGGCTTACTTTCTAATAATCGCAAATAAACACAGATAGTATAGTCTGCCTGGCCGAGTGGCTCGATTACCGGGCTCTCCTTCGGGAGACCCGGGTTCGAATCCTCGGTAAGGCGTGGATATTTTTTTTCTGTCCGGGGCAAAAAGAACACTCTAACCTGCACAGTTCGCGGCAACTGCATTAGCCATGCTGCCTTAATTCCTCAGGCTCAAGACCCCCTTGTCCTACACCGCAAGGCATTATAGGCAGTAAATGACATGACAGTATTGTCTCCGTCTGTGAGCGCCAAACAATACTATGTATGTTTATTTGTGAACTGCCTTACCGGCCTCAAAGGGTTCGCCCATTGACTTTCTAACAATCGACATCACATTTCCCCAGACAAACTATAGATTTATTATTTTAATTATTATTTTTGAAGGGCTCGTGGTTTCCTCGGGGATTAGAGCCGTTCCATGAGTTCCCTCCGTCCCCATGTAGCAGGTGATTATCCCAACCCCTGGCAAGAACAAGCGCAGTTACTACAGTTTGATCTTAGCCAAAAGTAGTGTTCCAGATACGTGGGCACCAAAAGTAGGACACAATAAGGCAAAAAAGAGGACAAGGAGGACATATTGAATGTTCCATTTGAATCGTTCCAGATTAAACCTAAAATCAGAACAATTTTATTACAATAGATGCCAATAAGTGTATCTTACTCTTAGTGAATCGACCAAGAAACAATTATGTTAAAAAATAAATATAAATTCAATGGAGGCCCTTTTCAAAATGCTAAAAAAAAAAAAATAATTGTACAATTATTACCTTATAATCTGTATTAATTACACAGCATATTTCTTAGAGGAGCCAACTTTTCGTAGAAGAACTTCGACTAGTTCGCAGAAATGCATAGAGTTTTTACATTTTAACAATGTAAACATACGGTAGAGTATAGATGATACATTGTAAGTTGTAACAACAATACATTAAAAAATTATAACATAAAATATCAGAAAATCCTGACATTTTGAAAGTTTTTAGCTTTGCCTGCCGGACGCAGAATATTAGGCTAAAAAGGAGGAGATGTCTTCTTTTTGCCGGACGTCTAGCGACCCTAGCCAACAGGCCGAGAAGACACTCGCTCAGCACATGACCTATCGTGTAGATGCTGATCGTTTCAGAAACACGTGTCTTGTAGACACGCCAGGTCCAGCCCCTCACACGTGTCTCCTTGTATGAGTCACTACGTTCAGACCCAAACATCCCTAACTCATTCAGTGCCGGAGGTAAAATAAAGCCAAATGCTACATCACATTTGTACAGAAGGTCGACATTTCGCATATTAGGGTTATTGTGTTATTTGTTTTCTAATTCTATGATGTTGTCTCGTGTGTCCTCTAGTCTCTACTTCTGTCTTCTACTTCTATGTTGTCTAGTGTGCCCTCTAGTCTCTACTTCTGTCTTCTACTTCTATGTTGTCTAGTGTGCCCTCTAGTCTCTACTTCTGTCTTCTATTTCTATGTTGTCTAGTGTGCCCTCTAGTCTCTACTTCTGTCTTCTACTTCTATGTTGTCTAGTGTGTCCTCTAGTCTCTACTTCTGTCTTCTATTTCTATGTTGTCTAGTGCGTCCTCTAGTCTCTA
Source organism: Cepaea hortensis (assembly GCA_963921405.1). Lineage (NCBI taxonomy): Eukaryota > Metazoa > Mollusca > Gastropoda > Stylommatophora > Helicidae > Cepaea > Cepaea hortensis. Next base: position 216,711,066 of record OY992876.1, on the reverse strand, counting down.
CTTCTGTCTTCTTTTGGGGGGTACGGGGTGTCAGGCATTGGTAGCACCTTTGGTAAGGATGACTCTCATGTCCTTTTCAGGACCCATCCCCCACTGGTCCAAGCCTGACACCCAGCTCGTGCCTGTGGCTCCTAGTAGCCGTCAGCATGCGACAGAGGCAACCCCCCCCCCCCCCGACAAGAGCTGTGAGAGGCTGGCTAAACCAGGCGCGGGTAGCCGATTTGGTGTCAAACCAAGCGGTGAACTAGGGTATGCCTACCCCGCATGTGATGACAGGATCCGGCAGACTGCGCGGAAGACATTCCTGATTCAACAGGCAAGACAGCGTTTACCTACACAGCGTTGTGCCTTGAAGAGATTAGAACAGGAATTGCCATTGCGAAGGTAGCCTTTTGCAAGATGAAAAACATACTGACCAATAAAAAGATATCAGTTGAAACCGAGAAAAAGAGTGTTGGGGTGCTACATAGAACCTGTACTTTTGTATGGATGTGAAGCATGGACAATGAGCAATCAAGCGGAAAAATATCTGATGGCTGTGGAAATGTGATTTCTGAGGAAAATGCAAAGAATACCATGGATAGACAGAAAAACTAATGAACAAGTCCTTCAAGAAACAAATGAAGATCGTAAACTGATTAGAGTCATTAGACCTAGACAGTCAAAATTTTTGGGGCATGTTATGTGAAAAAATGACTTGGAGAACTTGGTGACAACTGGCAAGATCTTAGTTAGTTTGTTGGTTAGTTCGTCGAGGTTCCAACTTCACGGCATCGGGTTGTCCCCATCATGCTCCGTTCCTGTGCCAGTGATTGGAACTGGCAAGATCTACGGGAAGAGACAAAGAGGAAGACAGAGAAGTAAATACCTGGATGGCTTGGCCACGTGGCATGGTCGAGATAGGAACACGGAGCTGATCCACGACATTGGTGATCGAGTGAGATGGCAAAACATGACAACCCACGCTTATCCGCGTGGCACATGATGGATGGATGGAATATAAAGTTATCAAAGAAAGCGACGTTAGCAAAACGATTGTTATATCAGACCTAGTGTGCACATATCCGAATCTCACAAACTAAGCAGCTGAAAAGATTAGTGAGATGTGTGAAACTGACGTTTGGCTTTTAAGATATCATCAACATTTGGTTTGGAATTGCTGCATCCAATCAAGAGAATTGCTTTCAAGTGTTCATCAGTCATTCTCGTTCGATGTGTTGACTTCACATACTTCATTTTTGGAAATGTTTGCTCACAGATATAAGTTGTTCCAAACACTGATGTCATCCCACCGGCAAATTTCTTCAGTTTCGGAAACTCAACATCAGGTAAGCAGCGGTAAAATTCAACAAGTGTTCCTTCTCTGTGCTTCTATCCCAACAAGTCATTTGCTTGCAAATCAATGAGCTCCAAATGTAGTTCAACTGACATATCATCAAGGTTACAATCAAACGGATCCTGGAACAGAAGGATGTCACTCTCGATTCAGTCAACATCTCAAAATCTCTCCAAAAATGCTTCTTCAAGTCACGACATTTTTTAAAGGAAAATCGAGGTTGACATATTCGGCGATTGTAGCGCAAAACTCTTTGAAACAGTGAAACTGAGACAAGTCTTTTCTTTCTAGTTGTGCTTTAAACAAAGACAACTTTCTCCGAAATCCTTTGATGATTAAGTAGAGAAATCAGACGAGGTTATTCTTTCCCTGAAGTTTCAAGTTCAGTTCATTCATGTGGGATGTGATGTCGACCCAAAATGACAACTTTGACAGCTAGGTAGAATCTGACAGCTGTGGATCAGCTCTATCTTTTACAGTAAGGAAAACATCTATTTCGTTTCGGAGCTTGTAGAATCGAAACAGGACTTTACCGCAGCTGAGCCACCTAAATGATGTGTGATAAGGCAAGTCACAGAATTCAGAGTCAATTTCTTCGAGAAAAGCCTGGAACTGATGGTGATTGAGTGCATGTCCTCGAATGAAGTTCACAGCAGAAACGACTGGTTTCAGTACACAGGATATAGTCTTTCCCACAGAGTGCTTGCTGATGTATGATGCAATGTATGAACAGAGCGCCCGGAATTAGATATCTGCCCCTCCAGACCCTCCCTTAACTCAGCCATGATTTTTTTCATCCACCAACTGTAACACCTCGAAGCTGATTCCACTGAAGGCTATAGTCTTGCAAAATTCTCTGCCCTTCCACGAAAATGTCTTTTCCAGTTGTTGTTCTACAACATGCTTCAAAGGGTTGCCAACACTTCCATTATCTGAAAGTCCAAATTGACACCACGAATGAACACGGGCCTGATGAACTGACATCGCGGACCGGATCCGGCCCGCGGGCCGTAGTTTGATGACCATGGTCTAGTGAGTCCTCTTTAATAATTCGGTCTGTCCATACATTACATTAAAGTTGCGCAATATCCACTAGCCGGTCTCCCTGCCTAGAGATTAACATCTTTCTCCGTACTCCCGTATATTGTCGTGAGTAACGTAACCTGCGCGAGAACCGGTAGCGGTTCTCGCCACGTTGGTAACTTACGGGGTATGTGAGCCGGCCGCTCAGAAAGCAGTGGAAAACTACTAATATTGCCTAGTACATCAATAGCAGTTGAAAAATGCTGATGTTGACTGCATTGTCGTGTAAGGGATATGCACCCCCCCCCCTCCTCCCCCCCCCCCCCCCCCCACAAATATCTACTAAAAGTAGCCAGTTCTAGTGAAACAAAGACTTGAAGAACTACATAGAACCCATGCTGTTATATGGACGTGAATTCGGACAATCAGCAGACAAATGGAAATGTGTTTCTGAGAAATAAGAAAAGAATACTGTTGTCGGTCAGAAGAATAAATGTGAAGGTGCTTCAAAAAATAAAACAAAATCGTAAATTGATTAGATGAATTTGACGTAGACAGTCAAGAAATAAACATGGTAACTTGATGTGAAAGGAGGATTGACGATCTGTCTGTCTGTCTGTCTGTCTGTCTGTCTGTCTGTCTGTCTGTCTGTCTGTCTGTCTGTCTGTCTGTCTATCTGTCTGTCTGTCTGTCTGGCTGTCTGTCGGTCGGTCGGTCGGCCGGTCGGTCTGTCTATCGGTCTGTCTCTCCTTCCGTCCATCCTTCCATCCATCCTTCCATCCATCCTTGCATCTGTCTGTCTGTCTGTCTGTCTGTCCTTCCATCCATCCTTCCATCCATCCTTCCATCTGTCTGTCTGTCTGTCTGTCTGTCTGTCTGTCTGTCGGTGGGTGGTTCGGTCTGTCGGTTAATCTGTCTGTCTGTCTGTTTGTTTGTCTGTTTGTTTGTCTGTTTGTCTGTCTGTCTGTCTGTCTGTCTGTCTGTTATCATTCTGCCTGCCTGTATCTATTCATTTTTTTTCTCTGTCGGTTGGTAGGCCGAACTGTCTGTCTGTTTTTCGGTCGGTCTGTTTGTCTTTCTGTATGTCTAGCTTATTAAACATTTAAGACGGGCACATTAACCATGTGTCCAGTGGATTGGTGCCGCAGATATCAGATAACACACCCAGACATTAATATGAATACGACAAATCAAGGCAGACTTTCTTTCCTAGAAAACAGCAATGACGGCAAAACTGTGAAGTCCCCTGAGTGAACTATAAAGTCATCAAAGTTTATGCGAGAGACAACATAGAGAATTTATTTTAAGTTAACGAAAGAATTGCAGACAAAAGACCTTAAAGCACACGTGAAACAGTGCTGTTCTCTGGCCAAACAGGGGACATCCCCTCCCCCCACAGACTGAAGCAGAGACAAAGTTAATATAGTTGGAAGCAGTAAGTTGTAGAATAACATCAACATGTAGAACCATAAAACAAACAGGACATGTCCCCAGCACTGGGTCAGAGACAAAGTTAATATAGTTTGAAGCAGTAATTTCTTGAATAACCACCCAGCCAAACACACATCCCCCAACCACACATCCCCCCACCCATACACACATCCCCTACCCATACACACATCCTACACACCCACACACATCTCTCCCCCACACTCCCATTCCCCACCCACTAACACATCCCCCACCCACACACACACAAATCCCCCACCCAAAAACATCTCCCCACCAACAAACACATCTCCTCACCCACACACATATCCCCGCTCACACACATCCCCCGTACGCACTCACACACATCCCCCCCCCCAAACACACATCTCTCTACCCACCCACACATCCCCCTTCGACCCACACACACGTCTCCCACCCACACACACATCCACAACCCACACATACATCCCCCCAACCCACCCATGGATGGGATGTAGGAGTTGCACGAGATTTCAAACAAAAAAAAAAAAGTTGGTTCAGGGCATATGCTGCAATGAAGAAGAAAGGATCATAAAAGAAGAACAAAAGAAGAAAGAGAAGAAATCTATGTAGCCGCAACTCCAGTCCATTTACAGTTTTTGTCGCCAATCGCAGTGTCCGCGCTACACAAACAAGACGCACACATTTTGACGATGACCGCCAGTGATCATCGGTTTCCTCGCTAGACATCAACTGTCCAATTAAGTGACACCGCGCCCACGAAGAGTTTTTCTATAAAATGCGAGCCAGGTGTTTAGACAATTGATTTGAGAAATTTTGCTGAAATTTCTACAAATTGGAATTGGGCAGTGATACAGATTATAGTTTTTTTAAATTGTAATTAATTGACTTTGTGATATTCGTTATCATCATGGCTTACCAGATATTCAAGGGCATACGTGAGTGTAACTTTATTCCTTAGTAATTGAATTGTATTTAAAGCGTGGGATAAATAAAGTGGTCGTTTTCCTCGCTTTGTTGTTGATGCTATTACTTCGTGTCTTTTATATTTTACTGTATTCTTGTATTTTGTTTGTATAATTTTGTTCTTGACTTTTTCATTTGAACTTTTGTATCTTGTATTTAAAATTCTTCTTATTCTTGTCTTTTACAATTTAACGTATTCTCCCACATTATACATATACTACTTGTTCTTATCTTTAACATTTCAACATATTCTTGTATTTGTATACATCAGTCAGCTTTGTCCCATTCGTTATACTAACTCTTCTGTTACTATTTATTTGTTTAAATTTTTACTTTAGAATAATTGATGTAACTTTTTGTGCGACAAACAGTCATTGAAAAATGTACACAAATGTGTTACACGGGCGTGGGAGAAGGTTAATATATGACAAGTTAGAAGACTCTCGTTGTTGTCGGAAACATATAACTTGTGATACTCAAACCTGTCATCTCCTTGGAAATGTTGTTACTTGAAGTCCACACACACACACACACACACACATGCGCGCGCGCACGCACGCACACACACATATACGCACACACACATACGCACACACACACACACACACGTGCTGGGACTGTCAGAATTACATAGACAGCAAGAAACAGGGTTAACAATTGAGATTACATTATCATCATGTGCCATGGCGATAAGTGTGGGCGGTCATGTTTCACCATCTCACACAATGACCAGTGTCGGGGATCAGTTCTGTGTTCTTGACTTGATAATGCCAAGTGGCCACGCATCCAGATATTGACCTCTCTGCCTTCCTCTTGTCCAATTCCTCTCGACTCTAGACTATGATGGAAACGTGTTGTTTTTATAAGTGTTTAGCTCAAGGCTGTTTACTATCGCTAAAGTTCAAGCGTTAATTACTACCAGGAATTGTGTTAAATCTCTGCTATATCGTAAATGAAAATGGCTATGCGGGTCTAGCTAGCTCTGGGGCTAGGCCGTGTGCCTGTCGACCTGACGGTTATGTTCGAATCCCCATTGAGGGAGCACTTCTACAGGTCGATGAAACATAAATGGTTTAGGGTGTATTTTTGACTGTGCAGTGTTTGAAAATATCGCCGGTCCAAGTTTTATAGTCAGGGGGATGGAGTTATTGCCTCTCCATAGCACAAAGCCTGGGCTAAAATATAGAGATCATGTGTTGCCCATGCAGCATGATCCCTCTCTTGGCCTGCCTAGTTCACTCCAGAGGAAAGGTAACACCCCTACATCTGGAACAAGACAAGCTGCAGAAGCTGCCGGATCAGCAAAGCAATGCTCTAACTGTCCGCCTGTCGGAGCTTCGATCCTAGACCAGTCGCCAACCAAGGCTTAGGGCCTGGTCTGCCCTGCCATGACAATTTTGTCTTTAGCTTGCATTTCCTCGCACCAGGGTAAGGCTTGTACCCTCCCAATTGCGCTCTTCCGCCCGAAGCCGTTGGCACAATGTGGGGTGTCGGGTTTGGTAAGCGCCGCCCAACGTTCGGCGCTAACAGAAACCAGGTAGTACCGTCTACTGTTATACGGTAGCTCAGTCATATCTGACTAAGACCTTTATAGTCACCCTCTGTTTAAAAAAAAAAAAAAGGGGGGGGGGGGTTAGGAGACCCCAAGGGGTGGTCCTGAAACCTCGGAGTTCGTAATCCGTGCGAGGGTTTCCGCGGGTCGCTCAAGGGAAAAAGACCGGGCTATGAAGGAATATGTTGAATAATAATGATACATGATAAAAACATTAATAATAACAACATTAATAATAACAACATTAATTATAATATTAATAGCGTTGATAATAATAGTATAAGTTAGTTACAGGACGTAGCAGTCAACCCCAGCATTGTTTGGCTGTTCGTTATTCCTGTACAAGTTTATGTTCAGTAGTTTGCCATTGATTTCTGAACAAACAGCATCCATATCATTTCACACAAAAACAAACACAGCTGTGTTTCGAACGCGGATATGCGGGATTACGAACTGCATCCGTAAACCCTTCACCACGAAGCGCATTAATGATAATGATGCTAATAATAATATTATTAATGGTAAAATTGATAATGATTTTGATGATGATGATAACAATAAACAATAATGATAATAATATTAATAATGATAATGTTAATGATGATGCTGTTACTAATAAATAATAATAATCATAATAATAATAATAATAATAATAATAATAATAATAATAATAATAATAATAATAATAACAGGCGGACAAACAATCCCATTCACCAAGACATTGGACATTTTCACAAAGTTTGAATATCTCGTCTACACAATCAACATCATTGTGAACTGTTCAGACAAGACGTTAGACACAGGCTGGCCCCAACAATGCAGACGTTAAACAGAATTAACATTTATGGTACAACAAAAATAAATAATTGACCTAATATTTTAGAGTACATGTATCTTTCCTATGACAACTTACGGATATGAGTGACCCCGAGACCATTTAGAAATGTCTAAATAAGAAAGTATTTGCTTTGTAACTTAAAATGTTGTAGAACAATGGTTATAATACCGTGAACTAGGAAGACAATTACCGTGAACTAGAAAGCCAATTACCGTGAACTACGAAGACAATTACCGTGAAATATAAAGACAATAGTTACCGTGAACTAGGAAGACAATTACCGTGAACTAGGAAGACATTTATCGTGAATTAGGAAGACAATTACCGTGAACTAGAAAGGCAATTGCCGTGAACTAAGAAGACAATTACCGTGAACTAGAAAGACAGTTACGTGAATTAGGAAGACATTTACCGTGAATTAGGAAGACAATTACCGTGAACTAGAAAGGCAATTGCCGTGAACTAAGAAGACAATTACCGTGAACTAGAAAGACAGTTACGTGAATTAGGAAGACATTTACCGTGAACTAGGAAGACATTTACCGTGAATTAGGAAGACAATTACCGTGAACTAGAAAGGCAATTGTTACTGTGAACTAGAAAGGCAATTGCCGTGAACTAAGAAGACAATTACCGTGAACTAGAAAGACGATTACCGTGAACTAGAAAGACGATTACCGTGAACTACGAAGACAATTACCGTGAACTAGGAAGACCTGAACTAGGAAGACAATTACCGTGAACTAGGAAGACGATTACCTGAACTAGGAAGACGTTTACCGTGAACTAGAAAGACATTTACCGTGAACTAAAAAGACAATTACCGTGAACTAGAAAGACAATTACCGGGAACTAGACAGACATTTGCCGTGAACTACTAAGACCATTATCGTGAACTATGAAAATTACCGTGAACTAGGAAGACAATTACCTGGAACAAGGAAGACAATTACTGTGAACTAGGAAGACAATTACCGACATATCGCTACATTTCCACTAGAGTTGAACATCGAAAAAAAAAAAGAACAGGCTCACAACCATGTTATATCTAGGAAACTGAAATACTTTGGACATTTGGGAGGAGCAGCGATGGGAGGAACAGTGGTGGGAGGAACGGTCATGGGAGGAACAGTGCTGAGAGGAACAATGGTGGGAGGAACAGTGATGGAAGGAATGGTGATGGGAGGAACAGTGGTAGAAGGAACAGTGGTGGAAGGAACTGTGATGGGAGGAACAGTACTGGAAGGAACGGTGATATGAGGAACAGTGATGGGAGGAACAGTGGTGGAAGGAACAGCGGTGGAAGGAACAGCGGTAGGAGGAACAGTGCTGGAAGGAACTGTGATGGGAGAAACGGTAGTGGAAGGAACGGTGATGGGAGGAACAGTGGTGGAAGGAACTGTGATGGGAGGAACAGCGGTGGGAGGAACAGTGATGGAAAGAACGGTGATGGGAGGAACAGTGGTGGGAGGAACAGTGATGGAAGGAGTGGTGATTGGAGGAACAGTGGTGGAAGGAACAGCGGTGGAAGGAACTGTGATGGGAGGAACAGTACTGGAAGGAACGGTGATATGAGGAACAGTTATGGGAGGAACAGTGGTGGAAGGAACAGCGGTGGGAGGAACAGTGCTGGAAGGAACGGTGATGGAAGGAACGGTGATGGGAGGAACAGTAGTGGAAGGAACTGCGATGGGAGGAACAGCGGTGGGAGGAACGGTGATGGGAGGAACAGTGGTGGAAGGAACTGTTCTAGGAGGAACAGTGGTGGAAGGAACGGTGGTGGAAGAAACGGTGATGGGAGGAACAGTGGTGGAAGGAACGGTGGTGGGAGAAGCAGTGGTGGAAGGAATGGTGATGGGGGGAACAGTGGTGGGAGGAACGGTGATGGAAGACTTGGTTGCTAGAGGAAGGGCAGAGATCGAGGAGCACAAGCTGCCGTCGCCATGGTAAAATGGTTACGAAAGCACACTTCGCAATCGCGCATATGTCGCTTGAAACATAGCTGCGGGGGATTTGGAAGCAGAGTTGGTTTTCATACAATGGCATGGGTGTCGGTGGTTCAGAAGGAAATGTCAAACTCCTGAATGTAAACATGCCAAGAACAAGAAAACAACCAAAAAATGTTGGGGTTGACTGCGTGTCTTGTAAAGGATATGCAACTAACTTTAAATTGATAGATCCACCCTTCCACCCAAAAGTACACATTTTAATAAAATAAAAGTGTATTTGAAGTAATAAAGAGAGAGATTGTGCATCTGAATAAATAAGAGATTATATAGTTTAATAAAAGAGAATATGTAGGGTATTATTTAATGACTGTTGCAGTGTTTGAAAATATCGCCGATCCAAGTTTTGTATTCACCCTAAGTAAAGTTAATGCAACATAATGTAAATGTTTTGCGTATCCTTTTACAGGACTTAGCTGTCAACAGCAGCATCTTTCAGCTGTCTGTTGATCTCTTGGCAAGATTACGCTCAGTAGTTTGCCATTGCTTTCTGAGCGGCCGGCTCAGTATCCGCAAGTCACGAGCGGGGGTCGAACCACCTCAGTTCTCGCTCCGCTGCGAGACTCTGCGTGATAAACGGGATTACAGAGAGAAAGTGTTGTAACCCCACAGCCAGAGAGACCGGCATGCAACATAATAGGTAAGGTAAATACAAAACTTAGACCGGCAATATTTTCAAACACTGCAACAGTCATTAAATAACACCCTGTACTTTAATAAATAAGAGTATAGAAATTGATTACAAAAGAGTATATAGTTTGATTACATAGGAGTATATAATTTAATAAATAAAAGCGTATGCATTTTAGCAAATATGAAATATTGTAATTAATATGTATATGTAAATTAAATAAGATGAAAATGTATGTTTAAACGAAGTAAAAGAAAAAAGCAAGTAGATATGGCTCAGGTAACATCAACAATGTAAATCACATCTGAACATAGTTGCGAATTAAAACTAACAATGAGCAAGTGTTATATTTACTCTACTATATCCTATCGAGCAGCGGTAGAGGTGTAGCTAGGCGCTACCTACCGACTCAGTGGCCAAGGGTTCGACACCATATCAGGGCAGATTTGTAAACATGACCCGTGTTCCAAGGTCGACCCAGCCTAACAAGTGTACCAGGCAATGTCGTGGGAAGTAGAGGCGACCGTGATACCTACGTCACCCACCCAGCGCTGATTGGTCTAAATTATATGGGCCGAGAATCATTTGGCCAATGCGCGTTAAAGCGCGTAAATTGATCCTTTACTTATAGTAACAACTTGTAGTAACAACTCCCAATAACAACTTGTAGTAGCAACTTGTAGCAACAACTGATAGTAACAACTGATAGTAACAACTTGTAGTAACAACTCCCAATAACAACTTGTAGTAGCAACTTGTAGCAACAACTTTTAGTTAACAAAATTGTGATTAACAAATTGTAGTAAACAAACTTATATTAACAGAAATGTGAACAATGAATAAAAAGGAGGGAAAGGTGAGGGTGGGTGAGGGGGAGGGGGGGGGGGTTAAGCTTTCGAAATCTGGATATATAGACTAATATTGAAAAATATCACGAACTATTTATTTTTTCTTAGAGACGACCACATTCTTTGTCTTCTTACATTTAATTATAACTCCGGTTGTTTCCCGTGAACAATAACCGCATCTATTAAATGTTGCAGTTCCTGTTCGTTGTCTGCAATCAATACGGCATCATTCCCATAACTAATATCATTGATGCTATGTCCCCAAATGGCGACTCCTCTCATACTTTCTAGAATTCTTAATATTTTCATAATGTGTGTGTGTGTGTGGGTTGGTGGGGGAGAAGAGAGAGAGAGAGAGAGAGAGAGAGAGAGAGAGAGAGAGAGAGAGAGAGAGAGAGAGAGAGAGAGAGAGAGAGAGAGAGAGAGAGAGAGAGAGAGAGAGAGACATTACACATCTCTGTCGCACACCTCTTTTTTCGTATATCCTTTACAGGACATCGCTGTCAACACCAGATGTTACCGCTGTTGTTGATTTCTTGGCAAGATTACGCTTAGTAGTTTGCCAGTGCTCTCTGAGTGGCCGGCTCACTTATCCCGTAAGTCACCAACGCTGCGAGAACCGCTTCCAATTCTCGCGCGCTATGTTGCCCTACGTTGATAAACGGGATTACGGAAAAAGTCGTTTAACCTCTAGGCCAGGGAGCGGGCCGCACACCTCAATAGAATGATATTGACCTACTTCGTTACCAATCTTTATGACAGCTTGTTTCCTATATGTTTTCACAAGTTTAAGGGTTCTCCCATCATTTGTAGATCCGCACACACACACACACACACACACACACACACACACACATATATATATATATATATATATATATATATATATATATATATATATATATATATATATATATAATCTGTGCTACCAATGCCAAACCTGGACAAGGACAGAAAAAGAGAAAAGAAAAATCACAACAACAGAAATGAGGTTCCTGAGAAGAATACTCAACGTATCAAGAAGAGATAAGATCAGAAATGAAGAAATCAGGACTAAAGTGGGGGTTAAAGCTGCTCTAGATTTTATTAGAAAGCAGCAAGTCAAATGGTTTGGCCATGCAAGTAGGCTACCAGTCAACAGCATGCCACAACAGGCAATGACGTACAGACCAGATGGAAACAGAGGAAGAGGCCGACCACGTAAACGCTGGACGGAGGGAATAACAGAATCCATGGGAATGTCGATATACGAAGCCCATAACCGGGCACTCTCACGAAGTTTATACTTCACCTCGACACCGCAAGGTACAAGAGGAACATGATGAGAGAGAGAGATAATCCAGAATATTAGGAACGTGTAAAGAAGGCACATGATTGGTTTGTTCTATTCAGTTTTATATATATATATATATATATATATATATATATATATATATATATATATATATATATATATATATATATATATATCATCATCATCATCAAGTGCCGTGCCGGCTGGCGTAGGCGTTCATGGCTCTCCATAGATCTCGGTCTTTGGTTTTCTGGATCAACTCTGGTGCTGATATTCCTCCATGCCACCGTCTCAATCCATCCAGCATCACTTCTCTTGGTCTACCTCTGCCTATCTTCCCCTCGATCTTTCCAGTTGTTACGATGTTCTCCAATGCCTCTCTTCTCATCACGTGACCGAAGAAAGATGTTTGTCTCTGTCTTATTGTTGTATATAATGTTCTAGTTTCATTAGCCTGTTTCAGGCAGTCGTCGTTAGTTACTCTGGCAGTCCAAGGAATTCGCAACATTCGTCTCAGGAACCACATCTCTGTTGCTTCTAATTTCTTCTTAATTTGTTCATTTACGTTCCAAGATTCACTGCCATACAGCAAAACTGGTTCTACATAGCATTTCAGCACTCTCTTTCTTACATTCAGTGATAGTGACTTATTGCATAAGATACTCTTCATTTTCTGAAAAGCGGCTTTTGCCTGCCCTATTCTACTCCTAATCTCTGTTGTACATCTTCCATCTGATGTTATAAATGCCCCTAGGTGTCTAAAATTATCAACTTGGTTAAGGATTTTCCCTTCTATTTCTATGTCACATTTTGGTGTCACCATTTTCTTTGATATTACCATTGTTACTTTTTTCTTGATATTCAAGGAGAGTCCTTTCCTTGCACTCTCTGTTACTACAACGTCTAATAATTGTTGTAGGTCTGTTGAATTATCCGCCACCAATACTGTGTCATCTGCATAGCGTATATTATTTATATTATAACCTCCAACTAGTATTCCTGGCATCTCTTTGATCTCTCTCATTATTACTTCGCTATACAGGGAGAAAAGATCTGGTGACAAGACACACCCTTGTCGTACTCCTAGCTTTATCCGTTCGTAACTACCCTCTTTATTTCCCATTTTAATTGCTGCTACTTGGTTCCAGTAAACATTCTTTATTATTCTTAAATCTTTTCCATCAATGTTGATATCTTCCAACATTTTAATCAGTTCATCATGTTTTACTTTATCAAATGCCTTAGTATAATCTATGAAGCACAAATATATGTCTCTCTGTTTCTCTATTGACCTTTCTATTAGTGTCCGTAATGTATAAATTGCATTGTTTGTGCCCTTTCCTTCCACAAATCCATACTGTTCTTCACTAATTTCCATTTTTATTTTCTTTTTGATTCTTCTCATTATGATTCTGAGTAGAAGCTTAGTGATATGGTTTATAAGGTTAATTGTACGAAAATCTTCACAATCAATTGCTCCTGGTCTTTTTGGTATAGCTATAAATAAAGATTTCAGCATATCACTGGGTAAATATCCACTGCTGTAAATATCATTCAACATTTTGGTTAATATATCTACTCCAAATTCTCCCAATACTTCTAATTCTTCTATTGTGATTTCATCTGGCCCAGCTGTTTTTCCTTTCTTCATACGTTTCATAGCGTCAGCGACTTCTTCTTTCAGAATAGGTGGACCTTCTAAGTTACTATCTTCTGTTAATTCTCCCCTTTCTCCTTCATATAATTCTCTTATATACTCATTCCACCTCTTCATTATAGCATCTTCCTCTAATATTATCTTTCCTGTTTTTGATTTCAAACACCCTGTATTTATTCTTATTTTTCTTCCTGTAAGCTCACTGATTTTTCTGTGCATATTTTTTGTATCTTTAATGGAATTTAATTCAATTTTTTTGCATTGCTCGTTTAACCAACTTTCTTTAGCCTTCCCACATTTATCTTTTATTTCTTTATTTATCTTAGCGTATTCTTGTTTGTCATTTTTACTCTGTTTTCTTTTGTCCATCAGTTTTAAGATATCTTCATTCATCCATTTTTTCTTAGCTATTTTGCCTCTCTCCGGTAATACTTCTTTGCTAGTTTGATGAATGTAAACTATATATATATATATATATATATATATATATATATATATATATATATATATATATAACACCCATATATATATATATATAAAACACAGAAATAATTGCTAGGAAATCCCTGAGTCTATTGAATAAGCCACTTCCATTGTTTTCACTCCTGCATTAGATTCGGTTGTTCAGTTATAATTAGAAGCTTAAGCAATTCATAACTCGACAGTAACTGAAAACCAACAATATTTTAACCAAATACAAGAAAAGACAGATTTTTCTATATGTTCTCTTTCTTTCTTTCTTTCTTTCTTTCTTTCTGTATACTCCTACTCTTCCTACGCCTTCCTCTTCCTCTTCTTCTTCTTCTTCTTCTTCATCTTCTTCTTCTTATTTTTTTTTTTTTCCCGCGTTTCCATCCTGTTTCAGGATATTGCGGTCAACACCAGCATCTTTCAGCTGTATGTTGATTCCTAGGCTAGATTACGCTCATCAGCACGCCACGACTTTCTGAGCGACCGGCTCCATACTCTCATAAGTCACTTTTGCGATTCGAACCACTGCTAATTCTCGTCGCGTCACGTGACGAGAGTATTCGGGGAGAAAGCTGCTAACCCCTCGGCCACGGAGCCGGCTCTTATTATTATTATTATTATTATTATTATTATTATTACAATATCTAACACTGTCTATGCTGAGGATTGAACAATCGCTATCTTGGAAGGCTACGTGACTTGCTGCTATTCCACCTCTGCTAATTTATCCAACCCACCTCTTCCCTCCATTGTCACAGCCCTCTCTATACTTACCCCCCTATCTCCAACTCTTTCTTCTCAACACGCCTCCGTATCATCTCCCTACCGTTCACCTTGCGGTGCCTCTCTACCCAACATCAAAGCAGACGGGACTTCACCGAACTCCGGCTCACAGCCGCAGTCCCCAGCGCGTGGACAGAGACGGGAATTTCCTGGGTCCCAGTGTCATGTAGACATCCGCCTGCCACCTCCTCCCCCACACCCACCCCACCCCTTCTATAATCGACGTTGTATTTCTTTGTCTGGCGATTACTATATGTTTGGACAGCCGCTTCTCTCTTTGTCTCGCTTAACGAACGTGTAAGTTCGGTTACATTTAGAAAACAAGAGAAAAGTATAATTAGAAAATCCTTAGTCCGGAACTCACAGGGAAATAGACGAACAGGAACGTAAGAGAAAATGGGAATCCGTTATAAATTGGCAGTTGGTCTGGACAAGGGGATATTCGCATCAATATGTAGGAAAGACAAAGTACTAGATACACCATAAGGGCCCCAACTACAATGAAATTGATATGTCGATGTTGATGGTTTGTATCAAAAGTTGGAATGGGGAAAAAAAATTGGACAAGAGTCACACGGTTGACAAACTTGAGGCTAGAAGGAAGCAAAGATCTAGTTGCAGAAAGGGGGCTGCAATAAAGCAACCAAAATATGTTAGAGATCTTGTTCGTGAGATTGTTGGCTTCTCTCCATATGAACAAAAGATGTCAAGAGTTGTTGAATATCCAGAAGGACAAGCGTGCACTGAAATTCTGCAAAACGAGGTTGGGAACCCACATCAGGGGCAAAAAGAAGAGGGAGGTGATGCAGGCGATGTTGCAGAAGATTCTGAAGGCACGGCAGGCCAGGGAGCGCCAGCAACAGCAACAGCAACAGAAGTAGTTTGTTTCACAAATAAAACATGCCATTCATTCATTCATTCAGTAGCATGTCCTTTGCAGAACCTCGCTCCGATAACAACCTTTCGGAAAACCTCTTTATCATAAACAAGATGTCCCGCGTTGATACACCCATCTGGAGATCATCCACCACATCCTGCACCCACCTTCTCTTTGGCCTTCCTCTTCCTTTCTTCCCAAGCATATACCCCTCCATTAATGTTCTCTCCAAACTTTCGAGAAATAGAACATGTAATGGTCGAAAAACAAAATGGAAACAGACAGGAACAACATGGAACCACGTGGAAAGGGCTCCATGGAATAACTAAAGATATGAGAGCTCGGAGTGTGTTCCTTGGGGGCCTATACCTCAATGGGGGATGGTTGTTATTTGCATAGCCTTTACAGGACGTCGCAGTCAACACAGCATTATTTTTTTATGATCTCTTGGCAAGTTTACGTTCAGTAGTTTGCCACTGCTTTCTGAATGACCGGCACTCATACCATTTCGTAAGAAACCAACGCGAGTCGGTTTGCTGTCAAATAGTCTGCAGCTGTGTTTCAAACGCGGGTAAGCGGAATTACAAACTGCGTCCGCAACCCCATCGCCATGAAGCAGGTATGGGGGATGGAGCGCACAAGAAATCAGCGGCCACCAGTTCTCATGTTGTCTACTATTTAACAACTCGTTTGAACCGCCTGCTACTTTGTCTCGCATTCAACACCTCCCTAGGTTCGAACCTCTTGCTCTCACGTTGTCTCCCATTTACCAACTCCCTAGGTTCAAACCTCCTGCTCTCACGTTGTCTCCCATTACCAACTCCCTAGGTTCGAACCTCCTGCTCTCATTTTGTCTCCCATTTACCAACCCCCTAGGTTCGAACCTTCATGCTCTCACGTTGTCTCCCATTTACCAACCCCCTAGGTTCGAACCTTCATGCTCTCACGTTGTCTCCCATTTACCAACTCCCTAGGTTCGAACTTTCATGCTCTCACGTTGTCTCCCATTTACGAACTCTCTAGGTTCAAACCTCCTGCTCTCACGTTGTCTCCCATTTACCAACTCCCTAGGTTCAAACCTTCATGCTCTCATTTTGTCTCCCATTTGCCAACTCCCTAAGTTCAAACCTCCATGCTCCCACGTTGTCTCCCTTTTACCAACTCCCTAGGTTCTTACACATGTATTTTTTAAGTGGGAGGCAGAGGTGTTTCCAAGTCACCAGGGCCGGGATCTATACTGGCCAAGGCCTGCTGACACGTCCACGCCGTGCGTCCTGGGCAACAGGTCCCTTCGGGGACCTGGCTAACATCAGTAGGATCGATTATTTCCCCGAAGCCGGGGACCACCAGTCTGCACACCAATAAGCCAGACATGGGACAATGGATACTCATGCAAACCTCAGGTCCTGTATGACATCACACTGAGGTTGGACAACAGGATGTCTTCATCCGACATACAGGACTTCGCGCTGGAGTTCACAGCCAGCGAACACAAAGAACAGCATTTTCTAAGTAACGAAATCGACCCATGTTACACACATTATGACAGTCGAGCTTACGGTGCTACACACATTTGTATAGATCAAAAGACACTCTACGGAAGAAGTCAGTATCACGCCGGCCGCCTTTGCTTTCCAAAATATTTTCTGGTACTCACTTTAGGCTGCGTCAAACTGGAAGCCCAAGTCAAATGTTAAAATCCGCCCAGATAAAGATTCGGTCTGCTGTTCTCAGTGCCTGCTGGCGGGCGTCTAGCTACACGCTACTGCAACTCTTATTCATTTTCTAAGTAAATAGTACAGTGAGTCCCACAGCAAAAAAAAAGTCGTTAAATTCGAGAGGATCTACTTTATTGCCCCGGGTTTAATCCCATATGGCTTGGCCTCTTTCCACAGGGTGACCTGCAGAAAGCATCGCACAAAGCACGAACTTCGTAGCTCCAGCGACGACCCCCAGGAGTCTCCGAGAAAAATGCACACGTGAACCGAAAGACGTAGCCCGGAATCGAACCCGTAGCCGACACAGCCATGGGGTATCCAGTGTTAGTCCTTCACATATTCTAGGCCTAGATAAATGGGGTTATTGTCACAAGTTTTCTGTCTTGTCGCCTGTCCTTTCCATAAAATCTTCTGGTATTCACTTAAGAGAACAGGGTAAACGTGGTTTTAACAGCAAGAAGATAAGACTTCATTGCACTGAATTTGCTTACCGCATATTTGTAGGCATGTAGTATATAATCTGTGACCATTGGTTTCATTCGTAGAACGTGCAGTGTTTGGACCCACCACCAAGGAGAGGATCACTTGTAGCACCCCAGGTCTACTTGGATCCACACAGGCTGTGCCTAATGTTTACATGGAAAGTAAGACCGGCTTTTTTATTTCTTCGTACAGTCGTCACCACCACCACCACCACCATTACCACCATCATCATCATCATTACTATGTGACAGTTAGTACCGTGGGGTAGATTGTCTCAGTATGATGCAAGTCTTCCAAATGTTTTTTTCAAAATGTTGTTTTGTTTTTTTTTTTCTTTCAAAATACCACCTCCTTATGAATCCCATTTAGGGTGCCGCCTGATGCCTCTCTGTATCATAGCACGGCACGGCCTGGTCACAGTCTGGTTTTCCATCTTAGTCTATTTTCTGTGCGCTTGATACAAATAAGTTCAGAACCGTTTCAAGTATTCTGCCATATTTTTCCTTCCTTACAATGCTTGCACTGATATTTAGGGAGGAATTTTATAGTCTTTGCAGATGCACACATTTCACATTTTTGCGTGCTTGCCCGAAAAGGCTAGGCCATAGATTCGTTACCCAGAAATAGCGGTAGTGTGTGTGTGGGGATGGGGGGGGGGGGGTTAATAGAAAAGTTTCTGTGCAAAATGTACTTTTATTTATTGAGCCGTAATGTACAAATTGCACATTGTTATCTAGTCAAAAGATGAATGTACTTTATAGAATAGATGACAGACGACTTGGTGCAAGATGTACTTCTTAAACAGAAAACTCGAGCCAAGAATTGCAAGACGTACGTCTTTATCCAATCAGAAAATGCAAAATTTACTTCCTTATCGGGCTAGACAGTGCAAAATATACTTCTTTATCAAGTAGGAAGTAACTACACCAACCTCCCTATAATAGATGCAAATCATTTTAAGGGCTTGGTGGCATCTTCGTCAATACACTGGACTTAATGGTTAACATGCACAACTTCTAGAGGAGTTTGAGTCAAGAATTGACATCACAATACTCCAGTCATCCCCATACATGCTTGGTCCCCACTTCAACATCCAGGGAAGAGTCATGAAATGTTGCACTCCCAGAGGCTTATGAGTACATGATGCTAGCTCCATATTTGTATAGACTACCCGGAGCATGATGAGTGATGTGGACAATATCGTACCCGCTGTCTTCACTTTCATGGACATTTCCTGGTGTCCATTTCAGGCTGAGCCAACCGGGGAGACATGATCATTTAAAACATCTACCTCGATGGGGATTCAAACATAACTCACCGCACCGATGGGCAAGCATACTACCCACAGCGCTTGCACCATTCCCATAGCACAGATGATATGACACTTGAAGAAGAAGAAGAAGAAGAAGAAGAAGAAGAAGAAGAAGAAGAAGAAGAAGAAGAAGAAGACATCTGATGATGATGATGATGATGATGATGATGATGATGATGATGATGATGATTACGAAGAAGGAGAGAAAAAGAAAAGAGGAGAAGAAAAAGAAAGAAGAGAGGGACGCATAAGTATCGTTATTGCTAACATAGCAAATGTTTACACTGAGAAGAAATTACATAAACGGGCAAAGAGTTAAGGTAACACCACAGATGGAGGGAATCAAGGTAGCGATCGTTGAGAACGGTAGTTATAATTAGGGCAACGCTGTGTTACGTGCAATCTTGAGACAGGAGATGTTAAGACACGCCGAGATCTCCGTGGTTGAGCTGTACTCTGCGAATCCATGGTCATTTCAAATCCCGTGAGCGGCCGCACTGACCTGGATCTAGGCCAACTGGGAGGTTCCATTTTTCTTTAATAATAGGGGCGACAGGATTAATGACGGCGTCCCTTTCACCCACGATGTCTTGAAATAAGCTGCGTTACCTTTGCAAAAGATAATAATTATAAATAAAAATTAACGAACATCGCTATTTATCTCACTTTATAAAACTATTGTTAAATTAACTTGACACTATTAGCCTCTCACCCCTACGTCAGTTATAGCACTGTCTGTGTTCTTTACCCACTGATTGAGAGAAGCGGCCCATTTAACAACAGTTCACTCAAGTATGGTCAAACGACACATTATATATGGTTTCTCTCCATTAGGCCAGTCCTATGTTTTTAACTTTTAACATTGAACGCAAGCGTGCAGTGGTTGCTAAATAGAAGAGCCCAAAAGAAAATGTCTCGACTTCTCCACCCGAGTATAATAGCAGCCATGCATGAAAAGCCCTGGACTATCTATTCCAAGGAATACTACCGGAATTATTATGGGAGTCAACGTCCTTGTCCGCCAGCTGTCCAGCCTTTGCATGAGAGAAGTCAGGGTTAGTTAATTTGTGTGTGTGTGTGTGTGTGTGTCTCTCTCTCTCTCTCTCTCTCTCTCTCTCTCTCTCTCTCTCTCTCTCTCTCTCTCTCTCTCTCTCTCTCTCTCTCTCTCTCATGGATAGCAAGAACTTGCGTCTGTAATAATACTATACAATATCCCTATAATCCTCACCATCATCATCATCATCATCATCATAGCAGGTCCTTTGCCTAGTTTATGTAGTGATGAATCACCTCTCCATCTCAGGCCATTTCTTGGTCTCTCCTTACAGGAACCATATCTTCCATCAGTTTTCTAAGTCTCTGAAACGTGTAATATGTATTTAATTTTCCTAGTAAAATATGAATATAATTAGAGGAACTGTGGTAAAGCTGTGGAAATGTTAAACAAAATAAAATAACACAAAGTAATGCAGCTTTACAGAATAGAATTACAAAACAATTCAAGGACGTTGCAGCAACTAGCCTTCATCAGCAAACAAAAACATACACAAATCATTGCTCTCATTTATTTCATCTTTTTATTCTTCTCATCCCGTCCTTAGCCTTTAATGGAGCCACCGGAGGGTCTTCTCCTTGACTATATGTTTTGTTTTGTGTGTGTATTTGTTTGCTGATGAAGGCTAATCACCACAACGTCTGTGTATTGTTTCGTAATTCTGTACAGCTGCATTACTTTGTGTTATTTTACCTTGTTTTTCGTTTTCCTAGGCATGTTATTGTTTATGATCTAGTTGTTTATGAACGAGTTTTGTCTATGAACCAGTATTGTTTATGAACCATATTTCTTCGATGTTCAGGTCTTGCAGGATTTAAATATTTATTTTCTTATCGGTCCACAATATTTTAAGAATGTTTCTGTATTTGCGCTGAAAAGCCCTGATTTCTTATTTAGTGATTGTGAAATGGTCCCTGACTCAATCATCCATTGGTTGCTATAGGGAAGATTCATGTTCTCCAAAGTTTTACTTTAAATTTGTTTGTTAGAATTAAATCTAAGAAGAGATTATGATCGCCAATAAGAAGAAACAAATCCACAATATAATGTACTGGTAAATGGGAACATTCATGCACAAGTGAATTCGTACAACTATCTCAACAGTCAAAACATCTGACCAATAAAAAGATGTCATATTGACCAATAAAAAGATGTCAATTGCAACAAGAAACTTATGTGCTACATAGAACTGATACTTTTATGTGTGTGTGAAATGTCAACAATGAGTATAAATGTGGTTTCTGAGGAAAGGGCAACGAATACCACGAACAAACAGAAAAACCAATGAGCAAACGCTACAAGAAAAAAATGAAAACCATACTGATTATAGAGACATTTTTCAGGCACGTTATGAGAAAAAATAAACAGGAGAACTTGGTGACAACTGACAAGGATGAGGGGAAAAGAGCATGGGGAAGGCAGAGAAGTAAATATCTGCATATATTGGCAACATGGCAGGGTCAAGACAAGAACACAGATCTGATCCACGACTGTGGTGATTGTATGAGATGGCAAAACATGACCAACCGTGCTTATTTGAACGGCACACGATGATGATTGCTGGTGTGTGCCATTCATTCATTTATTCAGTAGCATGTCCTTTGCAGAACCTCGCTCCCATAATAACCTTCTGGATAACTTTTCGACCACAAGCAAGATGTCCTGCGTCCGATATACCCATCTTGAGATCATCCGCCACATCTTGCACCCATCTTCTTTTTGGCCTTCCTCTTCCTCTCTTCCCAGGCATATATCCTTTCATTATTGTTCTCTCCAAACTTTCGTGACGTTTCAAGTGACCAAAATGTATCAATTTTCTTTGTTTTATCATCTTCAATAGCCAATCAATAGCCTCTTCAACATTCAGCTCTTGAAGTATGGATGCATTTGTTTTTTTCTTTACCCAAGATATTCTTAGAACTTGTCCATAACATTTATATTCAAAAGCATTTATGCGCTGTTCAGCTTGTTTAGTTAGTGTCCAGGTCTCACAGGCATACGTTGCAATGGGAAAGATGCATGCTCTTAAAAATCTTATTTTTGTAGTTCTATCTGTCCCACTCCATAATTTATTATGGTGTGTACCATATTTATTATGGTTCTTAATATAATTTATATACTGCTTTTCTAAGGCGAAACATATTTAACATCAGTTGAAAATTCCTCATTGTTATTAAATATGGAATCACGACATTCACAATTCCTTATGCCAAATTCTTTAGCACTCTTTGAGAGAACTCTGATCTGCATTTCTACTTTCTAGAATAAGATATATATATATTCCTTCCTCCTTCTCTTCACAACTTCCTCAAAATCTTCACTTTGTTTATCCTTAAACAAATTGTTTATAAGATTATATCCCATGTTTCTTAACTATAAATCTTCAGTACAGCCTGAAATGGTCTTTATCCACTTACAGATAAATTTTTCAATGACATGCCACTCACTGAGCACACAGCCTCTGAATCCATCAATAACCAAATGTCCTCTGATCCAGTCAATCAGCAGATGCTCTTTGATCCAGATGAGGAGATAGATCTTGAGCTGGTCATTCAGCGGAGGGACTTTCAAGCCATCCAGGTGAAGCTGCTTGAATCTACAAGTAAGCGGAGAATCATTAAAGCCAAAAGAGTACAGAACACCATTAAACCCTCCAACGAAGACAGAAATGTTGAACCGGTGGATGAGAGCAGACCTCTGTGGCTCAACTATGGTAAAAAAGTCTCTGGATCTACTGGACCCTTCAGTGAGCAGAGCACCTCTGGACCCCTTAGGGAGCAGGAAATTCCACTACCCTTCAATGAGCAGAATGCCCATCTACCCCTCAATGATCAGGATGCCCATCTAGCCTTCAGTGAGGACACTCCTGTACCCTTCAATGAGGAGGACACTCCACTTCTCCTCTCTGAGGACACTCCGCTACCCCTCAGTGAGCAGGCCACCCATCTACCCCTCAGTGAGGACATTCATCTACCCCTCAGTGAGGAGGATGCCCATCTACCACTCAGTGAGGAGAACGCCCTTGGACCCCTGGATGAGCAGTTTGCCTGTGGAACTAAAAACAAGATCAGAATTTTAGCATCTTCGAAACAAAAAGTCAGGGAGCCCAAGATTGAGCACATGGACTTTGGACCCAACATTGATCAGCAAGTCTGTAGACCCAGCATTGAACAACAAGCCTTTGAACCCAGTGGTGAGCAGCAAACCTTTGTACTCAGCTATAATCACTTTGGACCCAGCAGTGATCAGCAAGCCTTTGGACCCAGAGGTGGGCAGCAAGCCTTTGGACCCAGCAATAAGCAGTGTGCCTTTGAACCCAGTAGTGAGCAGCAAGCCTGTGGACCCAGCAGTGAGCAGCAAGCCTTTGGCCCCAGCAACGAGCAGCAAACCTTTCGATCCAGCAATAAGCAGTGTGCTTTTGGACCCAGCAGTGAGCAGCAAGCTTTCGGATCCAGCAATAAGCAGTGTGCTTTTGGACCCAGCAGTGAGCAGCAAACCTTTCGATCCAGCAATAAGCAGTGTGCTTTTGGACCCAGCAGTGAGCAGCAAGCCTTTGGATTCAGCAATAATCAGTGTGCCTTTGGACCCAGCAGTGAGCAGCAAGCCTTTGGATCCAGCAATAAGCAGTGTGCATTTGGACCCAGTGGTGAGAAGGAAGCCTGTGGACCCAGCAGTGATCAGCAAGCCTTTGTACTCAGCTATAATCCCTTTGGATCCTGCGGTGAGCAGCAAATCTTTGGACCTAGCAGTGATCAGCAAACCTTTGGACCCAGCAGTGATCAGCAAACCTTTAGACCCAGTAGTGATCAGCAAGCCTTTGGACTCATCAGTGATCAGCAAGCCTTTGGACTCATCAGTGATCAGCAAGCCTTTGGACCCAGCGGTGGTCAGCAAGCCTTTGGATCCAGCAATAAACAGTGTGCCTTTGGACCCAGCAGCAGTGAGCAGCAAGCCTTTGGATCCAGCAATAAACAGTGTGCCTTTGGACCCAGTGGTGAGAAGGAAGCCTGTGGATCCAGCAGTGATCAGCAAGCCTTTAGACCCAGCAGTGATCAGCAAGCCTTTGTACTCAGCTATAATCCCTTTGGACCCAGCGGTGAGCAGCCAATCTTTGGACCTAGCAGTGATCAGCAAACCTTTGGACCCAGCAGTGATCAGCAAACCTTTGGACCCAGCGGTGGTCAGCAAGCCTTTGGATCCAGCGGTAAGCAGTGTGCCTTTGGGCCCAGAGGTGGGCAGTGTACCTTTGGACCCAGCATTAATCAGCAAACCTTTGGACCCAGCATTAATCAGCAAACCTTTGGACCCAGCATTAATCAGCAAACCTTTGTACCCAGCATTAATCAGAAAACCTTTGGACCCAGCATTAATCAGCAAACCTTTGGACCCAGCGGTAATCAGCAAGCCTTTCAACCCAGCAGTGAGCAGAGTGTTTTTGGACTCCTAAATGAGCAGAACAACACGAGGCCCTTTAATGTGAATAGAACCTTCAGACGAATGAATGATCGATTGGCCTTAGAATTCAGTAGAGATCTTGATCTCATATTTGGTCATGGAGACTGTAATCCCACTGTTGGGCATAAACCTTTAGGACTCAGCTATAGAGATAGAGCATATAAAGTTGGTCAGAAGTACAACATTGAACTAGATGAAATGCTGAAAATCCTTGATGAGAGAGCTAAGGAATACAGTATTCAGAGCGACAATGATCTCACAAACAGGCAGAGAGCTTGTGGACCCACAAATGTGCACAGGTCTTTTGGATCATCCAATGAACAGAGGGTTTTTAGACACACAAGTGAGCAGAGAGCTTTTGGGCCCCTCAGTGAGATGAGGCCTCTTGGGCCCCTCATTGAACCGAGACCTTTTGGGCCCCTCAATCAGCAGAGATATTTTGGGCCTTTCAGACAGCAGAGGCCTATTGAGCCCCTCAGTCAGCAGAGACCTTTTGGGCCTTTAAATCAGCAGAGGCCTATTGAGCCCCTCAGTCAGCAGAGACTTTATGGGCCTTTCAGTCAGCAGAGGCCTATTGGGCCTTTCAGTCAGCAGAGGCCTATTGAGCCCCTCAGTCAGCAGAGACCTTTTGGACCTTTCAGTCAGCAGAGACCTATTGAGACCCTCAGTCAGCAGAGACCTTTTGGGCCTTTCAGTCAGCAGTGGCCTATTGAGCTCCTCAGTCAGCAGAGACCTATTGAGCCCCTCAGTCAGCAGAGACCTATTGAGCCCCTCAGTCAGCAGAGACCTATTGAGCCCCTCAGTCAGCAGAGACCTATTGAGCCCCTCAGTCAGCAGAGACCTATTGAGCCCCTCACTCAGCAGAGACCTATTGAGCCCCTCACTCAGCAGAGACCATTTGGACCCTTCAGTCAACAGAGACCATTTGGGCCTTTCAGTCAACAGAGACCTTTTAAACCTTACAGTGAGCAGAGACCTTGTAGTCCCATGAGTGACCAGAGGTCTTTTATAACCCTCAGTGAGCAGTGTGTCCAAGGACCCCTCAGTGAGCCCAGACCTTTTGGGCCTTTCAATGAGCAGAGAGCTGCTGAACCCCTCAGTGAGCAGAGAGATTTAGGGCCCCTCAGTATCCAGACAGACATCAGTGAACTGAGAGCATTTGGACCCATTAGTATTCAGACAGATATCAATTCTTCTTCTTTCGTTCACTGGACAGATATCAATGAACTGGGAGCTTTTGGACCCACAGAGCAGAGATCTTTTGGACTCCCCAATGAGCAGACATTATTTCAGCAGCCATATAGGCAATTATCCATGGGACTGACTAACATGCACAAACCCAGTGTACATCCCAACCAGCAAGCAATCTCTAGACCTGCCAGTGGGCAGATAAATGATCTCACCAAAGAGCATATCCTCCCTGTGCTTGTCAATGTACAGAGAACCCCAGGATCTGCCAGTTTGTGCCAAGCATCTGAGTCTGTATTGCAGCAACCTACTCCAGACAGCCAAGTTTCTCCACCAAACAACCTGGTACCTTCATCAAGAAGCCGAATACCAAGTAAGTAACAGTTCAATATTCATTAAAAAAATATTTCAAGCCAGAAAGCCTACATTCGTAAAGCTTAAGATTGTCTTTAGAATACAGTGTTCTCCATAGAATTCAGTGTGTAGTTGACCATTATGAACAGCATTACAAAAAAAAAGTACTTCAGAAGTCAAAGTGCGTTTGCCATGTGGGAGTGCGGGAGAATGAAAAGGCTGGGAATGCACCTCTTGGTGGTCGATTACCTATGGACAAGGGAGAGGTGGTCGCATACCTGTGGGACCAGGTGGAGAAGGTGGAGGAACAGATTGAGAACCCGTATGTGGAATGGTTGAAATTGTGGGGGATTGGCAGGGGTTCTGGTAGAATCTCAAAACTGAGAGGGAAGACCAGAACTTTCATTCAGATAGCAATGGGAACAATTAGTAGTGTCACTCTTATAACTGGCCATTGAACGAGGTGACAGAGCACGTATGGGAATGTCCTGAGTGCAGTGATGTCGGTTCTTAACTCAACTCAACAACAAGTGTGTTTGTCTTCATCGTTCACCACTGACCTTTCCAGTTATCTTTTCTATGCTCATGCTTCTCTTATTATATAACCTAAGAACATTGTCTCTTTCTTAGTTGTCTAGAATGTTATACTTTGTAAGCTTTTTCCTACTCTGACAATCTAAGGTATTTGTATCAGAAGCCACGTTTCTGTTGGTACCAAGGTTTTCCTAATGAGCTATCCATGCTCATTCCAAGATCATGATTACACAGCAAAACAGGTTCTATATAACATTTACTAATTTCTTACATTTAGTGAGAGTTAACATATTACTTAAAATACTTTTATCTGAAAATCAGCTTCTTATTGGCCAGTTCTGCTCTGTTATGCATCTTCCATCTGATGTTATGATTTCTTCCAAATATTTACTTTAGTTCAGTATTTAAGTGAATTATATTTGTCACGTAAATTATTTACTGTGAAAACTAGTATTAAGACATTTCATTCCTCCAATCCTCATTTTTCATTATGCCAGAAGAAATGACAAATTGGTGCATCTTGACCACCAAGGTAGAAAGTGGAAGAATATACATAGCATAATATACATCTAAATCTTAGTATAGAAGAGCCCCGGGAAGGTTAACCCGGTCAACAAATGCCCGCAGTAGTCGGATGTGTCGGCCTAACGGCACAAGAATGCAGCTCTGCTGTAAACAGGCACAATGCAATCACATCCGAAAAAGAAAAAAAAACTCCGGATGAACACAGAAGAAGAAGAAGAAGTATAGAAGAGGAAAGGGTACGTAAAATTGTAATGTACCTCTAAATCTTAGAATGGAAGAGGTATGAATAATTACAGTACAATGTACTTCTAATAACTTAAGGTATAATAGGTGAGAATAATTATAGCACATTGTACTTCTAATAGTAATAACTTAGGATAGAAGAGGTAAGAATAATTGTAGTAGTTTACTTCTAACTTAGGGTAGAAGAGGTAAGAATAATTGTAGCACAGTGTACTTCTAATAATTTAGGATAGAAGAGGTAAGAATAATTGTAGTAGTTTACTTCTAACTTAGGGTAGAAGAGGTAAGAATAATTGTAGCACAGTGTACTTCTAATAACTTAGGATAGAAGAGGTAAGAATAATTGTAGTAGTTTACTTCTAACTTAGGGTAGAAGAGGTAAGAATAATTGTAGCACAGTGTACTTCTAATAATTTAGGATAGAAGAGGTAAGAATAATTGTAGTAGTTTACTTCTAACTTAGGGTAGAAGAGGTAAGAATAATTGTAGCACAGTGTACTTGTAGAAGAGGTAAGAATAATTATAGTACAGTTTACTTCTAATAATTTAGGGTAGAAGAGATAACAATACATATAACATAAAGTACTTCTAATATTTATAAAAGAATACATACAGCTATAGTGTAACTATGGGGAATAACCGGTTAGGAAAGACATGACAGAAAAAGTACCTCTAAAACACCATTTCGGAAAAGGAAAGGATGCATTTTATAGAAAGGTTCCTCTAAACCCATGAGTAAGAGAGGAAATAATAACACTTGACAGAAAGGTGGCTCATTGTAAAAGAGGAATGAATACACTTAGGCATAATATACCTCTAAATCCCAGGGGACAACAGACATTACACATAACAGAAAGATAAATCACAACAATAGGGAAGAAAAGACGATACACATGACAGAAAGATAAATCAACACTAGGGAAGAACAGACAATACATATGACAGAAAGATAAAACAATAGGGAAGAACGGAGGATACACATGACAGAAAGGGAACTAACATATGATGGAAAGGTAACTCTAAACCATTGGGTGGGAGACTACATAATAATCAGTATGAACAGGTGTTTTTACAACCCCCAGCTAAAAGAGAAATGCATATAAAGTTATCTCAACACTATACAGTAGAAGACACAGGAGACTGCTAGAGACCTCTACACACAAGGTTAGAAGGGGAGTGACCAACTGTGCATTCATAGATAACATTGAGGACATATTTTAGCAGCAAGTTACATGTGCACCTTTTCCTATATTGCATAATTCTTTTGAGTGTATAGCAAGAGCTACATGGTACTTTTCTGTCTGCAGCAAGCCCATGGAGCAGTGGGCCTTATGATCCTGGCTGCAGCTTCTTCGATGAAGATCTTAGTGATGAGGCTTTTGACTTTATCGAAAGGAATGTTATGTATTGGAAAAACCCACCTGCACAGGAGGAAGTGGTCGACGTATATACAGGGCAAACACAGGGTCAAACAGGGGCATTCCTGGAGACAACAGAGAAAGCACAGAGGGTAACTGGAGGAATACCGGAGGATGCAACAGAGGCACCAAAGAAAAGAAAGTGCACTGTTTTTTGTTCAGCTCCAGAAGAGGAGGAAAAGGAGTGGTGTAGTCTCGTAAAAGAGATTGAACAAGTAGTAGATGCTGGTATCACAGAGGTAAGAGCTTGTTTTAAGTTTGTTGCTTGGTTTGTGAATCCTTTGGAAGATTGAGTTGTAACTAAATTTTTATGAATTAAGATAATTTAAGTCTGCTCTGATTTTCAGGTCATTTGAGCCCTCAATATTCTGGAAGATTGAGTTGTAACTAAGTCTGATGCACTGACATTCAGGTCATTTGATCACTGAATATTCTGGAAGATTGAGTTGTAACTATGTCTGATGCACTCACATTCAGATCATTTGATCCTTGAACATTTTGGAAGACTGAGTTGTAACTAAGTCTGATGCACTGACATTCAGGTCGGTTGATCTCTGAACATTCTGGAAGACAGAGTTGCAACTAAGTCTGATACACTTGTCCTAGTAAGTAGCCAAGTACCATCTCCATGGGAATTATGCTGCAATGGTCTTTTACCCCTCTAAGCTAAGAAATCAGTTGAGTGTGCAAGGCTGGTACTGGAACTATGCATCTGTGGGAAGGCATAATAGAATATAACTGGGTCATCATTCAGCACAACACTGCCTTGGCAATGTTGCCTGTCCAGATTTTGGTATATTATTGACACATGCACAGTGGGAGTAATTGAATATCCTAAATGTATCAAGACTGACTGGTGCTTTTAAGCTGTAGCAGCATAGTGGCTAGTGCACCAGCCTGCCAAGACAATGGGACAGGTTCAATTCCAAACTGTGAGGGTTCTGTTGTCTGACCAGCATGGCTTTGAGGTCAACCCAGCCTTTCAAAATATGTTTTGTCTTTGTGTGATTTGTCCTTGTGTGTCTTGTCCTTGTGTGTCCTGTCCTTGCATGTCCTGTCCTTGCATGTCTTGTCCTTCCATGTCCTGTCCTTGCATGTCCTGTCCTTGCATGTCTTGTCTTTGTGTGTCTTGTATTTGTGTATCTTTCCTAGTGTGTCTTGTTTTTGTGTGTCTTATCCTTGCAACTTGTCCTTGCATGTCCTGTCCTTCTGTGTCTTGTCTTTGTGTGTCTTGTCCTTGTGTGTCTTGTCCTTGCATATCTTGTCTTTGTATCTTGCCTTAGTGTGTCTTGTCTTTGCATGTATTTCCCTTGTCTCTTGTTCTTGAGTGCCTTGTCCTTGCATGTCCTGTTCTTGAGTGTCTTGCCCTTTTGAGTCTTGTCCTTGCCTGTCTTGCCCTTGTGTGTCTTGTCCTTATGTGTCGTGTCCTCACGTGTCTTGTCCTTGCAAGTCTTGCCTTAGTGTTTCTTGTCCTTGTCTTACCCTTGCTTGTCTTGTCCTTATTAGAAGTATGCTGTGCTATAATTATCTTACCTCTTCTACCCTAAGATTTAGAGGTACATTACGGTTATATGTACTCTTTCCTCTTCTATACTAAGATTTAAAGATGTATTATGCTATGTATATACTTCCCCTTCTACCTTGGAGTCGAGATGCACCATTTTGTCATTTCTTCTGGCATAAAGAAAAATGTGGATTAGAGAAATGAAATGTCTTAATACAGGTCTTCACAGTAAATAATTTGTGACAAATATAATTCACTTAAATACTGAACTAAAGTAAATATCTTTTCCTTGCATGTCTTGACCTAGTGAGCCTTGTCCTGGCATATCTTGTCTTTGCGTGTGTTGTCCTTGTGTCCTTTGTCTTTGCGTGTCTTGTCCATGTGTGCCTTGTCCTTGCATATCTTGTTTTTGCGTGCCATGTCTTTGTGTGTCTTGTCTTTGTGTTCCTTGTCCTTGCATGTCTTGTCCTTGTGTCCCTTGTCCTTGCATATCTTGTCTTTGTATATCTTGTCTTTGTATATCTTGTCTTTGCATATCTTGTCTTTGCGTGCCTTTTCCTTGTGTGTCTTGTCCTTGTGTGTCTTGTCCTTGTGTGTCTTGTCCTTGTGTGTC
Organism: Cepaea hortensis; assembly: GCA_963921405.1. NCBI lineage: Eukaryota > Metazoa > Mollusca > Gastropoda > Stylommatophora > Helicidae > Cepaea > Cepaea hortensis. The sequence continues at coordinate 216,679,952 of OY992876.1, read as the reverse complement.
TTGTCTTTGTGTATCTTGTCTTTGCATCTTGTCCTTGCATGTCTTGTCCTTGCGTGCCTTGTCCTTGCATATTTTGTCCTTCTTGTCTTGCCCTTGTGTGTCTTGCCCTTGTGTGTCTTGCCCTTGTGTGCCTTGTCCTTGTATGTCTTGTCCTTGTGTGCCTTGTCCTTGCATGCCTTGTCCTTGTGTGCCTTGTCCTTGTGTGCCTTGTCCTTGTGTGCCTTGTCCTTGTATGTCTTGTCCTTGTGTGCCTTGTCCTTGCATGCCTTGTCCTTGTGTGCCTTGTCCTTGTGTGTCTTGTCCTTGTGTGCCTTGTCCTTGTATGTCTTGTCCTTGTGTGCCTTGTCCTTGTATGTCTTGTCCTTGTGTGCCTTGTCCTTGCATGCCTTGTCCTTGTGTGCCTTGTCCTTGTGTGCCTTGTCCTTGTGTGCCTTGTCCTTGTGTCTTGTCCTTGTGTGCCTTGTCCTTGCATGCCTTGTCCTTGTGTGCCTTGTCCTTGTGTGTCTTGTCCTTGTGTGCCTTGTCCTTGCATGCCTTGTCCTTGTGTGCCTTGTCCTTGTGTGCCTTGTCCTTGCATGTCCTTGTCTTGTCCTGTCTGTGTCCTCCCCAACGCCTGTATCTTGTTCTGACCTCTAGGTTTGCTCATATGTCTCTTTCCCTAAACTCTGCATTAGTGGTTCTGCCAAACTATTTCCGTTATCTAGTCATCTGTTCATATCCTTCCAATGTCTCCTAGTCCCAGCAGATGAGTTCAGCTCAGAAATATCTACCCCAACATCCTTGCACAATTGGGTGATGTATTTTTCCTATTCTTTCTTTTTCTTTTCACATAGAGAATTCTGATATTTTGGGAATTGTCAGGAAAAGAAATATATATATATATATATATATATTTATATATATATATATATATATATATATTTGTCTAGATTATGTAGAATCTAATACTTCACAATGGTGATGTCTGCTCTGAAACTACATTTACCTTGAATAATAATAAAATAAGTGACACTTGTGTCTGAGAGGTAATGATGCCTGCCTTAACGCTCAGAAAGTACTAAGAACCACTGGTATCTAATACCAGCCGTTCATCTGACCTCTTAGGTACTGCCATCAGAAACCTAACTGTGTCAGATTAGAGTGAAAAATAGGTCCTGTGTACAAGTTGTGCTGGTTAAAAATCCCACAATTCAAAATCACAAAGAGAAGGCTGTAAGGCCACTGCCTTGGCAATGTTGCCTGTCCAGAGTTTGGTATATTATTGACACATGCACAGTGGGAGTAAATGAATGTCCTAAATGAATCAAGACTGATTGATGCTCTTGAGCTGCAGCAGCATAGTGGCTAGTGCACCATCCTGCCAAGACAATGGGACAGGTTCAATTCCAAGCTGCGGAAGGATTCTCTTGTCAGACCAGCATGGCTTTGGGGTCCACCCAGCCTTTCAAAATGGGCAGTGAGATATTCTGAATTGTCAGTGAAAGGAAAGATACAGAACAGAATTTTCACCCCACTTTATTATGTCATGCCTTGAATATGTGAAGGCCTAATATTTCACACACCTAAGACAGTAGGACTACAATTGTCACTCACAACAGAATAGTGAAGGTATATTGAAGACAAAGCACGCTCAAATAAAATATCATGGTTCAGGAGGGGGTTTTTCTTCAGCCATTTATCTCCCATTGAAACATTATGTGCCATGCCGGTGAGCGGCCATGTTTTGCCATTTCACACAACCATCAGAGTCCTGTATAAGCTCTGTGTTATTCTCTCAACCATTCTACGTGGCCAAGCCATCCGGATATTTACTTTTCTGCTTTCCCCTTGTTCTTTTCCCCTCAATCATGCCTGTTGTCACCAAGTTCTCTAATTTATTCATTTCATGCTCAAAATATGTCTACATCTAATATCTCTAATGAATTTATGGTGTTCATTTGTTTCTTGTAAAACTTGCTCATTGGTTTTTCTGCCTGTCCATGGTATTCTTAGCATTTTCCCCAGAAACCACATTCCCACTGCCATTAGATGTTTTTCAGCTTGTCTGCTAATTGTCCATGTTTCACATCCATACAAAAGGAATACATTAAAAAATAGGCCCTAAACCATCCCCAAGCTGCCCTATCTTTTGTGATCTCCTGGAGCTCCCTCTATGTCCTCCCAATATTATCTCTCTAATTCTCTTCTGCTTGTGTTCAGTCTCTGTCTGTTGCTTTGCATGTTCCTTGACATTCTTGTTATACTATTTTGTTTCATCCATGTCATGTCCTTGTCTCTTCTTATTGTTTGTCTTTTCCTTGTGTGTCTTGCCCTTGTCTTGTTCATGTCTGTCCTTGTCTTGTTCATGTCTGTCCTTGTCTTGTTCATGTCTGCCCTTGTCTTGTTCATGTCTGTCCTTGTCTTTTTCATGTTTGTCCTTGTCTTGTTCATGTCATCTTTGTTTTGTTCACGTCTGTCCTTGTCTTGTTCATGTCATCCTTGTTTTGTTCATGTCTGTCCTTGCATGTCTTGCCATTGGATATCTTGCCCTTGCATATCTTGCCCTTGCGTGTCTTGCCATTGTGTCTTCCCCTTGATTCTTGCCCTTGTGTCTTGCCCATGTGTATATTGCCCTTGCGTGTCTTGCCCTTGTTTTGCCCTTGTGTCTTGCCCTTGTGTATATTGCCCTTGCGTGTCTTGCCCTTGTTTTGCCCTTGTGTCTTGCCCTTGTCTTTACCTTGTGTCTTGCTCTGAAATCAACGACAGTGGTGAAACACTGGTGTTGACAGCGATGTCCTGTAAAAGATATGTGGGAAGAAATAAATCTTCCCCTTGTATGCCCTTGCGTGTCTTGCCCTTGTATATGTTGCCCTTGTATATAATGCCCTTGCATGTCATGCATTTGTGTCTTGCCCTTGTGTATGTTGCCCTAGCGTGTCTTGCCCTTGTGTATGTTGCCCTTGCATCATGTCTTGCCCTTGTGTATATTGCCCTTTCATGCCTTGCCCTTGCAAGTCTTGCCCTTGTGTATGTTGCCCTTGCATGCCTTGCCCTTGCAAGTCTTGCCCTTGTATATGTTGCCCTTGTGTATGTTGCCCTTGCATCATGTCTTGCCCTTGCATGCCTTGCCCTTGCAAGTCTTGCCCTTGCATATCTTGCCCTTGTGTCTTGCCCTTTCATGTCTTGCCCTTGTGTGTCTTGCTCTTGCATGTCTTGCTCTTGCTTGTCTTGCTCTTGCTTGTCTTGCCCTTGTGTCTTGCCCTTGTGTGTCTTGCCCTTGCATGTCTTGCCCTTGCATGTCTTGCCCTTGTGTCTTGCCCTTGTCTTGCCCTTGCATGTCTTGCCCTTGTGTCTTGCCCTTGCCTTACCCTTGCGTATGTTGCCCTTGCATGTCTTGCCCTTGCATGTCTTGCCCTTGCATGTCTTGCCCTTGCCTTACCCTTGCGGATGTTGCCCTTGCATGTCTTGTCCTTGTGTGTCTTGCCCTTGTGTGTCTTGCCCTTGTGTCTTGCCCTTGCCTTACCCTTGCGTATGTTGCCCTTGCATGACTTGCCCTTGCATGTCTTGCCCTTGCATGTCTTGCCCTTGTGTTCTTGCCCTTGCCTTACCCTTGCGTATGTTGCCCTTGCATGTCTTGCCCTTGTCTTGCCCTTGTGTCTTGCCCTTGCATGTCTTGCCCTTGCATGTCTTGCCCTTGCATGTCTTGCCCTTGTGTGTCTTGCCCTTGTGTCTTGCCCTTGCCCTACCCTTGCGTATGTTGCCCTTGTGTGTCTTGCCCTTGCTGTCTTGCCCTTGCGGGTCTTGCCCTTACATATCCTGCCCTTAAATATCTTGCCTTCCATATCTTACCCTTGCATACCTTGTCCTTGCATATCCTGCCCTTGCAAAACTTGCCCTTGCAGATCCATCAATTTTACATATCCTGCCCTTTACATATCCTGCCTTTTGCACATCCTGCCCTTTGCATATCCTGCCCTTGCATATCTAGCCCTTGTATTTCTTGCATTTATGTGCCCTGTCTGAGTGTCTTATCCAACGCCTGTATCATGTTCTGACCTCTAGGTTTGCTCATATGTCTCTTTCCCTAAACTCTGCATGAGTGATTCTGCCAAACTATTTTTGTTATCTAGTCGTCTGATCATGTCCCTCCACTGTCTCCTAGTCTCAGCAGATAGGTTCAGCTCAGAAATATCTACCCAATCATCCTTGCACAGTCCGATGATATATTTTTCTTATACTTTCTTTTTCTGTTCAAATAGAGAATTTTTATATTTTGGGAATTGTCAGGAAAAGAACGATAGTGGGGAAGGTAACTTGATACTCATCTCATGCATTGATCTAGATTATGTAAACATCTGGGGGGCTTAGTGGTCTCGAGGTATGGTGTCTGCTGGAGATCCTGGGTTCAAACCCCAGTGAGGACCGGGATTTTTTCACGTGGACTTCTAGTAACAAAATTTCCCCTGGCCTCTGGGTAGTGAGATCGGACGCCCGTGTGTTTGTTGCGCACGTAAAACAGCTTGGCAGCTGGAAATCGAAAAAAAAGTAGCCCAACAGAGCTGCCCGGGTAAAATTTTGAGTTAAAAATCTACCCAAAGTATTTCAGGATCCTCACCGGTGCTATGGAGTTCATGCACTGAGCTGAGATTCTCCAGACTAGGCTTAAGTTAGGAGTAGAAAGGAGCACTTATGGGTTACACCAGTGTGCCGTGATGTTGATCCATCGACTAACCTAAACTAACATTTGATCCGTCGACTAACCTAAACTAAACTCTGTAAACATCTAATATTTCACAATGGTAGTATGCCCTGAAACTACATTTACCTTAAATAATAACAAAAGTTAAACTTGTGGCTGAGAGGTAATGATGACTGCTTTAAGCAGAGAAGGTACTGTTTAATCTTAGGGCCGGGAATTTTTCCAAGAAGCACTGGTATTTACGAGGGTAGGTCAGAAAGTTATGCACCACAATTATATCTTTAACAGTTAATAACATACAAATGAAATTTAGTCACAATATTCATGCACATGTGCAGCAAACATTTCTACTTCTCAACATAATCCCCATCAACTTTCATAGCCTTACTCTTGAAACAAAAGCATGTATCCCAGATCTCTACCGTATTTTGTCCTGTTCTCGTAGCCATTTCTTCACTGCATTAATCACTCCCTCATTGTTTTTCAAACTTTGTCCCACAGAAGACTGTAAGGTGGAAGGGGCAGGCAGTACTTGCCACAACATTTTGTTGATTGCCTCCCTTGTTTGCAATCTACTTGTAACGTAGGTCATTAGCATCTTCCATTTCAACGGTATTGTGTCACGTAAGAATTGATTTACAGAGATGCAAATTGGTATACACCTTCAAGAGATTATAAACTTAAATTGGTGCAAATTTAATGCTTCTATCTTTATTATTAGCTAAGATAATAATTGTGGTGCTTAACTTTCTTACCTATCCTTGTAATATCAGACGTTCCTCTGACCTCTTGGGTACTGCCATCAGGTACCTAGTCTTGTCAGACTAGAGTGAAAAACAGCCCAGTGTACAACTTGTTTGTGCATGTTAAAAATCCCACAATTGTAAATCACAAAGAGAAGGCTGTATAGCCACTCCATCCATCCATCATGTGCCATTCTGGTAAGTGTGGGCAGTCGTGAATCACCATTTCACTTGATCACCAGAGTCGTGAATCAGATCAGTGTTCCTGTCTCGACCATGCCACATGGTCAAGCCATCCAGGTATTTACTTCTGTCTTCCCCTTGTTCTCCTCCCCTTGATCTTGCCAGTTGTCACCAAGTTCTCTAATTTATTTCTTCTCATAACAGGTGCAAATAATGTTGACTGCCGACGTCTAATTTCTCTAATCAGTTTACGATTTTCATTTGTTTCTTCTTGGACTTGGTCGTTGGTTTTTCTGTCTGCCCATGGTATTCTTTGCATTCTTCTCAGAAACCACATTTCCACAGCCATCAGATGTTTTTCAACTTCTTGTTCTTCTTCTTCTTACGTTTGCTTGAAATATGTCTATAACTGCAATGTTGTCTCTTGCATGAATTTAACAGTCTTTTTTAGTTCACTCGCGGTCCATAGAGTTTATCTTCCACTGTCGTCTCTCTAGGCCAGAAGGTTTGCCTAGATATGTTGTATTTTGGGCTGTCTTGGAGTATGTGCTCTGTTGTCTGAGACACCAATCCACATGTGCACATGGCTGATTCACCAATCTTGAATTTTGTATACATGTGATTGCGTAATCTATTGTCTACTGTTCTGAGGCACAGAATAATGACTTATTCTGGTCTGTCCACAACGTTGTAGTCGTCTTCAGTAGGTTTTGCTGGCTTTCTGACTGATTTGATCATTGTTTGCTTTTGGTGGTATGTAACGGCACATCTGGCTGTACTTCTTTTGCTCCTTCCTTAGCCAGTCGATCAGCTCGTTTTTGGGTACGCCACAGGAGGGTATCCACTGTATGGTGGCCTTATGCTGACTGCTAAATTCAGAAAGTAGTGTCCTTAGTACTGGCTATTTCCAGACAGGAGCGCCTCGAGTACTGATTTTGCATCTGTCAATAGCACACAGGGATGTAGGACTTGGTCATTGGTTTTTCTGTCTGTCCATGGTATTCTTTGTATTCTCCTCAGAAACCACATTTCCACTGCCATCAGATGTATTCAACTTAATTGCTCATTGTCCACGCTTCACATCCATACAAAAGTAAGGCCACTGCCTTGGTAGAATTGTGGGGATAAAAAAAACTTAACCTGGTAGAAACAGCTCATTACCTTAGATTGAATCTGCCCAGAGGAAGTAAACTTTACATAAATGCATTCTGAAGTCAACAGTGACATTTGAGGTGCATAACTAGGTTATAAATAGGTTATCGAATGAGGAAAAAAGAAAAAGTGAGAAAAAAATCTTAGAGCCTTTGTAAATTAGATACTTGACCTCAAACATGACTTCTCTTCCATTTATGTTGTTTGCAGGATCTTATTTCATTTGCATGTTTCACATCTGTTTTAATCTTAACCATCTACAGATGTATATAGAGGAAGCTATGCAAGTAGAGTTGAACTTGTTCCAAGACCCAACACAGTCGGAAACTGAGGCGGTTTCTGTGACCATGAAGCAAGAGCTCCATAATTCTGTGATTCAAAGTAGTCCCAATGCATGTTATGCTGCCGTGACACAAGTTGACAACCACAATGATAAACCATCTGAACACATGACCACACACATGTTAATCAATACTCCTAATGCACAGTCCAAGGTGGCTTCATACGCTAAACCCACAATCCCTAGTGCCCCACTCAGACCCTCATCTGCTACACTTAGACCCCAAAGTGGCATGCCCAGACCCCCAGTTGTCACATTCAGGGCCCCAACTGCTACAATCAAACCCCTGAGTGCCACACTCGGAGCCCTGATTGCCACACCCGGGATCTCAAGTTCAACACTCCGAGCCCCAAGTACCACATTCAGCTTACCAGTCACCACTTTCAACACCCAAATCACCACATTCAACACCCCAATAACCACATTCAACACCCCAATCACCACATTCAGCAACCCAAGTGCCTCTAACACTCCAATCACCACACTCAACACATCAAGCACCATATTCAACACCTCAAGCACCACACACATCCAAAAACCCTCATCAAATACATTGCAAAGAACATTTTCTGCTACCAGCTGCACATTCTGCAAAAGTAATGGAGAGAGAAAGGAATTTTACACCTCCCACTCATGTAAAGATTCAACTGGAGTTGTTGTTTGTCCTACCCTGAGAGCATACATTTGCCCTCTCTGTGGGGCTACAGGTTCAAACGCCCACACTCTCTCATACTGCCCATTAGCTACCATTACCACACGCACAAAGCATTCAGTACACAAGAAATGTGGGGATGGATATGTGCGGTACAGTCATGGCCGTAAATACCTGGGACACACTTATTAAACATGGTTTAGAATAATTTATGTACTCTCAATTTATGGATCTGTTAGTTTTGTAATATTGAACAATGGGCACCTGTGTGATGGTACATGTGTGTGGATAAATACTCTACCATAATAAACACGAGAATAGTATCCATGCACTCAGTTATCATAGAAACATTGGTTCAGATATTAGAAGCCATCTTGACTTACCAGCAGCCATCTTATTTATATTGCTAGCATAACATGTTTTCAAGAATGGCAGATGACAAGAAATAACCTATACTATATAATAGAAGATACTTCTTACTTTGATATTATTTTACAGTTTATAATTTAGATGATTTTTATTACCCTTATGTACATTATTTTATCATTGAAATGTAGATTTTTGGAATTGCCATGTGGATTATTTTAGTTGTGATTATTTTACAATCTTAATTTAGATTATTTTACAGCCTTAATGGGAATTATATAATAACTCTAATGTAAATGGGAATTTGGATAAGAGGTGTTTTATGTAAACTTACTATACATGGTGCCTACATGAGCTGCACATTTAAAATGCTTGTCATACTTTGTAAAACCAAAAATGTCTTTTATCAAAGCGTACAGTTTGTAATTTTTAATTGCTGCTTAACTTCTAATAACATACCTGTAGTGAGCATAATTGCTAACACGATGTTAACCTTAGTTATTTTAACCTCTGGTAAGATAACCTTGGTTGACTAAATCTATACCATAACTCTGGTCACTTCAACTTCAGCCTCAAAATAGCTTTTGTAAAGTTAACCTCAACCTCTGACAACATAACTTAGGTCAATTTTTATGAACTTAACCTATAACATCATTTTGGTAAATTTAACCTAACATCCTTGATCAACTTAACCTATGAAAACATAACCTTAGTCAGTTTAACCTCTGATAAATTATAACCATGGTCAACTCATTTTATAATATGACTACCTCTAATAACCAACCTCTAATGACTTTGGTCAACTAATTCTCAACATCTGGTAACATGACTTTGGTAAACTTAACCTCAACTTCTTGTAATGTAACTTTTGTCAACTTAACTTTAGCCTCTAACACTTTAGTCAGCTTAACCTCAAACTCTGATAACATAGCTTTGGTTAAAATAACCTCAAACAACAATGATCAACTCATTTCTGTTCCTATTTTAATAAGTTTTTAGATCTTCCTCTATTTCTTTTTCCCTGTTTGTTCCAGACTAATGCTTTTTTATTTATACTATTGTCTGGTTTTCTCAGTGTATGGCCAATCCAGAGCCAGCATCTTTTCATCACCTCTTGGTTCATTTGTATTTGTCTAGTTCTCGCCATGAACTCCACAATGGTGATTTTGTCATACCAGTTTATTCCTTATATTTTGCACAGGCACCAGTTAGTGCCACAATATAATCAATAGCAGTCGAATGACATCCGTGTAAATCTGCCCATACCATTTTGTGTACACACTGCAGATGCCCTTTTTACCATTACATTGGTCTGCTTTCTTTGCAATGCCTTTTAGTATAAGATTAACAGCTTTTCTGGATAAATCCCCAAGTGGATTTTTGCACCTGACATTTGACACTTGTGAAATCTGCTCCTTGTTCTATTTATGATGTACCTAACTGGCAATGCTTTTTGGGGCATGTTGTTTGTGAATAAACTGGTTACATGACTGAACCATCTAATGCGGTCATTAAATGAAACTGACATTGGGTCCATTCACATCCGGATATCATAATTTGTCTAATTATATTTGATGTCGGATGAAAGCATTTTTCAATGTTTTTCTTTTATATTTATGTTCATTGCTCATCTTAAATGTGCAAGTAAGCACTTATGATGCTTAACTGCCCTGATGGCGCTGCCTGTTGATGACATTACTATCCTGTGGGTGATAGGTGGAGAAAAAGGCAGTTAAGTGAAAACAACAAAGAACAGAAAAATAATCAATGTACAGTAAAATTAGTTTCAAGTAAAATATCTGAATTTAAAAAAATTGTGTCTGTAATTGTAATTTTAACTGTAATATAAATTAGAATTTTGGTATGCACTCTGTACGCATTAACTCTTTAACAAACAAAAAACTAGACTAAACACACAAAAAACAAAAAAGACACACAAGAATCACAAAATACAAACCGGAACCTGCAGGAGGTCAGCGATGTGCTTTGACCATCACATGTTTTAGGCCTGAATGCACAGAGTAATATGCTGCCAGTTGTTTGTTCTGTTAGCCGACAAGGAGTGCAGGCGTCAAACCCTCTACGCACCTAATTGCCTAGTTGGCAATTATACTAAAAGGCCCGTTTCAATGTGCTTGGACAGTTGATAATCAAATCTTTGTCTTCATATTGTCCTGTGTATTGTTTTGAAATATTTGATTTACAACGATGTCAATCAGAATGTTATTGTGACAACCTGGCTCAATGTATATACCAATTTTAGAATTTCAAGTAAAATTCTTCCCCATTTTATTTTATCCATAATTTTAACTTTAATGACTATGATCTGGAATATGAGTAAATGTTCAGTACATTTGAAGGTTAAAATTGCTCTTTGAAACTTCTTGTCAATGTACATAGTTGTAACATTCTTTCATGTGAATTATTTCTCATTTTTTCCAAAAGTGCTTTCAAAAGAAAAGACCCACAAAACCAAAACAAACACCCAAAACCATGTGTATTGTTTTAAGTGTAAAAGTGCTGTACATAGGATACACTGTAACATTATAAAGTCTTGGACATAACTAAATCTGACAATGACATTGAAAATCTTGGACATAACTGAATATATCACTAGGAGAACTTGAACATAACTGAGTCTAACACTAAGACAATAGGAAAACTTGGAATAACTGAATCTGACACTGACAGAAAATCTTGGCCATAACTGAATATGACACTAGGAGAACTTGGACATAACTGAATCTGACACTATGATACTAGGAAAACATGAACATAACTGAATCTGACACTGACATAGAAAATCGTGGACATAACTGAATATGACACTAGGAGAACTTGAACATAACTGAATCTGACACTCCATCCATCCATCATGTGCCATGCTGATAAGCGTGGGCAGTCATGTTCTGCCATCTCACTCAATCACCAAAGTCGTGGATCAGATCCGTGTTGCAGTCTCGACCATGCCATGTGGCCAAGCAATCCAGGTATTTACTTCTGTCTTCCCCTTAGTCACTTCCCTTCGATCTTGCCAATCATCACCATGTTCTCCAAGTCAGTTCTTCTCATAATATGCCCAAAAAATTGTGACTGTCTACATCTAATGACTCTAATCAGTTTACGATCTTCATTTGTTTCTCGAAGGACTTGTTCATTGATTTTTCTGTCAATCCATGGTATTCTTTAATCTGACACTATGACACTAGGAGAACTTGGACATAACTGTACATGACACTAGGAAACCTTGGACATAACTGAATATGACACTGACATAGAAAATCTTGGACATAACTGAATATGACACTAGGAGAACTTGAACATAACTGAATATGACACTAGGAGAACTTGGACATAACTGAATCTGACACTATGATACTAGGAGAACTTGGACATAACTGTACATGACACTATGACACTAGGAGAACTTGGACATAACTGAATATGACACTAGGAGAACTTGGACATAACTGTACATGACACTATGACACTAGGAGAACTTGGACATAACTGAATATGACACTAGGAGAACTTGGACATAACTGAATCTGACACTATGACACTATAACTTGGACATAACTGTACATGACACTATGACACTAGGAGAACATGGACATAACTGAATCTGACACTATGACACTAGGAGAACTTGGACATAACTGAATCTGGCACTATGACACTAGGAGAACTTGGACATAACTGAATCTGACACTATGACACTAGGAGAACTTGGACATAACTGAATCTGACACTATGACACTAGGAGAACTTGGACATAACTAAATCTGACAATGACATTGAAAATCTTGGACATAACTGAATATATCACTAGGAGAACTTGGACATAACTGAATCTGACAATGACATTGAAAATCTTGGACATAACTGAATATATCACTAGGAGAACTTGAACATAACTGAGTCTAACACTAAGACAATAGGAAAACTTGGAATAACTGAATCTGACACTGACAGAAAATCTTGGCCATAACTGAATATGACACTAGGAGAACTTGAACATAACTGAATCTGACACTCCATCCATCCATCATGTGCCATGCTGATAAGCGTGGGCAGTCATGTTCTGCCATCTCACTCAATCACCAAAGTCGTGGATCAGATCCGTGTTGCAGTCTCGACCATGCCATGTGGCCAAGCAATCCAGGTATTTACTTCTCAGTCTTCCCCTTAGTCACTTCCCTTCGATCTTGCCAATCATCACCATGTTCTCCAAGTCAGTTCTTCTCATAATATGCCCAAAAAATTGTGACTGTCTACATCTAATGACTCTAATCAGTTTACGATCTTCATTTGTTTCTCGAAGGACTTGTTCATTGATTTTTCTGTCAATCCATGGTATTCTTTAATCTGACACTATGACACTAGGAGAACTTGGAAATAACTGTACATGACACTAGGAAACCTTGGACATAACTGAATATGACACTGACATAGAAAATCTTGGACATAACTGAATATGACACTAGGAGAACTTGAACATAACTGAATATGACACTAGGAGAACTTGGACATAACTGAATCTGACACTATGATACTAGGAGAACTTGGACATAACTGTACATGACACTATGACACTAGGAGAACTTGGACATATCTGAATCTGACACTATGACACTAGGAGAACTTGGACATAACTGAATATGACACAATGACACTAGGAGAACTTGGACATAACTGAATCTGACACTATGACACTAGGAGAACTTGGACATAACTGAATATGACACTATGACACCTTGGAATAACTGTACATGACACTTTGACACTAGGAGAACTTGGAATAACTGTACATGACACTTTGACACTAGGAGAACTTGGACATAACTGAATCTGACACTATGACACTAGGAGAACTTGGACATAAATGAATCTGACACTATGACACTAGGAGAACTTGGACATAAATGAATCTGACACTATGACACTAGGAGAACTTGGACATAAATGAATCTGGCACTATGACACTAGGAGAACTTGGACATAAATGAATCTGACACTATGACACTAGGAGAACTTGGACATAACTGTACATGACACTATGACACTAGGAGAACTTGGACATAACTGTACATGACACTATGACACTAGGAGAACTTGGACATAACTGTACATGACACTATGACACTAGGAGAACTTGGACATAACTGAATATGACACTAGGAGAACTTGGACATAACTGAATCTGACACTATGACACTATAACTTGGACATAACTGTACATGACACTATGACACTAGGAGAACATGGACATAACTGAATCTGACACTATGACACTAGGCGAACTTGGACATAACTGAATCTGACACTATGACACTAGGAGAACTTGGACATAACTGAATATGACACTATGACACTAGGAGAACTTGGACATAACTGAATATGACACTATGACACTAGGAGAACTTGCACATAACTGTACATGACACTATGACACTAGGAGAACTTGGACATAACTGAATCTGACACTATGACACTAGGAGAACTTGGACATAACTGAAACTAACACTATGACACTAGGAGAACTTGGACATAAATGAATCTGACACTATGACACTAGGAGAACTTGGACATAACTGTACATGACACTATGACACTAGGAGAACTTGGACATAACTGTACATGACACTATGACACTAGGAGAACTTGGACATAACTGAATATGACACTAGGAGAACTTGGACATAACTGAATCTGACACTATGACACTAGGAGAACTTGGACATAACTGTACATGACACTAGGAGAACTTGGACATAACTGAATCTGACACTATGACACTAGGAGAACTTGGACATAACTGAATCTGGCACTATGACACTAGGAGAACTTGGACATAACTGAATCTGACACTATGACACTAGGAGAACTTGGACATAACTGAATCTGACACTATGACACTAGGAGAACTTGGACATAACTGTACATGACACTATGACACTAGGAGAACTTGGACATAACTGAATCTGACACTATGACACTAGGAGAACTTGGACATAACTGAATCTGACACTATGACACTAGGAGAACTTGGACATAACTGAATATGACACTATAACACTAGGAGAACTTGCACATAACTGTACATGACACTATGACACTAGGAGAACTTGGACATAACTGAATATGACACTGACATAGAAAATCTTGGACATAACTGAATATGACACTAGGAGAACTTGAACATAACTGAATATGACACTAGGAGAACTTGGACATAACTGAATATGACACTATGATACTAGGAGAACTTGGACATATCTGAATCTGACACTATGACACTAGGAGAACTTGGACATAACTGAATATGACACAATGACACTAGGAGAACTTGGACATAACTGAATCTGACACTATGACACTAGGAGAACTTGGACATAACTGAATATGACACTATGACACTAGGAGAACTTGGAATAACTGTACATGACACTTTGACACTAGGAGAACTTGGAATAACTGTACATGATACTTTGACACTAGGAGAACTTGGACATAACTGAATCTGACACTATGACACTGGGAGAACTTGGACATAAATGAATCTGACACTATGATACTAGGAGAACTTGGACATAAATGAATCTGACACTATGACACTAGGAGAACTTGGACATAAATGAATCTGGCACTACGACACTAGGAGAACTTGGACATAAATGAATCTGACACTATGACACTAGGAGAACTTGGACATAACTGTACATGACACTATGACACTAGGAGAACTTGGACATAACTGTACATGACACTATGACACTAGGAGAACTTGGACATAACTGTACATGACACTATGACACTAGGAGAACTTGGACATAACTGAATATGACACTAGGAGAACTTGGACATAACTGAATCTGACACTATGACACTATAACTTGGACATAACTGTACATGACACTATGACACTAGGAGAACATGGACATAACTGAATCTGACACTATGACACTAGGCGAACTTGGACATAACTGAATCTGACACTATGACACTAGGAGAACTTGGACATAACTGAATATGACACTATGACACTAGGAGAACTTGGACATAACTGAATATGACACTATGACACTAGGAGAACTTGCACATAACTGTACATGACACTATGACACTAGGAGAACTTGGACATAACTGAATCTGACACTATGACACTAGGAGAACTTGGACATAACTGAAACTAACACTATGACACTAGGAGAACTTGGACATAAATGAATCTGACACTATGACACTAGGAGAACTTGGACATAACTGTACATGACACTATGACACTAGGAGAACTTGGACATAACTGTACATGACACTATGACACTAGGAGAACTTGGACATAACTGAATATGACACTAGGAGAACTTGGACATAACTGAATCTGACACTATGACACTAGGAGAACTTGGACATAACTGTACATGACACTATGACACTAGGAGAACTTGGACATAACTGAATCTGACACTATGACACTAGGAGAACTTGGACATAACTGAATCTGGCACTATGACACTAGGAGAACTTGGACATAACTGAATCTGACACTATGACACTAGGAGAACTTGGACATAACTGAATCTGACACTATGACACTAGGAGAACTTGGACATAACTGTACATGACACTATGACACTAGGAGAACTTGGACATAACTGAATCTGACACTATGACACTAGGAGAACTTGGACATAACTGAATCTGACACTATGACACTAGGAGAACTTGGACATAACTGAATATGACACTATAACACTAGGAGAACTTGCACATAACTGTACATGACACTATGACACTAGGAGAACTTGGACATAACTGAATATGACACTGACATAGAAAATCTTGGACATAACTGAATATGACACTAGGAGAACTTGAACATAACTGAATATGACACTAGGAGAACTTGAACATAACTGAATATGACACTAGGAAAAATTGGACATAACTGAATATGACACTATGACACTAGGAGAACTTGAACATAACTGAATCTGACACTGACATAGAAAATCTTGGACATAACTGAATATGACACTAGGAGAACTTGAACATAACTGAATATGACACTAGGAGAACTTGAACATAACTGTACATGACACTAGGAAACCTTGGACATAACTGAATATGACACTAGGAAACCTTGGACATAACTGAATATGACACTATGACACTAGGAGAACTTGCACATAACTGTACATGACACTAGGAAACCTTGGACATAACTGAATATGACACTAGGAGAACTTGAACATAACTGAATATGACACTAGGAGAACTTGAACATAACTGAATATGACACTGACATAGAACATCTTGGACATAAATGAATATGACACTAGGAGAACTTGAATATAACTGAATATGACACTACAAGAACTTGAACATAACTGAATATGACACTAGGAGAACTTCGACATAACTGAATATGACACTGACATAGAAAATCTTGGACATAACTGAATATGACACTAGGAGAACTTGGACATAACTGAATCTGACACTATGACACTAGGAGAACTTGGACATAACTGTACATGACACTATGACACTAGGAGAACTTGGACATAACTGAATATGACACAATGACACTAGGAGAACTTGGACATAACTGAATCTGACACTATGACACTAGGAGAACTTGGACATAACTGAATATGACACTATGACACTAGGAGAACTTGGAATAACTGTACATGACACTTTGACACTAGGAGAACTTGGAATAACTGTACATGACACTTTGACACTAGGAGAACTTGGACATAACTGAATCTGACACTATGACACTAGGAGAACTTGGACATAACTGAAACTGACACTATGACACTAGGAGAACTTGGACATAAATGAATCTGACACTATGACACTAGGAGAACTTGGACATAAATGAATCTGACACTATGACACTAGGAGAACTTAGACATAAATGAATCTGGCACTATGACACTAGGAGAACTTGGACATAAATGAATCTGACACTATGACACTAGGAGAACTTGGACATAACTGTACATGACACTATGACACTAGGAGAACTTGGACATAACTGTACATGACACTATGACACTAGGAGAACTTGGACATAACTGTACATGACACTATGACACTAGGAGAACTTGGACATAACTGAATATGACACTAGGAGAACTTGGACATAACTGAATCTGACACTATGACACTATAACTTGGACATAACTGTACATGACACTATGACACTAGGAGAACATGGACATAACTGAATCTGACACTATGACACTATAACTTGGACATAACTGAATATGACACTATGACACTAGGAGAACTTGCACATAACTGTACATGACACTATGACACTAGGAGAACTTGGACATAACTGAATCTGACACTATGACACTAGGAGAACTTGGACATAACTGAAACTAACACTATGACACTAGGAGAACTTGGACATAAATGAATCTGACACTATGACACTAGGAGAACTTGGACATAACTGAATCTGACACTATGACACTAGGAGAACTTGGACATAACTGAATATGACACTATGACACTAGGAGAACTTGGAATAACTGTACATGACACTTTGACACTAGGAGAACTTGGACATAACTGAAACTGACACTATGACACTAGGAGAACTTGGACATAACTGTACATGACACTAGGAGAACTTGGACATAAATGAATCTGACACTATGACACTAGGAGAACTTGGACATAAATGAATCTGACACTATGACACTAGGAGAACTTGGACATAAATGAATCTGGCACTATGACACTAGGAGAACTTGGACATAAATGAATCTGACACTATGACACTAGGAGAACTTGGACATAACTGTACATGACACTATGACACTAGGAGAACTTGGACATAACTGTACATGACACTATGACACTAGGAGAACTTGGACATAACTGTACATGACACTATGACACTAGGAGAACTTGGACATAACTGAATATGACACTAGGAGAACTTGGACATAACTGAATCTGACACTATGACACTATAACTTGGACATAACTGTACATGACACTATGACACTAGGAGAACATGGACATAACTGAATCTGACACTATGACACTAGGAGAACTTGGACATAACTGAATCTGGCACTATGACACTAGGAGAACTTGGACATAACTGAATCTGACACTATGACACTAGGAGAACTTGGACATAACTGAATCTGACACTATGACACTAGGAGAACTTGGACATAACTAAATCTGACAATGACATTGAAAATCTTGGACATAACTGAATATATCACTAGGAGAACTTGGACATAACTGAATCTGACAATGACATTGAAAATCTTGGACATAACTGAATATATCACTAGGAGAACTTGAACATAACTGAGTCTAACACTAAGACAATAGGAAAACTTGGAATAACTGAATCTGACACTGACAGAAAATCTTGGCCATAACTGAATATGACACTAGGAGAACTTGAACATAACTGAATCTGACACTCCATCCATCCATCATGTGCCATGCTGATAAGCGTGGGCAGTCATGTTCTGCCATCTCACTCAATCACCAAAGTCGTGGATCAGATCCGTGTTGCAGTCTCGACCATGCCATGTGGCCAAGCAATCCAGGTATTTACTTCTCAGTCTTCCCCTTAGTCACTTCCCTTCGATCTTGCCAATCATCACCATGTTCTCCAAGTCAGTTCTTCTCATAATATGCCCAAAAAATTGTGACTGTCTACATCTAATGACTCTAATCAGTTTACGATCTTCATTTGTTTCTCGAAGGACTTGTTCATTGATTTTTCTGTCAATCCATGGTATTCTTTAATCTGACACTATGACACTAGGAGAACTTGGAAATAACTGTACATGACACTAGGAAACCTTGGACATAACTGAATATGACACTGACATAGAAAATCTTGGACATAACTGAATATGACACTAGGAGAACTTGAACATAACTGAATATGACACTAGGAGAACTTGGACATAACTGAATCTGACACTATGATACTAGGAGAACTTGGACATAACTGTACATGACACTATGACACTAGGAGAACTTGGACATATCTGAATCTGACACTATGACACTAGGAGAACTTGGACATAACTGAATATGACACAATGACACTAGGAGAACTTGGACATAACTGAATCTGACACTATGACACTAGGAGAACTTGGACATAAC
Source organism: Cepaea hortensis (assembly GCA_963921405.1). Classification (NCBI taxonomy): domain Eukaryota; kingdom Metazoa; phylum Mollusca; class Gastropoda; order Stylommatophora; family Helicidae; genus Cepaea; species Cepaea hortensis. The sequence goes on along the minus strand of OY992876.1, from coordinate 216,660,663 downwards.
TGAATATGACACTATGACACTAGGAGAACTTGGAATAACTGTACATGACACTTTGACACTAGGAGAACTTGGAATAACTGTACATGACACTTTGACACTAGGAGAACTTGGACATAACTGAATCTGACACTATGACACTAGGAGAACTTGGACATAACTGAAACTGTCACTATGACACTAGGAGAACTTGGACATAAATGAATCTGACACTATGACACTAGGAGAACTTGGACATAAATGAATCTGACACTATGACACTAGGAGAACTTGGACATAAATGAATCTGGCACTATGACACTAGGAGAACTTGGACATAAATGAATCTGACACTATGACACTAGGAGAACTTGGACATAACTGTACATGACACTATGACACTAGGAGAACTTGGACATAACTGTACATGACACTATGACACTAGGAGAACTTGGACATAACTGTACATGACACTATGACACTAGGAGAACTTGGACATAACTGAATCTGACACTATGACACTATAACTTGGACATAACTGTACATGACACTATGACACTAGGAGAACATGGACATAACTGAATCTGACACTATGACACTAGGCGAACTTGGACATAACAGAATCTGACACTATGACACTAGGAGAACTTGGACATAACTGAATATGACACTATGACACTAGGAGAACTTGGACATAACTGAATATGACACTATGACACTAGGAGAACTTGCACATAACTGTACATGACACTATGACACTAGGAGAACTTGGACATAACTGAATCTGACACTATGACACTAGGAGAACTTGGACATAACTGAAACTAACACTATGACACTAGGAGAACTTGGACATAAATGAATCTGACACTATGACACTAGGAGAACTTGGACATAACTGTACATGACACTATGACACTAGGAGAACTTGGACATAACTGTACATGACACTATGACACTAGGAGAACTTGGACATAACTGAATATGACACTAGGAGAACTTGGACATAACTGAATCTGACACTATGACACTAGGAGAACTTGGACATAACTGTACATGACACTATGACACTAGGAGAACTTGGACATAACTGAATCTGACACTATGACACTAGGAGAACTTGGACATAACTGAATCTGGCACTATGACACTAGGAGAACTTGGACATAACTGAATCTGACACTATGACACTAGGAGAACTTGGACATAACTGAATCTGACACTATGACACTAGGAGAACTTGGACATAACTGTACATGACACTATGACACTAGGAGAACTTGGACATAACTGAATCTGACACTATGACACTAGGAGAACTTGGACATAACTGAATCTGACACTATGACACTAGGAGCACTTGGACATAACTGAATATGACACTATAACACTAGGAGAACTTGCACATAACTGTACATGACACTATGACACTAGGAGAACTTGGACATAACTGAATATGACACTGACATAGAAAATCTTGGACATAACTGAATATGACACTAGGAGAACTTGGACATAACTGAATATGACACTATGACACTAGGAGAACTTGAACATAACTGAATCTGACACTGACATAGAAAATCTTGGACATAACTGAATATGACACTAGGAGAACTTGAACATAACTGAATATGACACTAGGAGAACTTGAACATAACTGTACATGACACTAGGAAACCTTGGACATAACTGAATATGACACTAGGAAACCTTGGACATAACTGAATATGACACTATGACACTAGGAGAACTTGCACATAACTGTACATGACACTAGGAAACCTTGGACATAACTGAATATGACACTAGGAGAACTTGAACATAACTGAATATGACACTAGGAGAACTTGAACATAACTGAATATGACACTGACATAGAACATCTTGGACATAAATGAATATGACACTAGGAGAACTTGAACATAGCTGAATATGACACTAGGAGAACTTGGACATAACTGAATATGACACTGACATAGAAAATCTTGGACATAACTGAATATGACACTAGGAGAACTTGGACATAACTGAATCTGACACTATGACACTAGGAGAACTTGGACATAACTGTACATGACACTATGACACTAGGAGAACTTGGACATAACTGAATATGACACAATGACACTAGGAGAACTTGGACATAACTGAATCTGACACTATGACACTAGGAGAACTTGGACATAACTGAATATGACACTATGACACTAGGAGAACTTGGAATAACTGTACATGACACTTTGACACTAGGAGAACTTGGAATAACTGTACATGACACTTTGACACTAGGAGAACTTGGACATAACTGAATCTGACACTATGACACTAGGAGAACTTGGACATAACTGAAACTGACACTATGACACTAGGAGAACTTGGACATAAATGAATCTGACACTATGACACTAGGAGAACTTGGACATAAATGAATCTGACACTATGACACTAGGAGAACTTGGACATAAATGAATCTGGCACTATGACACTAGGAGAACTTGGACATAAATGAATCTGACACTATGACACTAGGAGAACTTGGACATAACTGTACATGACACTATGACACTAGGAGAACTTGGACATAACTGTACATGACACTATGACACTAGGAGAACTTGGACATAACTGTACATGACACTATGACACTAGGAGAACTTGGACATAACTGAATATGACACTAGGAGAACTTGGACATAACTGAATCTGACACTATGACACTATAACTTGGACATAACTGTACATGACACTATGACACTAGGAGAACATGGACATAACTGAATCTGACACTATGACACTAGGCGAACTTGGACATAACTGAATCTGACACTATGACACTAGGAGAACTTGGACATAACTGAATATGACACTATGACACTAGGAGAACTTGCACATAACTGAATCTGACACTGACATAGAAAATCTTGGACATAACTGAATATGACACTAGGAGAACTTGAACATAACTGAATATGACACTAGGAGAACTTGAACATAACTGTACATGACACTAGGAAACCTTGGACATAACTGAATATGACACTAGGAAACCTTGGACATAACTGAATATGACACTATGACACTAGGAGAACTTGCACATAACTGTACATGACACTAGGAAACCTTGGACATAACTGAATATGACACTAGGAGAACTTGAACATAACTGAATATGACACTAGGAGAACTTGAACATAACTGAATATGACACTGACATAGAACATCTTGGACATAAATGAATATGACACTAGGAGAACTTGAACATAGCTGAATATGACACTAGGAGAACTTGGACATAACTGAATATGACACTGACATAGAAAATCTTGGACATAACTGAATATGACACTAGGAGAACTTGGACATAACTGAATCTGACACTATGACACTAGGAGAACTTGGACATAACTGTACATGACACTATGACACTAGGAGAACTTGGACATAACTGAATATGACACAATGACACTAGGAGAACTTGGACATAACTGAATCTGACACTATGACACTAGGAGAACTTGGACATAACTGAATATGACACTATGACACTAGGAGAACTTGGAATAACTGTACATGACACTTTGACACTAGGAGAACTTGGAATAACTGTACATGACACTTTGACACTAGGAGAACTTGGACATAACTGAATCTGACACTATGACACTAGGAGAACTTGGACATAACTGAAACTGACACTATGACACTAGGAGAACTTGGACATAAATGAATCTGACACTATGACACTAGGAGAACTTGGACATAAATGAATCTGACACTATGACACTAGGAGAACTTGGACATAAATGAATCTGGCACTATGACACTAGGAGAACTTGGACATAAATGAATCTGACACTATGACACTAGGAGAACTTGGACATAACTGTACATGACACTATGACACTAGGAGAACTTGGACATAACTGTACATGACACTATGACACTAGGAGAACTTGGACATAACTGTACATGACACTATGACACTAGGAGAACTTGGACATAACTGAATATGACACTAGGAGAACTTGGACATAACTGAATCTGACACTATGACACTATAACTTGGACATAACTGTACATGACACTATGACACTAGGAGAACATGGACATAACTGAATCTGACACTATGACACTAGGCGAACTTGGACATAACTGAATCTGACACTATGACACTAGGAGAACTTGGACATAACTGAATATGACACTATGACACTAGGAGAACTTGGACATAACTGAATATGACACTATGACACTAGGAGAACTTGCACATAACTGTACATGACACTATGACACTAGGAGAACTTGGACATAACTGAATATGACACTAGGAGAACTTGGACATAACTGAATCTGACACTATGACACTAGGAGAACTTGGACATAACTGTACATGACACTATGACACTAGGAGAACTTGGACATAACTGAATCTGACACTATGACACTAGGAGAACTTGGACATAACTGAATCTGGCACTATGACACTAGGAGAACTTGGACATAACTGAATCTGACACTATGACACTAGGAGAACTTGGACATAACTGAATCTGACACTATGACACTAGGAGAACTTGGACATAACTGTACATGACACTATGACACTAGGAGAACTTGGACATAACTGAATCTGACACTATGACACTAGGAGAACTTGGACATAACTGAATCTGACACTATGACACTAGGAGAACTTGGACATAACTGAATATGACACTATAACACTAGGAGAACTTGCACATAACTGCACATGACACTATGACACTAGGAGAACTTGGACATAACTGAATATGACACTGACATAGAAAATCTTGGACATAACTGAATATGACACTAGGAGAACTTGAACATAACTGAATATGACACTAGGAGAACTTGAACATAACTGAATATGACACTAGGAAACCTTGGACATAACTGAATATGACACTATGACACTAGGAGAACTTGAACATAACTGAATCTGACACTGACATAGAAAATCTTGGACATAACTGAATATGACACTAGGAGAACTTGAACATAACTGAATATGACACTAGGAGAACTTGAACATAACTGAATATGACACTAGGAAACCTTGGACATAACTGAATATGACACTATGACACTAGGAGAACTTGCACATAACTGTACATGACACTAGGAAACCTTGGACATAACTGAATATGACACTAGGAGAACTTGAACATAACTGAATATGACACTAGAACTTGAACATAACTGAATATGACACTGACATAGAACATCTTGGACATAAATGAATATGATACTAGGAGAACTTGAATATAACTGAATATGACACTACAAGAACTTGAACATAACTGAATATGACACTAGGAGAACTTGGACATAACTGAATATGACACTGACATAGAAAATCTTGGACATAACTGAATATGACACTAGGAGAACTTGGACATAACTGAATCTGACACTATGACACTAGGAGAACTTGGACATAACTGTACATGACACTATGACACTAGGAGAACTTGGACATAACTGAATATGACACTAGGAGAACTTGGACATAACTGAATCTGACACTATGACACTAGAACTTGGACATAACTGTACATGACACTATGACACTAGGAGAACTTGGACATAACTGAATCTGACACTATGACACTAGGAGAACTTGGACATAACTGTACATGACACTATGACACTAGGAGAACTTGGACATAACTGAATATGACACTAGGAGAACTTGGACATAACTGAATCTGACACTATGACACTAGGAGAACTTGGACATAACTAAATCTGACAATGACATTGAAAATCTTGGACATAACTGAATATATCACTAGGAGAACTTGGACATAACTGAATCTGACAATGACATTGAAAATCTTGGACATAACTGAATATATCACTAGGAGAACTTGAACATAACTGAGTCTAACACTAAGACAATAGGAAAACTTGGAATAACTGAATCTGACACTGTCAGAAAATCTTGGCCATAACTGAATATGACACTAGGAGAACTTGGACATAACTGAATCTGACACTATGATACTAGGAAAACATGAACATAACTGAATCTGACACTGACATAGAAAATCGTGGACATAACTGAATATGACACTAGGAGAACTTGAACATAACTGAATCTGACACTCCATCCATCCATCATGTGCCATGCTGATAAGCGTGGGCAGTCATGTTCTGCCATCTCACTCAATCACCAAAGTTGTGGATCAGATCCGTGTTCGAGTCTCGACCATGCCATGTGGCCAAGCAATCCAGGTATTTACTTCTCAGTCTTCCCCTCAGTCACTTCCCTTCGATCTTGCCAATCATCACCATGTTCTCCAAGTCAGTTCTTCTCATAATATGCCCAAAAAATTGTGACTGTCTACATCTAATGACTCTAATCAGTTTACGATCTTCATTTGTTTCTCGAAGGACTTGTTCATTGATTTTTCTGTCAATCCATGGTATTCTTTAATCTGACACTATGACACTAGGAGAACTTGGACATAACTGTACATGACACTAGGAAACCTTGGACATAACTGAATATGACACTAGGAAACCTTGGACATAACTGAATATGACACTGACATAGAAAATCTTGGACATAACTGAATATGACACTAGGAGAACTTGAACATAACTGAATATGACACTAGGAGAACTTGAACATAACTGAATATGACACTATGATACTAGGAGAACTTGGACATAACTGTACATGACACTATGACACTAGGAGAACTTGGACATATCTGAATCTGACACTATGACACTAGGAGAACTTGGACATAACTGTACATGACACTATGACACTAGGAGAAATTGGACATAACTGAATCTGACACTATGACACTAGGAGAACTTGGACATAACTGTACATGACACTATGACACTAGGAGAACTTGGACATAAATGAATCTGACACTATGACACTAGGAGAACTTGGACATAACTGTACATGACACTATGAAACTAGGAGAACTTGGACATAACTGTACATGACACTATGACACTAGGAGAATTTGGACATAACTGAATATGACACTAGGAGAACTTGGACATAACTGAATCTGACACTATGACACTAGGAGAACTTGGACATAACTGTACATGACACTATGACACTAGGAGAACTTGGACATAACTGAATCTGACACTATGACACTAGGAGAACTTGGACATAACTGAATATGACACTATGATACTAGGAGAACTTGGACATAACTGTACATGACACTATGACACTAGGAGAACTTGGACATATCTGAATCTGACACTATGACACTAGGAGAACTTGGACATAACTGAATCTGACACTATGACACTAGGAGAACTTGGACATAACTGAATCTGACACTATGACACTAGGAGAACTTGGACATAACTGAATCTGACACTATGACACTAGGAGAACTTGGACATAACTGTACATGACACTAGGAGAACTTGGACATAACTGAATATGACACTATGACACTAGGAGAACTTGCACATAACTGTACATGACACTATGACACTAGGAGAACTTGCACATAACTGAATATGACACTATGACACTAGGAGAACTTGCACATAACTGTACATGACACTATGACACTAGGAGAACTTGCACATAACTGTACATGACACTATGACACTAGGAGAACTTGCACATAACTGAATATGACACTATGACACTAGGAGAACTTGCACATAACTGTACATGACACTATGACACTAGGAGAACTTGCACATAACTGTACATGACACTATAACACTAGGAGAACTTGCACATAACTGTACATGACACTATAACACTAGGAGACTTGCACATAACTGTACATGACACTATAACACTAGGAGAACTTGCACATAACTGTACATGACACTATAACACTAGGAGAACTTGCACATAACTGTACATGACACTATGACACTAGGAGAACTTGCACATAACTGAATATGACACTGACATAGAAAATCTTGGACATAACTGAATATGACACTAGGAGAACTTGAACATAACTGAATATGACACTAGGAGAACTTGCACATAACTGTACATGACACTATAACACTAGGAGAACTTGCACATAACTGTACATGACACTATGATACTAGGAGAACTTGCACATAACTGTACATGACACTATAACACTAGGAGAACTTGCACATAACTGTACATGACACTATGACACTAGGAGAACTTGCACATAACTGAATATGACACTGACATAGAAAATCTTGGACATAACTGAATATGACACTAGGAGAACTTGAACATAACTGAATATGACACTAGGAAAACTTGGACATAACTGAATATGACACTATGACACTAGGAGAACTTGCACATAATTGTACATGACACTAGGAGAACTTGAACATAACTGAATATGACACTAGGAGAACTTGAACATAACTGAATATGACACTAGGAGAACTTGGACATAACTGAATATGACACTAGGAGAACTTGAACATAACTGAATATAACACTAGGAGTACTTGAACATAACTGAATATGACACTAGGAGAACTTGAACATAACTGAATATGACACTAGGAGAACTTGGACATAACTGAATATGACACTAGGAGAACTTGGACATAACTGTACATGACACTATGACACTAGGAGAACTTGAACATAACTGTACATGACACTATGACACTAGGAGAACTTGAACATAACTGAATCTGACACTATGACACTAGGAGAACTTGGACATAACTGTACATGACACTATGACACTAGGAGAACTTGGACATAACTGAATCTGACACTATGACACTAGGAGAACTTGAACATAACTGAATATGACACTAGGAGAACTTGGACATAACTGTACATGACACTATGACACTAGGAGAACTTGGACATAACTGAATCTGACACTATGACACTAGGAGAACTTGAACATAACTGAATATGACACTAGGAGAACTTGGACATAACTGTACATGACACTATGACACTAGGAGAACTTGGACATAACTGAATCTGACACTATGACACTAGGAGAACTTGGACATAACTGTACATGACACTATGACACTAGGAGAACTTGGACATAACTGAATATGACACTGACATAGAATATCTTGGACATAACTGAATATGACACTAGAAGAACTTGAACATATCTGAATATGACACTAGGAGAACTTGGACATAACTGAATATGACACTATGACACTAGGAGAACTTGCACATAACTGTACATGACACTAGGAAACCTTGGACATAACTGAATATGACACTGACATAGAAAATCTTGGACATAACTGAATATGACACTAGGAGAACTTGAACATAACTGAATATGACACTAGGAGAACTTGAACATAACTGAATATGACACTATGACACTAGGAGAACTTGGACATAACTGTACATGACACTATGACACTAGGAGAACTTGGACATAACTGAATCTGACACTATGACACTAGGAGAACTTGGACATAACTGAATCTGACACTATGACACCTTGGACATATCTGTACATGACTCTATGACACTAGGAGAACTTGGACATAACTGAATCTGACACTATGACACTAGGAGAACTTGGACATAACTGTACATGACACTATGACACTAGGAGAACTTGGACATAACTGAATATGACACAAGGAGAACTTGGACATAACTGTACATGACACTAGGAACTTGTCCAGGACTTGGACAAAACATAATTAGCAAAACTTGGACATAACAGAATTGGAGAAACTTGGACATAACTGAATCTGACACTATGACACTAGGAGAACTTGGACATAACTGTACATGACACTATGACACTAGGAGAACTTGGACATAACTGAATATGACACAAGGAGAACTTGGACATAACTGTACATGACACTAGGAACTTGTCCAGGACTTGGACAAAACATAATTAGCAAAACTTGGACATAACAGAATTGGAGAAACCTGGATATAACTGAATCTGACACTATGACACTAGGAAAACTTGAACATAACTGAATATGACACTATGAGAACTTGGACATAACTGTACATGACACTAGGAAACCTTGGACATAACTGAATTAGGAAACTTGGACAAAACATAATTAGCAATACTTGGACATAACAGAATTAGGGAAACCTGGAACTAACTGAATATGACACTGTGAAACTAGGAACACCTGGCCATAACTGAATCGGAATCTGTGACACTAGGAAACCTTGGACATATCTGAATCTGACACTATGACACTAGGAAAACTTGGACATATCTGAATCTGAAACTAAAACACTAGGAAAACTTGGACATAACTGTACATGACACTAGGAACTTGTCCAGGACTTGGACAAAACATAATTAGCAAAACTTTGACATAACAGAATTAGGGAACCTGAATATTACTGAATCTGACACTAGGTAAACTTGGACATAACTGAATATGACAATATGAAACTAGGAAAACCTGGACATAACTGAATCTGACTCTATGACCTAGGAAACCTTGGGCTTAATTAAATTAGGAAAACTTGGGTTTAATTAAATTAGGAAAACTTGGACATAATGAAACCATAAACTACAACACAAGGAGTACCGGGACATAACTAAACTGTTTCCTTTAACACTAGGAAAATGCAAGAGAAATATCCAATACAAAATATGGAAACTCCTTCAAGCAGCACACTCTACTAAGAAATCTTAAAGTTAATTATAATGCACTCGGAAATCTTTAAGTTAATTATAATACTGCATATCATTGTAAAGACACACACTATTTAAATGTTCCGTGTGTACATTGCATGTGGGAGATGCATGGCAAACTGGCAGGAAACAAGTGTAGGTGTTAGAAGCAGCTTCATGGACAATGGAGCCTCATTGTGTTTTCCAGTATCTGGAGAATATATGTGTGAATTCATATTAGCTGTGACTTTCCTGTCATGAATAATAGACATTGCAGACTGCAGATGACATCTTTCCAGTGACCAGAACTCTATACCTGAACTAGAGATGAATAGAGAGTATTTTTAATGTCTCTGGGATTTTTGTAAATATTGCTGTTCCAAGTTTTGTATTCACCCACTGTGGAGTTCATGCAACATAAAAGGTAAATACAAAACTTGGAACGGCAATATTTTCAATAAACCCAGTCATTAAAATTACATCCTGTAATTCCTGCCCCAGATGGGGGAGTTCTACATTCAAGGCATCAGACTGGTGAAAAAGACATGGAAGAAGTGCATCACCTTGAGGTGGTTAATACATAGAGGAGGACTAAAGTTTACACTAATTTCCAGATATGTGGCTTGCCTTTTTTCATGGAAAAGGTAAAGACTGCATACTTCATGCATAATGGCTTGCATCAATTCAGAGCTCACAGGTTGTAAGCATTCGCTGGATATTTTCTCCATGACACTCTGGTGTGGTTGAAAATAAACAGACAAACAAACTGGCTGATGCTGCATCATTAAGGGGGGATTTGATGCATTATAAGGTAGATGTGGTGAAGCCGTCTGGGAGAATGTGATTAATGCAGAACAATCATGATCTAGAGAGAATGCAGCAGCAGTGGGTAGTTAGAAGATCTGGTTGACAGTCATCACTGAGGTTAAACAATACGGACATATAATCAGTTTGCAATGAGCACCATTAGTATTGGAACTCGACACTGGCTGCTGAAGATGACTGGGTGCTTATAGGAATCCCCTGAGTGCAATGATGTTGATTCTTAACTCAACCCATTTCATGGGGTAAAGTGCGATTTTTCTAAATCTGAATACAGAGGACTATGGGACGGGACTTCTTATACCAAATTTTACACCAATGTCCAAGTACATGTTTTTACTCGTCATACTAAAGTGAAAAACCTTTTGACCACCCCTAGTACACCCTGTTGTAGTTAAAATATTCACAATATCACCTTTTACACACACATACACCCACACAAAGTTTTGTAGCACATTATATATTGAATATTTATGATATATTCTATTACAGATTATTCTATTATGAACACACATTTTGTAAAATCAGTATTTGTATTTTTTATGAACATTTGAGGAATGCATGTATTTTTTATGAACATTTGACCCGTGCGTGTGATTTTATGAACATCTGAGACATACATGTGAAGTTTTCATGAATGTTTGAGACTCGTATTTGAAATTTTTATGAATGACTGAGACATGCATGTGAAGTTTTTATGAACGTGTAAGACATGAGTGTAAAGTTTTTATGAACATTTGCGACACGCATGTGAAGATTTTATTAACAACTGAGACATGCATCTGAATTTTTTTTTAATCATTTGTGACATGCATGTGAAGTATTTATGAATAGTCCAAGCATAAATTGTTCTAAACTGATGAAGCTATTTTTGTGCTCCAAAGTTCACCATGTTGAAATCTCTCTTTAACATGCTAGACTTAGGAAACTTTGTTTGGATTAGACTCAAAAACCTTTTTTAGACTTAGAAACCTTTGCTTAGACTTAGAAACCCATGTTTAGACTTAGAAACCTTTGTTTAGACTTAGAAACCATGTTCAGACTTAGAAACCCATGTTTAGACTTAAAAACCTTTTAGTCTTAGAACAGCATTCGATACTGGATATGAGTGGGTGGGGTCGGGAAAGTAATGAGGTGCATGGAATGCAAATATAAATTGGCTGATACAGCTGGAACCTGATATATATATATATATATATATATATATATATATATATATATATATATATATATATATATTGGTTATGGTCGTCACTAGGTTATGGTCATCACTAGGAAAAACGAAGTACCACAATGTAATATACAAGTAAATGGGAATATTCTTCAACAAGTGAATCGATACAATTATCTCGGAACAGTCATAACATCTGATGGGAGATGCCTTGAAGAGATTAGAACAAGAATCGCCATGGCGAAAGTAGCCTTTAGCAAGATGAAAAACATTCTGACCAATAAAAATATGTCAATTGAAACAAGAAAAAGAATGTTGAGGGGATACATAGAGCCTGTTCTTTTGTATGGATGTGAAACTTGGACAATGTGCAGTCAAACTGAAAAATATCTGATAGCTGCAGAAATGTGGTTTCTGGGGAAAATTCAAAGAATACCATGGACAGACAGAAAAACCAATGACCAAGTACTACAGGAGACAAATGAAAATGGTAAATTGATTAGAGAAATTAGACGTAGACAGTCAAAATTTTTTGAACATGTTATGAGAAGAAATGGATTGGAGAACTTAGTGACAACTGGCAAGATCGAAGGGAACAGACCAAGAGGAAGACCGAGTGGAAAATACCTGGATGGCTTGGCCACGTGGCATGGACGAGACAGGGACATTGAGCTGATCCACGACGCTGGTGATCGAGTGAAATGGCGAGTCATGACCGTCCATGCTTTCCAGCATGGCACATAATTGATTGATATATATTGTGTAAGTGGGGAATCTTGCATGAGCAGAGAGAGTTGGGACTGGTTGAACAGTTCAGTGGTTACCCCTAGTATTAGGTATCTATGTGGTGACTTCAATGCCTGCGTCAAGGAGTGGGACAGGTAAGGAGAGAACAGACAGGGTACTGCTCTTGCTGAGGCCTTGCTTGAGACTGATGTTGTCTGTTTAAATGACAGGATACCAATTAGGCTAGCAATGAGACCGGGGAACCCTGACACCTGGCACTTGTATCCCAAGAGGCGGCCTCAGATATAAAATGGAGGGTCCTTGGGGGGGGGGGGCATGGAAGCGACCATCTTCCCTGTTCTGTGCTGATACCTAAGTCCAGCACATTCAGGGCTATAAGAGCCTGCAGGGCATTCAGTTATGATTGCGACCACTCTTCGCTCTTGAGGTGCCTTAGATCACAGGGAAGATCTAAACCAACAAGGTCATAGGTCAGTTCTTCACCCAACCACCGTGGTGGAAACCAGAGGTGGAGAATTCATGGAGGATAAAGAGTGCGGCCATAAGGATTTGGCAGAGGATGCGGAGAGCAACCAATTCAGTAGACACAGAATTGGAGGAGGCTGAAAGATATAAAAAAAAGTAAAGGTACTGGATTTTAAACTCCAAGCAGCAGAGGCAAAAAGGATGAAGTGGGAACAGTTTATCAATGAAGTCAGTAGGGATTTGACATTGGGTAAATTCTGGAGGCAGCACCGGCAGATGAAGAGACAGGCGATGCCTGGTACACATGGTACCATTTATAACAACTGATTTATGAAAACTGACCAGGACAAAGAGGAGGCTTTTATTGCACGATTTTTAACACAGACAGATCAGCAAGATAGAGCTATTAGAGATATGGTCAGAGAAGCCTTGTCATCGGTCATTAGGAAGGAGGACTGTGAGATTAAGGTAGAGGATATTAGACAGGTACTGAAGTGGGCTAAAGACACAGTGCCAGGCTCGGATGGGGTGAGGTACACTCATATGAGTAACATGAATGATGAGGACTTGGGGGAGATGACTCTTTGTTTCAACCTAAGTATCAATACGGTGGAAATACCCTATGACTGGCTGCATAGTTACCTGGTCCCACTCCCAAAGCCAGGTAAGGATCACTCCAGTCTTTATGGATACCGAATCATAACCCTGCAAAACATGTATGACAAAGTTCTCAAAGAGATAGTAACACGTAGGCTCCAGTGACATGGGCCAATGCTGCAACTTTTGCATTCCATGTCTACGAGGGCTTTGAAGATAAACAAGAGACAGTGGCGGTAGCTCTTGACATGGAGGATGAAAATAACAGGGTCAGGTATGATCGGTTGATATACATGGTATTGGACATGGAGGTCTGCCCTTGTCAGATGGGTTGCAGCGGTCCTCTATGAACGTAAGGTTGCACTGCGCATGGGTTCCTGAACTTCTGACCCCTGTACTATTACACCTGGGTTGCCACAGGGATCTGTCATGTCCCCAGTGCTCTTTAATGTCTACACCAGCAAAATCGCAGCTATTGAGACACAAAGTGTGGGTAACTTGTGCAGAGTTATAATCACATTAAGCTGGGAGTGCAGGGAGTGGCCAGCAGGGGCCACGGAAGTGGAAAACCAGCAACTAATTCAGGACAATGCTCACTCGGGTGATGTGATTATCTACACAGATGGTTCAGTGTCAAGAGGTGAGAGAAGTGGCTGGGGGTTCATAGCCAAAGCTAATGGTCGATGTTTGGGGCAGGAGAGCCTGGCATATGATACCACAACATCCAGCTTAAGAATGGAGGTGGAGGCAGTCACTGCGGCTCTCCGCTGGATGGAGATTACGACACACACACACATCGTGATTGTAAATGACTCAGAAAGCATGCTGACGAGGGTGAGGATTGGCTTGCTTCGCTTCGGAGGTCACGGGTGACAAGCATCGCCTGGATATTTTCTCCGGGGCATGCCGGTGTGATGGGAAATTAACAGGCGGATAGATTGGCTGGCTCTGCAGAACTTGGTGGAGTATTGATACATGACAAGGATTATCATGGTCTGGCAAGAATGAGACAGCGAGTAGTGACGAGGGGATCTGGCCGACGCTCTATGCTCAGAGGAAAGGCGAGACGGACTTATAATCAGATTGCTACTGGTACTATTAGTGTTGGAACTCTTTGCTGGCTGCTGAGGATGGGGACGGAGCACTAATGGGAATGCCCCGAATGCGGTGATGATGATTCCTAAATCAATCAATCAATCAGTATGGGTAGAATCTTGACATTTACAGATGATGTGTTGGTATACAAAGAGGGCAGAGACGGCCAGTTTGGTGTAAGACTTACAGGTGGCAGTAAACAGGGTGGCAGAGTGGTGCAAGAGCGCAGGGGCTGTTATAAACCCACACAAGGCATCACTTGTGTGGTACTCCCTGGATAACCGGATCGTCAAGACAGATGTCCAAGGTATTATGTTGAATGGATGTTCTCTTAGTAGAGAGTAAATGGAAGTACTTGGGTATTACCTTTGACAGGTTCTTGTCTTTTAAGGATCATGTGGAGCTTTCTCCCAGCTGCTGCCTCTCCGACAGCTCTGTCAGGATATTTACAACTTTTGATTTTGAGAAGTCAAGTTGACCGTGTTAACTCTGGACATTTATAACTGTATCTCCAAGGGCAAACATGTCATCTGTTAGTAAGGGAGAAACCGGCGTACCGCGTACCTAATGAAAATCATCTGGTAGCTTTAATTAATCAGACAGGTTATAAATTAGTTCAGGAAGATGGATGAGGAAATTCGGCGACCCTCTACCAGGATGGGATGGCCCTCCTCCATCACGAGGATGTGAGGTGTTCATTGGAAAAATACCTCGCAATATATTTGAAGATGAACTAGTTCCAGTGTTTCAAAACATTGGCCAAATTTAGGCTCACGATGGACTTCAGTGGCAGCAACAGAGGTTTTGCATTTTGTACTTATTATCAAAAGGATGCGAAATGCGCTATTAAAGAACTGAACAATTATGAAATTAAAAAGGGAAGGTTCCTGGGTTTGTGCTCCACATGGATAACTGCAGACTGTTTGTCAGTGGGATTCCCAAAATGAAAATGGAGGAAAATCTGGCGGAGATGTCCAAGATAACTGATGGAGTGGTGGATGTCATTGTATATCCAAGTGCCATGGATTAAACCAAAAATAGAGGATTCGCCTTTGTGGAATACGATAACCACACAGCGGCAGCCATGGCTAGAAGAAAGCTGATTCAAGGAAGGATACAATTGTGGGGGAATAATGTTGCAGTTGATTGGGCGGAGCCAGAGGACGAATTTGATCAGGACATCATGACAACGGTTCAAATTCTTTATGTTCATAATCTTACGCTGTCCACGACCAAAGAACACCTTCAAGACATTTTTGAAAAAGCTGTTGGTAAAACGGATTGTATTGAAAGAATACAGAAATTGAAGGACTACGCATTTATTCATTTCCGACAAAGAGAAGATGCACCCAAAGCTATGGAACTTTTAAATGAAAGCATCATAGATGGCTCCAAAGTGGAGGTAGTTCTTGCCAAACCTGTTGACAAACATGAGTACAGTCTGAAGGCAGCAAAACCTAAAAGCATAACTCAGGTCATTAACTTTGATGTGGATTGTTCTTTGATGTCTCCACTCTATGGATAGCTAGTATCTGATAGTGGAAGAGGTATAGCCAGACCAGCAATTGTTGTCCATGGTGGTAGAGCACATGATGCTGCTGGTTTTCATGGTGCCGAGGGAAGCAGAAGTTACATATTGACACTTGTTAGAGGAGGCTTTAGACGACATCCTTTATTTAGACTTGGAAACCTTTCTTTAGACTTAGAAACCTTTGTTTAGACTTAGAAATCTTTGTTTAGACTTAGAAACCTATGTTTAGTCTTGGACACCTTTTTTTTAGTCTTAGAAATGTTTCTAGTCTTAGAAACCTTTGTTTAGACTAGGTCTTAGAAACCTTTGTTTAGATTAATCTTAGAAACCTTTGTTTAGACTAATCTTAAAAACCTTTGTTTAGACTAGTCTTTGAAACCTTTGTTTAGACTAGGTCTTAGAAACCTTTGTTTAGACTAATCTTAGAAACCTTTGTTTAGACTAGTCTTAGAAACCTTTTTTTTTAAGACAAGTCATTTAAACCTTTGTTTACTTTGTTTTACTGGTTGGTTTCTTGAATTGGTTGTGAATTCTATTGAAGACTTAAATGTTAACTCCAAAACATACATTTTTACTTTAGTTTTAATGTACCTAAGCACAGTCAACATCTGATGGGAGATGCCTTGAAGAGATTAAAACAAGAATTGAAAGTAGCCTTTTTGCGAAATGAAAAACATACTGACCAATAAAAAGATATCAATTGAAATGAGAAAAATAGTTTTGAAGTGCAACATAGAACCTGTACTTTTGTATGGATGTGAAGCGTGGACAATGAGCAGTCAAGCTGGAAATGTGGTTTTTTAGGAAAATGCAAAGAATACCATGGACAGACAGAAAAACCAATGAACAAGTCCTTCAAGAAACAAATGAAGATCGTAAACTGATTAGAGTCATTAGACGTAGACAGTCAAAATATTTTGGGCATATTATGAGAAGAAATGACTTGGAGAACATGGTGACATCTGGCAAGATCGAAGGGAAGAGACCAAGGGGAAGACCGAGAAGTAAATACATGGATGGCTTGGCCATGTGGCATGGTCAAGACTGGAACAAGGAGCTGATCCACGACTCTGGTGATCAAGTGAGAAGTCAGAACATGACTGCCCACGCTTATCGGCGTGGCACATGATGAATGATTTAGCATCAAAGCATCCATTTGAAATCCATTTTTATCTCCAAAGCATCCATTTTAAGTCAAGTTTTAACTCTAGCTAATCCATTGCTGTGATGTTCCGGCCGTCTGGGTCCCTTGCATCTATCGGAGTGAGATTGGTCTTCTCATGAGCCATTACCATCTCTATATGGTCTGTGTTGTAGAGCTCTCCTTCCCATTTTCCAAGTTAGGAAACCAGTGGTGTGTGTGTAAGACCAGTACTGAAACTTCACATCTGTGGAGAGGGATATTAGGATGTAACCACCCTAGGGCTGGGTGTGTTTCCATGAACTGCTGGTAACTATCACACATCCCCTTGATCTTTTCGGCATTAAGATCAGGCTCCTAGTCTTCTCAGATTAGGACTTTAAAAAATAGGTCCTTTGTGGAAGTTCTGCATATAAAATTCCCATGGCAGTTTGAAACCGTAAAGAGTAGGCCGTACTGCCGCTGTCATGACCAAATGTTTAGGAAACCTGCCCACGGGTAGATAGAACCTGTTACCTTGGCTGGAATGAATATAGGGGATGCTGAACATGGACACACTGACCCTTAAGGTGCAGAAACATGGTGTGATGTACTGCCCTCGACAGAGGTATGCAGAAACTAGATTTAGATTAATTGTGTTAAAACAATTCCATTGATATGAATATATATGTACGCATATGTCTGTCCTGTAAAGGGAAGGAACCTGAAATTTTTTTTTTTTTTTTGGTTTAGTTCTTTCGCTCTTTACCCCCATTTGGGACATAGACTCTTTATCAACACCAAGCTATTCTGTCCTTTTCCATCTCATTCAGCTCTGTCCATGTCCTCATATTATTTGTCTCTAAATCTCTTCTCCATGTTCTTAGGTTTTTCTCTAGCTTATTTGCCCTCCATGTGTTCTTAGGTCTTCCTCCAGTTAGTTTTCCCTCTGCTTTGCAGGTCTTTCTCTTTCATTTGCCTTCCATGTGTTTTTAGATTTTCAACTATTTCATTTACACTGTAGATTTCAGTTAAAGGACATTCTAGTTACGTATAAGTCTGTGATCTTTTATAAAAAAACATACATTAAGTATTCATACTTGGAACTATTAACATAAGGAGACGACATCACAGGTGCTGCACTTGTAATGTCAAATTTAAATGGAAAATGTTTTCATATATCACAGCTTGATTGTACATTTTCTACATGTAAAATTAAAAATTCCTTGAATTACGTGTTTTCAAAGTTTGTTTTTTTGTTTAAGCGTGCATCTTGTCTGTCAGTGTAACTGTATACTTCTATATATGTCCCGTGTCTACTATTGCAGTGTGAATATACTCTTCTATATGTCTGTTTCTGCTCTGTCAGTGTGAATCTATTCTTCTATATATGTCTATCCATTTTGACAATGCAACTGTATACTTATATGTGACTGTCTACTCTGTCAGTGTAAATGTATGCCTCCATGTAAGTCTGTATCTACTGAGCCAGTGTGAATGTACATTTCAAAATATATCTATCTACTCTTGCCAACATATGTGTGTATCTTCTCTTGCCAACATATGTGTGTATCTACTCTTGCCAACATATGTGTGTATCTACTCTTGCCAACATATGTGTGTATCTACTCTTGCCAACATATGTGTGTATCTACTCTTGCCAACATGTGTGTATCTTCTCTTGCCAACATATGTGTGTATCTACTCTGCCAATACAAATGTATACTTCTATATATTTCTGCATGTACTCTGACAATGTAAATGTATGCTTCTGTATATACTCTGTGTAGATGTATACTTCTATATGTCTGTATCTGTCTATCTGTATCTATGTTCCTTCACTTGTCTATCTTGTCCATTTGTTGATTCACCAAACTATATTTGTTCTGTGTCTCTGTTAATATATCACTAGTGGTTGGCAGATTAGTTGTTTGATAGGGTGGATTGTTGGCTGTTCTCTTTTTAACAATGTGGGTTGGACTTTAATTTCTTGGTTGGTTGCCTGCATTGGTTGTGAATTCTTTGGATGACTAGTTTTCAGCTCTAAGTTTGGGTCTTGAAAAGGGCGAAATCTGAGCGAAGTTGGGGTATAGACATTTCTCAATGCTCGTTAACATATGTGCAAGATTGGGTTAGAGAGATTTCTCAATGCCTGTTAACATCTGTGTGAGGTTGATGTAGAGACATTTCTCAATGCCTGTTAACATCTGTGTGAGGTTGGTGTAGAGACATTTCTCAATGCCTGTTAACATTTGTGTGAGGTTGATGTAAAGACATTTCTCAATGCATGTTAACATCTGTGTGAGGTTGGTGTAGAGACATTTCTCAATGCCTGTTAACATCTGTGTGAGGTTGGTGTAGTGACATTTCTCAATGCCTGTTAACTCCTGTGCAAAGTTAGCGTAGAGACATTTCTCAATGCATGTTAACATCTGTGTGAGGTTGGTGTAGTGACATTTCTCAATGCCTGTTAACTCCTGTGCAAAGTTAGCGTAAAGACATTTCTCAATGCATGTTAACATCTGTGTGAGATTGGTGTAGAGACATTTCTCAATGCCTGTTAACATTTGTGTGAGGTTGATGTAGAGACATTTCTCAATGCATGTTAACATCTGTGTGAGGTTGGTGTAGAGACATTTCTCAATGCCTGTTAACATTTGTGTGAATTTGATGTAGAGACATTTCTCAATGCCTGTTAACATCTGTGTGAGGTTGGTGTAGAGACATTTCTCAATGCCTGTTAACATTTGTGTGAATTTGATGTAGAGACATTTCTTAATGTCTGTTAACATCTATGCCAGGTTGGTGTAGAGTCATTTCTCAATGCCTGTTAACTCCTGTGCAAAGTTAGCGTAGAGACATTTCTCAATGCCTGTTATCACCTGTGTGAGGTTGGTGTAGAGACATTTCTCAATGCTTGTTAACATTTATGCCAGGTTGGTGTAGAGACATTTCTCAATGCCTGTTAACATCTGTGCCAGGTTGGTTTAGAGACATTTCTAAATGCCTGTTAACTCCTCTGCAAAGTTAGCGTAGAGACATTTCTCAATGCCTGTTATCACCTGTGTGAGGTTGATGTAGAGACATTTCTCAATGTCTGTTAACATCTATGCCAGGTTGGTGTAGAGTCATTTCTCAATGCCTGTTAACTCCTGTGCAAAGTTAGCGTAGAGACATTTCTCAATGCCTGTTACCACCTGTGTGAGGTTGGTGTAGAGACATTTCTCAATGCCTGTTAACATCTGTGCCAGGTTGGTTTAGAGACATTTCTAAATGCCTGTTAACACCTGTGCAAGGTTGGTTTAGAGACATTTCTCAATGCCTGTTAACATCTGCGTGAGGTTGGTGTAGAGACATTTCTCAATGCCTGTTAACATTTATGCCAGGTTGGTGTAGAGACATTTCTCAAAGCCTGTTAACATCTGTGCCAGGTTGGTTTAGAGACATTTCTAAATGCCTGTTAACACCTGTGCAAGGTTGGTTTAGAGACATTTCTCAATGCCTGTTAACATCTGCGTGAGGTTGGTGTAGAGACATTTCTCAATGCCTGTTAACATTTATGCCAGGGTTGTGTAGAGACATTTCTCAATGCCTGTTAACATTTATGCCAGGTTGGTGTAGAGACATTTCTCAAAGCCTGTTAACATCTGTGCCAGGTTGGTGTAGAGACATTTCACAATACCTGTTAACAAAATACCATCTCTACAGGGTCTGTGTTGCCGGACTCTTCTTCCCCTTTCCCAAACCAAGAAACCAGTGTTGTGTAACTGGAGAGGCATATTAGGATTGAGAGCCTTGGATGAGAGTAAGGTTTAGTGTCCGCTTCAAACTCAGAAGGTAGCAGGTTTTATTTCTGGAGGCTGCACATGAAGCATTATCTGCTGATATCACTTATTCCCCAGATCTCTTGGGTAGCTAGATAGGTACCTAACCTTCTCAGATTTGGATAACAAACAGAAGGTCCTTTGTGCAAGATGTGCACATGAACATTCACATAGCAGTTTGAAATTAGAAAGAGTAGGCCATACAGCCACTGCCCTGACATAATTGTTAAGAAAGGACCATCTCCACAGGGACTTCATTGGCAGAGCTCTTCTTCCCCCTTCCAAGCTCAGAAACCAATGGTTAGTGTAAGACCATATCTGGAACTTCACATCTGCAAATAGTGCAGATTTATTGCGAACTTCACAAGATTGTGATAACAACACTCAACAAATGAGAAGAAAGTTTGTCCAAATGCTAGTTGAACTGTAGGCATTCCATATACTTTGTATTACAAAATATGAAAATCGAAAATGTTGGCTGATGCCAAGTGAATACTGGAGTCCAAATAAACACAAAATATGTCTAGGATGTTTGATGAAAGGTAATAAAAAAAATAATACAGGTGAACTTATTGACAAAAATTTTCAGCAACAAAAAGGTAAAACAAACTAGCATACAGACAAAACAAGAATACTTAACTTGGGATCTGAAGTAGATAATTCTGTCAGCACTAGTTGGGGAAAAAACAGAACAATATTCAATCCTATTGTTCTTATCTATCTCCTGTTGGGTCATACGATTCCAAGATGTTACATCTCTTGCAATACCATGCAGCTAAATTTATGTTGTCTTCATTCGCATTAGTTCTGCTGCTACTGGGATCTGAGTATACAGACTTCAATCCTGTTGCTACAGGGGTCAGTGTCTGGATTTCAGTCCTGTTGCTACAGGGGTCAGTGTCAGGACTTCAGTCCTGTTGCTACAGGGGTCAATGTCTAGACTTCAGTCCTGTTGCTACAGGGGTCAGTGTCTGGACTTCAGTCCTGTTGCTACAGGGGTCAGTGTCTAGACTTCAGTCCTGTTGCTACAGGGGTCAATGTTTAGACTTCAGTCCTGTTGCTACTGGGGTCTGTGTCTAGATGTCAGTCATGTTGCTATTGGGATCAGTGTCTGTCTACTTCAGTCCTGTTGTTACTGGGGTCAGTGAATGTCTACTGCAGTCCTCTGGCTACTTGGGGTAGGATCTGTCTACTTCAGTCCTGTTACTACTGGGGTCAGTGTCTGGACTTCAGTCCTGTTCTACAGGGGTCAGTATCTAGACTTCAGTCATATTGCTACAGGGGTCAGTGTCTAGACTTCAGTCCTGTTGCTACAGGACTCAGAGGTCAGTGTTTAGACTTCAGTCCTGTTATACAGGGGTCAGTGTCTAGACTTCAGTCCTGTTATACAGGGGTCAGTGTCTAGACTTCAGTCCTGTTATACAGGGGTCAGTGTCTAGACTTCAGTCCTGTTGCTACTGGGGTCAACGTCTAGACTTCAGTCCTGTTGCTACAGGGGTCAGCGTCTGTCTACTTCAGTCCTGTTGCTACAGGGGTCAGTGTTTAGAGACTTCAGTCCTGTTGCTACTGGGGTCAGTGTCTGTCTACTTCAGTCCTGTTGTTACTGGGGTCAGTGTATAGACTTCAGTCCTGTTGCTACAGGGGTCATCTTCTACAGACTTCAATCCTGTTACTATTGGGGTCAGTGTCTAGACTTCAATCCTGTTGCTACTGGGGTCAGTGTCTGTCTACTTCAGTCCTGTTGTTACTGGGGTCAGTGTCTAGACTTCAGTCCTGTTGTTACTGGGGTCAGTGTCTAGACTTCAGTCCTGTTGTTACTGGGGTCAGTGTCTAGACTTCAGTCCTGTTGTTACTGGGGTCAGTGTCTAGACTTCAATCCTGTTGTTACTGGGGTCAGTGTCTAGACTTCAGTCCTGTTGTTACTGGGGTCAGTGTCTAGACTTCAGTCCTGTTGTTACTGGGGTCAGTGTCTAGACTTCAATCCTGTTGCTACTGGGGTCAGTGTCTGTATACTTCAGTCCTGTTGTTACTGGGGTCAGTGTCTAGACTTCAGTCCTGTTGTTACTGGGGTCAGTGTCTAGACTTCAGTCCTGTTGTTACTGGGGTCAGTGTCTAGACTTCAATCCTGTTGCTACTGGGGTCAGTGTCTGTCTACTTCAGTCCTGTTGTTACTGGGGTCAGTGCCTAGACTTCAGTCCTGTTGCTACTGGGGTCAGTGTCTGTCTACTTCAGTCCTGTTGTTACTGGGGTCAGTGTCTAGACTTCAATCCTGTTGCTACTGGGGTCAGTGTCTGTCTACTTCAGTCCTGTTGCTACAGGGGTCAGTGTCTAAAGATTTCAGTCCTGTTGCTACTCGGGTTATCTTCTACAGACTTCAATCCTGTTACTACTGGGGTCAGTGTCTAGACTTCAGTCCTGTTGCTACTCGGGTTATCTTCTACAGACTTCAATCCTGTTACTACTGGGGTCAGTGTCTAGACTTCAGTCCTGTTGCTACTCGGGTTATCTTCTACAGACTTCAATCCTGTTACTACTGGGGTCAGTGTCTAGACTTCAGTCCTGTTGCTACTCGGGTTATCTTCTACAGACTTCAATCCTGTTACTACTGGGGTCAGTGTCTAGACTTCAGTCCTGTTGCTACTCGGGTTATCTTCTACAGACTTCAATCCTGTTACTACTGGGGTCAGTGTCTAGACTTCAGTCCTGTTGCTACTCGGGTTATCTTCTACAGACTTCAATCCTGTTACTACTGGGGTCAGTGTCTAGACTTCAGTCCTGTTGCTACTCGGGTTATCTTCTACAGACTTCAATCCTGTTACTACTGGGGTCAGTGTCTAGACTTCAGTCCTGTTGCTACTCGGGTTATCTTCTACAGACTTCAATCCTGTTACTACTGGGGTCAGTGTCTAGACTTCAGTCCTGTTGCTACTCGGGTTATCTTCTACAGACTTCAATCCTGTTACTACTGGGGTCAGTGTCTAGACTTCAGTCCTGTTGCTACTCGGGTTATCTTCTACAGACTTCAATCCTGTTACTACTGGGGTCAGTGTCTAGACTTCAGTCCTGTTGCTACTCGGGTTATCTTCTACAGACTTCAATCCTGTTACTACTGGGGTCAGTGTCTAGACTTCAGTCCTGTTGCTACTCGGGTTATCTTCTACAGACTTCAATCCTGTTACTACTGGGGTCAGTGTCTAGACTTCAGTCCTGTTGCTACTCGGGTTATCTTCTACAGACTTCAATCCTGTTACTACTGGGGTCAGTGTCTGTCTACTTCAGTCCTGTTGCTACAGGGGTCAGTGTCTAAAGATTTCAGTCCTGTTGCTACTCGGGTTATCTTCTACAGACTTCAATCCTGTTACTACTGGGGTCAGTGTCTAGACTTCAGTCCTGTTGCTACTCGGGTTATCTTCTACAGACTTCAATCCTGTTACTACTGGGGTCAGTGTCTAGACTTCAGTCCTGTTGCTACTCGGGTTATCTTCTACAGACTTCAATCCTGTTACTACTGGGGTCAGTGTCTAGACTTCAGTCCTGTTGCTACTCGGGTTATCTTCTACAGACTTCAATCCTGTTACTACTGGGGTCAGTGTCTAGACTTCAGTCCTGTTGCTACTCGGGTTATCTTCTACAGACTTCAATCCTGTTACTACTGGGGTCAGTGTCTAGACTTCAGTCCTGTTGCTACTCGGGTTATCTTCTACAGACTTCAATCCTGTTACTACTGGGGTCAGTGTCTAGACTTCAGTCCTGTTGCTACTCGGGTTATCTTCTACAGACTTCAATCCTGTTACTACTGGGGTCAGTGTCTAGACTTCAGTCCTGTTGCTACTCGGGTTATCTTCTACAGACTTCAATCCTGTTACTACTGGGGTCAGTGTCTAGACTTCAGTCCTGTTGCTACTCGGGTTATCTTCTACAGACTTCAATCCTGTTACTACTGGGGTCAGTGTCTAGACTTCAGTCCTGTTGCTACTCGGGTTATCTTCTACAGACTTCAATCCTGTTACTACTGGGGTCAGTGTCTAGACTTCAGTCCTGTTGCTACTCGGGTTATCTTCTACAGACTTCAATCCTGTTACTACGGGGGTTAGGGTCTGCATGTTTCTTTCGCATCATGTTTGCCAGTTGTCACCAAGATGTCCAGTTTATTTCTCTCCATGCCATGCCCAAACATCGTGATTGTCTACGTTTAACTTCTCTAATTATTTTACACTTGTAATCTGAATCTCGTTCGTTGTTCTATTCGCAGTTGGTATTCTTTGTATTTTTCTCTTCGCCCTTCGTATTTTTTTGCAATTTTCTGTTCGCCCATGGTATTCTGTACATTTTTCTGTTCGCCCATGATATTCTTTGCATTTTTTTTTTTGTTCGTCCCGTGTGTTCTTTCCGTTTTGATTGATTGATTGATTGATTTAGGAACCGACATCACATCATTCGGGACACTCCCATAAGCGCCCCGTCCCCATCCTCAGAAACCAGCGAAGAGTTCCAACCACAATAGTAGCCTACCAGTAGCAATCTGATTTTATGTGCGTCTCGCCTTTCCTCTAAGCATCGAGCATCGGCCAGATCCCCTCGTCACTCCACGCTGTCGCATTCTTGTCAGACCATGGTAATCCATTTGCTCCTCCGAGGTGTACACGTGCTCCCACAAGGCCGCAACCACGTCTGCCTTATCATGCATCAATACTCCACCAAGTTTTGCAGAGCCAGCCAATCTGTCTGCCTGTTCATTCTCCAGCACACCAGCTGTTCATCAATGGTATTCTTTGCATTTTTCTGTTCACCCATGGTGTTCTTTGCGTTTTTCTGTTCGTCTATTGTATTCTTTGCATTTTTCTGTTCATCCATGGTATTCTTTGCATTTTTCTACTCGACAGTGGTATTCTTTGCGTTTTTCTGTTCGTCCATGGTATTCTTTGCGTTTTTCTGTTCGTCTATTGTATTCTTTGCGTTTTCCCGTTCGTCCATGGTAGGCCTATCCTTTGCATTTTTCTCAGCAGCATCACTTTCACTGCCGT
This sequence comes from Cepaea hortensis, assembly GCA_963921405.1. Taxonomy (NCBI): domain Eukaryota; kingdom Metazoa; phylum Mollusca; class Gastropoda; order Stylommatophora; family Helicidae; genus Cepaea; species Cepaea hortensis. Next base: position 216,633,663 of record OY992876.1, on the reverse strand, counting down.
TTGATGGAGGTTAGCATGTCCAAATGGATAAGAGCGCTGATACCGAGGTTCAACCCCTACACCGTTCAGTTGGACTAAAGTGTTGACTTCTCGTCCTTGACTTGGGGATGTAAATTACAAGTATTTCAGAAGTCAGAGTGTTTGCCTGATTACGAGGGACATTGGTAATAGGCAAAGCTAATCTGAGCGCAAAAATGAGTTCAGCATGGACTATGCTTAAGTTTAAAGTGAGGAAAGGAAAAATAAACTGCTATTAGATGTTTCTCAATTTGTTACCCACGTTTCATATGTCTATAAATGTATAGGCTCGAAATGGTACTGCCATTCTCTTTTTCTTATTGCAATTATAATTTTAGTCCTGCAAACGGCTTGTTGTGATCTCTTCAAGGCATCTTTTGTCCGATGTTATGACTGTGGATAGGTGAAGTATGAAGACTGTCACAGTTTGAAGGCCTTAGTGGACAGGGGAATGGGTGGTCAGTCTTTCCCTGCCATAGCGAACGTTGAGAGTTGGCATCAAACCCTCATCTCACCGTGCTCATCCGATTGTCTGCGTAACGTTCATATATTTTTACATTGTCCAATATATTTCACTTTTCTCATTTGTGTTTGTCTTTATAACCAGTCTTCTTAAATTTTGAGTTTTTTTTACATATATCTGTTTCGTTTTCTTCTTCTGCGTTCATCCAGAGTCCCCCCCCCCCCCCCAGATGTAATTGTGGTGTGTCTCGTTATGCACCCTTGGGCCAAAACCCTTAGGCCAACACATCCGACTTTAGCGGGCATTTGTTTTATTTAAACCAGGTTAGCCGTCCTGGGGGACTCTCACTTTTGTGGCGCTGTCCACATCCCAGCTGGTCAAGTTGGAACGGTTGAAGACTTCACTGTCAGCCCTCAAGGGACGGCAGGGCAGTCCATTGGCATTTATTGGCATCAAAGGAGGCTTCCATACTTGCAGAGCCGATATACAGTGCTCTGGTACTGTGCTCACCCAAGAAATCGCCACGTCCTGCACATGACAGCTTTAATTCCTCACTCCCATGTATTGGGCATTTCGTTCGCCACAGGCCGCTCCCCGCACAAACCAGGAACGGTCTGTCTGCAGACGACATCCACTCAGCGAGCTTTCGGTTCGGACATGTGCTGGACGCTGTGCCCAGAAAACAAAATAGTCAGAGCTGTTCCGGGCACGAAGGACATTCCACTCTCACTCGGACGTTTTTGCTTTGTGCCTGTTTTATTTGCGCACTTAGGCCGGCACATTCGACTACAGCGGGGGTTAGGTAATCGGGTTTGTCTTCCCGTGGTTTCCAGGGACATTCGACTCTTACTGCTTTGGTGTCGTCCGCATCACTACTGGTCGTCTTAGAATGGTCAAAGACTCACGGCCAACCCTCAAGAGAAGGCAGGGGCAGACCAGTGGCAGATCTACGCCATCCAAGGAGGTTTCCATAATTGCAGAGCAGGCACAGAGCGCTCTGAGACTGGGCTCACGCAAGGAATCGCCACGTCCTGCTCATGGCTGCTTTAATTCCTCACTTCCATGTATTGGGTATTTCGTTCGCCACTGGCTGCTCCCCATGCAAACCAGGAACGGTCTGCAGTCGGCGTCCACTCAGCAAGCTCTCGCTTTGGACTTCCACGTAATGGATTCGCTAGCCAAGCGTTCCATTTCGTGTTAATGAGACGTTTTTCCACCTCTGATTATACTCACTCAATTTGTTTTTTTTTTGTTTTTTTTTTTAATACAGACTTAATACAGACTTGCATCGTAGCCATTGCGTGCGACTGGGACTTTTTTCACCTTTAGTAACGCTCACCAGGTAGGCTACATATGCTGCCGGCTCAGCACCTTACCTCCATGCAACAGGGAGCGAGTAACGGCCAGCTCCTCTCATCCGGCGGATCCCTCATATCCCTCGGCCATGAGCCGTAGAACAAGTGTCTGGACCAAGCATGTAGCTGGCTCAGCATCCCACCTCCAATCCACAGTGGGTGAGTATTGGCCCGGCCCTCACATCCGGGGGATATTGACTTAGAGGCTTTCAGCCATATCCTTCAGCCGAGAGCCGTAGAAAATGTGTTTGGACCAAGGATGTAGTGGCATCGTGCGCCTGATTCGAACTTTGAGTGCAATGGATTTGCTTATCCCTGCCTCTGACTGCCTGTCCCCAGTCTACCTGCAAGGCAGCAGGTGTGTGTCTCTCTTGGTCTGGTTCCTATCCCTTGACCTGTCCGACATGGTCGGCATAGCTCTTGGGGTCGTTGGAACACGCAAGCTTCTCTACCACAAGTTGGAGACACGTCAGAGGTTATATATCTATTTGATAGCCTTTCTGTCCAATGAATGTTCCAATATGTCCAATGTCGTCTATCTCATCTTATTTCTTTTGTATAGGGTGTCCAGGGAAGAAGAAGAAGAAGAAGAAGAAGAAGAAGAAGAAGAAGAAGAAGAAGAAGAAGAAGAAGAAGAAGAAGAAGAAGAAGAAGAAGAAGGAAGAAGAAGAAGAAGAAGAAGAAGAAGAAGAAGAGGAAGAAGAAGAAGAAGAAGAAGAAGGAAGAAGAAGAATAAGAAGGAAGAAGAAGAAGGAAGAAGAAGAAGAAGAAGAAGAAGAAGAAGAAGAAGAAGAAGAAGAAGAAGAAGAAGAAGAAGAAGAAGAAGAAGAAGAAGAATAGGGTGTATTTTAATTACTGTTTGAAAATATTGCTGGTCAAAGTTGCGTATTCACCCTCTGTAAAGTTCATGCAACATAATAGGTAAATACAAAACTTAGACTACAATATTTTCAAACACTGCACAGTCATTAAAAATACGCTATGTACCTTGCAGTGTCAGGGTGAAGCATAAACAGCGGGAGAGAGCCTGTAAATCATCTCATCTTGTTCTTCTTGTATAGGGTGTATTTTTAATAACTGTGCAGTTTTTGAAAATATTGCTGTTCCAAGGTTTGTATTTACTTACTGTGGAATGAAGATCGTAAATAGATTAGAGTCATTAGACGCAGACAGTAAAAACAAATTTTGGGCATGTTATGAGAAGACGTGACTTGGAGAACTTGGTGACGACTGGGAGACCAAGGGGAAGACCGAGAAGTAAATACCTTGATGGCTTGGCCACGTGGCATGGTCGAGACAAGAACACGGAGCTGATCCACGACTCTGGTGATCAAGTGAGATGGCAGAACATGACCGCCCACGCTTATGGATTAAGCACACGCATACGCTTATGGCACACGATGGATGGATGGACTGTGGAGTTCATGCAACATAATAGGTAAGTACAAAACTTGGAACGGCAATATTTTCAAAAACTGCACAGTTATTAAAAATACACCCTGTACCTTGCGGTGTCAGGGTGAGGCATAAACAACGGGAGAGTGCCCATTTATGGGCTTCATGTATCGAAATTCCCATAGACTCTGTTATTCCCTCTGTCCATCGTTTACAAGGTCAGCCTCTTCTTCTGGTTCCATTTGGCGTGTTCATCATTGCTTGTTGTGGTATATTGTTAGTTGGTAGTGTACTCTCCAAATTTAAAAAAAAAAATGAATGACCAAAATTTCTGTCCAATAAATATTCAAATCAATCGAATGAATTTTTTTTTTTTTTTTTTTTGCATATCCTTTACAGGAGATCGCTGTCAACACCAGCATTTCACCGCTGTCGTTGATTTCTTGGCAAGATTACGCTCAGAAATTTGCAATTGATTTCTGAGCGGCCGGCTCACTTATCCCGTAAGTTACCAACGCGGCGAGAGCAGCTTCCAATTCTCACGCGTTGCGTTACCCCACGTGGATAAACGGGATTACGGAGAAAGTCGTTTAGCGCCTAGGCCAGCGAGACCGGCAATCCAATGAATACTCTTCAAATTTCAAAAATACGGAACTATGCATGCTCTTAGTACTGCAACTTTTGTTGTACTATCTGACATCTGATCCAATACATGAAGAAAGGTTTCATTTTTCGTCGCGTCTAGCTCGAGTCGCGTGGTAAAGACGTTACACACACGCCAGTGCTCCTGTGTGTTGCCGGGGCTCATAAGGGAAGCAAAGAATAGCAACACTGTAGCCTACCACGCATGTCGTAAGAGGCGACTAAGGAGGCTTGATGGTTCCGTCGCCCTGCTACTGAGTTAGTGCGTGGCGTGACACTGTGAGCTGTGAGTTTCGTGTGAAATGCTTTTGAATCTGCCCGAGGTTTTTTGGAACGTGATTACATGTTCGGAGCGATGGTAGATGGCTATGTCCCAGATTGACCGGATTTTGCCTTATGCAGAAATGCGTGGCTGCTGGGCTTCTGGTTGACTGCCACTGCCATCGACGATGAACTGCATTTTCGTGGACTGTGTGGGTGAACATCTAAGAAACATCCAGATGGGAAAATGACTGCCGATTCCATCAGAGATGAACTGGGTGTTTCGTGGGGGACTATTGTGTTGACATTCTGGCAGCGGCATTATGCACAGTGGATCTGTGCGGGCTTTTGTTTGTCGAGACACTCCTGTCTTTTCCACTTTTCACATTGGGCAGTGGGAAGCGTTTTGTGCGATATTTACTGACATAGGAACGGAGCATAATGGGGACGACCCGTTGCTGTGAGGTTGGAACTGCGACTAACTAACTAACTAACTAACACACGCCAGTGATCCGGTGTTTGATACCGGGTCCAGTCAGGGATATTCACTAGTGACGAGCTCAAACGGGAGCGGAACTTAAGTCAAGTGCTTCCAACCCGACGTGGTCAAGGCCCAAAGGTTCGTATTGGAATACGATCAGCGTTGCCAGTACAGTTGTAGTACTAGTAGTAACTAGTAGTAGTGTAGTATCAGTAGTGTGTAGTAGTTAGTAGTGGGTTGTGCTCAATCTTCAAACCTCAAATCCCGAAACAATTAAACAAATCAATTTGATCATTGCTCGCTTGACTTTAGGCGCCTGGTGTGCTTTGTCAGGTCGAGAAGACCTAATCATTTATGGTCACATCGATTGACGGATGTCAGCGGATGTCAGTCGTGGCGGTAGGACAAAGGACATGTCACTGAATAAAATGAATGATTGCAGCAATGTTTGCTTTTGTATCGCCAGGGTAAGGATAGAGATCAGGTTGCTGTGGAGCTACAAACCGAACTCAATCGCATAAGTACTTGATGTGTTGAGGCTGGGGCAATGGTCAACCCAACAAAGGCAACAGTGACATGGTTCTCGTTGAATAATCATATTGTCAACACTCCAACACCAACTGTAAATCTATGTTCAAAGACGGTAGAAAGAACGCAGGCAATGAATTACCTGGGGATACGTTTTGATCGAAGCCTTGCTTATAATGAGCACATAGATCAGGTTATAGCAAAGGCCAAGCGCGGGTTGGCTGCGATGCGGGTGATGGCGGCAGCAAACTGTGAGCAGCGCCATCTATGTCTTCTATACGAAGATAGAGTGTCTAGTTGGTCGTGCGTCGAAGTACACTTGTTCCTGCAGCGAGGCGCCGTCGTCATTTGGAGGCGACAGGTTCGATCCCGGTTGGTAACTATTATAGCTTTCAAATTTTATGTTGTCAAGTGCGTCTTCTAATCTCTATTTCCTTCTTCTTCTTCTGTGAGTGCCAAATAATACTATGTGTGTTTATTTATGTAATTGTCTTAGTGGCCTCAACGGTTCTCCCCATTTATTTCTATACGAAGGGCTGGTCATGTCTGTTTTTGAGTATGCGATGGCAATCCTGACTCTCAGCCGTAAGCAGATAGAAAGGATGTAAAGGATACAGAATGAAGCTATGTGTATTATTCTTGGATGTACAAGAGATACAGCATGCAGGGCGATGCGCTACCTTTTTGATTTTCCAACCATTGAAGACAGAATAAAAGTCTGCAGAGCTCGCGCCTACCTCAGAGTTAACGCAAACACACAACATCCACTGCATAGTGAAATTATGAAGGTGAAGGGCAGCAGGTTAAAAAGAGGACGGTCGTGGATGGGTAAAGCCAAAGACATTCTTCAATAGGTGTGTTCACTTGAGGACTTAGAACCTGGCGAGGAGTGGGTACAAGTGCCAACAGATTTCTGCACATCCTTTTCAGTTTGCATCCAACTAGACAGTAAATGCAGACAAGAAAACCTGGCAGCTGTGGAGGCGGAAGTACAAGCGTTGATTTTCGAGAATTCGCTAGACGGTGATGCTGTCATTTACACAGATGGGTCGGTCGTCCGACGTGTGAGAAGCTCATGGGCCTTTACGGCTCAGGCCGGAGGGAGAATTGTGAAGGAGGACTCTGGTGCTTTTGCTGAGACCACAAGTAGCCTGACTATGGAAGTCATGGCAGTAAGTAAAGCAATAACCTGGCTCGAGACACAGAAATTCACTAGGGCATGTTTCCTTAGCGACTCAATGAACATGCTCCAGAGGATAGAGATGGGGGAGATCCGAAGAGAATGGTTGCTGTATCTGGAGCGGTCTCGGCTGGCAAAGATTAGTTTCATCTTCGTGCCAGGGCATGCGGGAGTACAAGGGAATGAGCGGACTGACAACCTCGCAGGTAACGCTACTGTGGAGGGCGGACGCGCCATGGACCAGGCTGACATTCTGAATGCTCTACGAGAAGTAAGACTCTTGCGTGAACCAAGTGATGACTGTGAATCTGCAACCATGGCCAGACTGCGAAAACAGCAAATTGAAAGAGGGGTGGCCAAACAAGAACACTACGCAGGAAGCCAAAGAAGACTGATAAACCAACACAGAACTGGTGTCGTTAGCCGCTACACGCTGCGGGATTTGCTGAGGAGGGGATCCGAGTACTTATGGACTGAATGGTTCGATGTGCATGAATGAGGATGATCTGTCGACTAACTAACTAACTTGCTTTTACCTCCGGTTACCAAAAGGCCCAAAAGATCAGCTCAGTTCTTGCCTTTTACAACTGAGTGCCCCCGTACATAGATACAAGTTAGCATGACTAATTTATAATTATGCTGTGCTCTATATGTCAAGCCAACTTTTCGTATGAGGCAAATCCAGAGATACTTGAGAATGTTCATTATGATGCACATCGTTGTTAAGGACGCCCAATACGAAAACTTTTAGCTGTTAGCTTTGTACGTTGGCGGAAGTTTAGAAACAATCTCCCATTGTTTATGAAACTCCGTCTAGAGGGGATAACATTTCTTTCCACGGATAATTTCCAGTAAATCGTGTATTATTTGAAGGGTCGGGATCAAACCAGCATCTTAAAAAGATCTAGGGACAGCCGAGGCAACAATGATTAAATTATTTTCGCTAAAACAGCAGAAGAAAGATGGAGAAGGATCGTCTACCAGCGGAAAGAGAGCTTCTGCTGCACAGCTCAGGATTCAGAAAGGTGACCAGACGAGAGACTACATTTCTTTAAAAAAAAGTATACATTTCTGCCGTATATGGTTCTTTTCAAATAGCTGAATATAATAAGTTCTGTGTGTAGACCTGGCTAATGAAGAGACATAGTGTCTAGTTAGCCCTACGTCGAAGTACAGTAGAGTACACGTTCTGCCAGCGAGACACTGTCAGTGCCCGGACTGTCAGTCGACTGTCATTTGGAGACAGCAGAGGCAGAGGATCGATTCTAGTTCAGTAAGAACTGATTCTTTTATCTATACTTCTTCTCTATAAAAAACTATCAGTGTTCTGTAGATATTATGCCTTTCAGTCAAGAGCTCTCTCATTGCTATAGATACTAAGTATTTCACTGTATTCTATATTGGAACTGTGCCAGTGTAAAACAACGGGGCTCTATTTTAGAAACCCTAGCTTACAGGAACGACATTGTAGCACTCCAGGAGACGAGACTGGGCGATCAGCTACTCCGAATTGCCGGCTTCAAATGTTTCTACAACAGACGACATCTGGGAATGGCGATTCTCGTTCGCGACAGCATGGTGGCGTCAGAGCTAGACATGTCCAGTTGGGACAGTGACGATATACAAATACAGGCGTTGAGAGTTCATTCCAGTATACCATTCATGTTGGTTAATGTTTATGCCCGCAATGGGAGTATGGACGCCCAGAAGTGGCAGTGCTTAAGTGGCATATTAGGCCACGAGAGAAATGTTATTTTCTGTGGTGACTTCAACGCTAAAGGCAGATCATGGGGAAACATTTCCTCCAATACACAGGGGGAGGAGCTCGAGACTGCACTTGAAACCATTGACCTGGTTTGTATCAACAGAGGCTGTGTCACCAGGACAGCAAGCCGTCCAGGCGATGAGGACAGTACTATTGATCTGGCGCTAGTTTCACCTTCACTCACTACAGTGTGTAGATGGGGTGTCCTAGGACACCACGGCAGCAACCACCACCCTTGCATCATATTGGTGGAGAAAGGCAGAACCAGGCAGCACAAGTTAAAGGTAAAGACTTTCCAGTATGACAGTACAGGGCAAGATGTGGTGAGTAAAATAAGACGTGACAAGCGCAGAAAGTTTCAGGGCAGGAAAAAAAGCTGGGAGCAGCCACCGTGGTGGAATTTCGAGGTGGAGAAGGCTTGGGTGGATAAGCGTAGTGCTGTAAGGAGATGGCAAAATGCCAAGAAAAACAGAGCTGGTCATCCTAGTCCATGCATGCACTTAGAAAGAGAGATGCACACAAAAGTAAGCTATTTCAAGAAACTGGTCAAGGTGGTTAAAAGCGAAACATGGGCAGAGGTGTGTCAAAGAGTAAGCACAGACAAGTCACTGAAATTGTTCTGGCGACTACATAAAAGTGATGTAGTCAAGAATAAGAGCATTTCTGACTTCCAAGGTGCTGACCTCATCTGGCAGAGGACTGACGAGGACAAGGGCAAAGCCCTCTTTGAACGCTATCTTGAGCAGAGCAACCAGACAGACATGGGAGGCCGAAATCTGGCCAAGGAGGTCACCTCAGACAGATGCAAGGCCCAGAACACTTCGGATGAAGACACAGTGACAGTGAAAGAAATCAAGGCTGTACTTCGACGATCAAAAAACAGCGCTCCAGGTCCTGATGGCATAAGATACGACGACATCAATAAGTGTACCAACAATGAGCTAGAGAAACTAGCAGACATGTACAACAACAGTATAGGGAGTGCTAGCATAAAGGAGGAATGGTTATACAGCTATCTGATTCCCTTGCCGAAGCCTGACAAAGACCACAAAAAAATTCAGGGATATCGAATTATAACCATGGAGAATACAATAGGCAAGCCGCTGGAGAAGGTAATTGCCAGGAAGATATCAAGCCAGCTAGAGAGGCAAGGTGTTTTCTCACCTACCCTGGGTGGGTACCGTCCAAAAAGAGAAACCTGGACCAATGCAGCAGTCTTTGCCCATGATGTCTATGAAGGTTTCCACTCAGGCATTGAAACCTTTGCTGCAGCGATTGATCTTGAGGACGCATACAACAGAGTACCATTGGATTTTTTAATGTTTCAGCTTCTTGAACTAAAAGTAAGTCCATTCCTCCTTAGTTGGATCGCTGCAGCCCTCTTCCAACGGAAAGTAGTTTTTAGATGTGGCTGTTGGACTTCGGAACCAACAACAATATATCCTGGCCTACCACAGGGATCACCATTATCTCCGGTACTGTTCAACGCCTACACAGTGAGAATCACCAGTGAGCAGATCACTAGACCTGGCAGGACATTGTCGTATGCCGATGATGTTTTAGTGTATCGCCAGGGTAAGGATAGAGAGCAGGTTGCTGTGGAACTACAGACCGAACTCAATCGCATAAGTACTTGGTGTGATGAAGCTGGGGCAATGGTCAACCCAACAAAGGCATCAGTGACTTGGTTCTCGTTGAATAATCATATTGTCAACACTCCAACACCAACTGTAATGCTGTGTTCAGAGACGGTGGAAAGAACGCAGGCAATGAATTACCTAGGGATACGGTTTGATCGAAGCCTTGCTTATAATGTGCACATAGACCAGGTGATAACAAAGGCCAAGCAGGGTGTGGCTGCGATGCGGGTGATGGCGGCAGCAAACTGTGAGCAGCGCCATCTATGTCTTCTGTACGAGGGGCTGGTCATGTCTGTTTTGGAGTATGCGATGGCAATCCTGACTCTCAGCCGTAAGCAGATAGAAAGGATGGAAAGGATACAGAATGAAGCTATGCGCATTATTCTTGGATGTACAAGAGATACAGCATGCAGGGTGATGCGCTACCTTCTTGATTTTCCAACCATTGAAGAGAGAATACAAGTTTGCAGGGCTCACGCCTACCTCAGAGTTAACGCAAACACACAACATCCACTGCATAGTGAAATTAGGAAGGTGAAGGGCAGCAGGTTAAAAAGAGGATGGTCGTGGATGGGTCAAGCCGAAGACATTCTTCAACAGGTGTGTTCACTTGAGGACTTAGAACCTGGCGAGGAGTGGGTGCAAGTGCCAACAGACTTCTGCACGTCCTTTTCAGTTTGCATCCAACTAGATAGGAAATGCAGACAAGAAAATCCAGCTGCTGTGGAGGCTGAAGTACAAGCGTTGATTTTCGAGAATTCGCTAGACAGTGACGCGGTCATCTACACAGATGGGTCGGTCGTCCGACATATGAGAAGCTCATGGGCCTTTACAGTTCGGGCCGGGGGGAGAATTGTGAAGGAGGACTCTGGTGCTTTCACTGAAACCACAAGTAGCCTGACCATGGAAGTCATGGCAGTAAGTAAAGCAATAACATGGCTCGAGACACAGACATTCACTAGGGCTTGTTTCCTTAGCGACTCAATGAACATGATCAAGAGGATAGAGGAGGGGTCGATCCGAAGAGAATGGTTGCTGCCTCTGGAGCGGTCTCGGCTGGCAAAGATTAGTTTCATCTTCATGCCAGGGCATGCGGGAGTACAAGGAAATGGGCGGGCTGACAAGCTCGCAGGTGAGGCTACTGTGGAGGGCGGACGCGCCATGGACCAGGCTGACATTCTGAATGCTCTACGAGAAGTAAGACTTTTGCGAGAACCAAGTGATGACTGTGAATCTACAACAATGGCCAGACTGCTAGAGCAGCAAATTAAAAGAGGGGTGGCCAAACAAGAACACTACGCAGGAAGCCAAAGAAGATTGATAAACCAACACAGAACTGGCGTCGTTAGCCGCTACACGCTGCGGGATTTGCTGAGGAGGGGATCCGAGCACTTATGGACTGAATGGTTCGATGTGCAATGAGGATGATCTGTCGACTAACTAACTAACTAAGTATTTCAGTCAAGAGTTCTCCCATAACTGTAATAATAACTAAGTATTTCAGTCAAGTGTTCTCCCGTAGCTGTAGAAACTAAGTCTTCAAGTCAAGAGTTCTCCCATAGCTGTAGATACTAACTTTCAGTAAAGAGTTCTCCCATAGCTGTAGATACTAGCTTTCAGTCAAGAGTTATCTCATAGCTGTAGATACTAGCTTTCAAAACTTCTTGGTCATTAGTTTTTCTGTCTGTCCATGGTATTATTTGCATTTTCCTCAGAAACCACATCTCCACTGTCATTAAGATGTTTTTCAGCTTGTCTGCTCATTATCCACATTTCGCATCCATACAAAAGTACAGGTTCTGTGTAGCACTTCAACACTCTTTATCTCGTTGCAATTGACACATTTTTATTGGTCAGTATGTTTTCCATCTTACAAAAGGCAACCTTTGCCATAGTGATTCTTGTTCAAATCTCTTCAAGACACCTCTCATCAAATGTTATGACTGTTCCATGATAGTTGTGCCTGTTCACTTTGTTTAAGATTATTCACATATTGTCATATACGAGGGGGATTCAAGTGAAAAACTTAAAAGTGTAATATAAATTACAATAACCATGCCATTGTCTTGTAACCTGTTAATATTGTTGTTAAGGATGTCAAGAGTGTTAAGCATATGACATCACTGTGCAGACAAACACGGTGACGTCATAAGGACAGTTTAAAGATGACACTTTTAACATGCACCAAAGAGGAGCAGCATTCTGTTATCTGTTTTTTTTTTTTTTTGGGGGGGGGGGGGGGGGGGATTGTTATTGAAGGGGTGAAACCTATAGAATTTCATCAATGAAGGTCCAGTATGGTGATGCATGCCTGTCAGTCCAGCAAGTGTATGAGTGGAGTAAGAAGTTTCAAAATGGCGTCACTTCTGTGACAGACTTTTCTGTCTGTGCATTAGTGGTTACACACGCAACAAAAATAATTTTTTTCTACAGGAAACCAAGCACTTTATCAGTGCTGGAAGACTTGCATTGAACACAGTGGTGACTTCATCGAAAAATGATACATTTGTTCTGTACTTTTTCAGAATATATTCTTCTTCTTCTTCTTCTTCTTCTTCTTCTTCTTCTTCTTCTTCTTCTTCTTCTTCTTCTTCTTCTTCCTCTTCTTCTTCTTCTTCTTCTTCTTCTTCTTCTTCTTCTTCTTCGTCTTCTTCTTCTTCTTCTTCAGCATTCCGAGCCATTGAGGTTCTTTGCTGCAGATACAAGCCGTCTCCATTCGTCTCTCTGGTTGACCTTCTCTTGCCAGTCACTGATTCCAAGTGCTTGTAGGTCTGTGTGTATATTATCTCTCCGTCTTCTTGGTCTACCTCGGGGTCTACGGTAATTTATTTGTTGAGTGTAAGCGAGTTTTGTTTCCCTATTATCTTCCATTCTTTCTATATGCCCCAGTGTTTTGTATATTGCGATCTTGGTGTTACGAGATAGCGCATTTGATTTTAGCAGATGTTGTAGTGCATAGTATATCTTATTTCCAGAGTTGATTCTAGCTTGTATTTCTTCCCTTATGATGTTGGAGCAGTTTAAGATTGTACCCAGGAATTTGTATGTTTCCATTCTATTAATGGTCATATTATCTATTTGTATGTGGCCAGAGTTTTTAGCCGTCCCTTCTCTTGAAATTACCATATATTCTGTCTTATCTTGGTTGATAACTAGCCCCATTTGTTGAGCTTTTTCCTTTAAGTGAGTCAATATTTCCAGTGTCTTTTGTTCATTTTCCCCTATAATATCTATATCATCTGCATAACCAAGCAGTTTGGATGTTCCTCCAATAGCACATTCCTCCTTTACCTTCCTTACAACTTTCTCTAGAGCCAGATTGAAAAGGAGCGGCGATAGTGCATCACCCTGTTTCAAGCCAGATGTTATTTGGAAAGGGTCTAATTTCCTGCCTTTATATGTTACTATATTATAAGTATCTTCCATGCATAGTCTGGTCATGTTGATTAACTTCCTTGGTATTCCAAATTCGGCGATAGTGCATCACCCTGTTTCCAGCCAGATGTTATTTGGAAAGGGTCTGATTTCCTGCCTTTATATATTACTATAAGTAACTTCCATGCATAGTCTGGTCATGTTGATTAACTTCCTTGGTATTCCAAATTCCTGCATAGCATTACATAGACTATTCCTATGGACACTATCATAAGCCTTTTTAAAATCCACAAAGATGTTATGGAGATCTCTTTTATATTCCCAACTTTTCTCGTCTATTTGTCGTAAGATAAATATCTGATCTATTGTTGATCTGTTTTGTCTGAAACCCGCCTGGTAGTCACCTAATTTGTCTTCTGAATATGGTTTTAGTCTATTTAGTAAAACTGCAGATAGTATCTTATAGCCGGGAAGGTTAACCCGGTCAACAAATGCCCGCAGAAGTCAGATGTGTCGGCCTAATGGCTCAAGAACGCAGCTCTGCTGTAAACAGGCACAACGCAGTCACGTCCGAAAAAAAAGAAACTCCGGTTGAACGCAGAAGAAAAAGAAGAAGTATCTTATAGCTTATGGACAGGAGTGATATTCCTCTATAATTTTCACATTGGAACTTGTCTCCTTTCTTAAAGATAGGTATCAATAATGACTCTTTCCAGTCATGGGGTAATTCTTCTGTCCTCCAGATTTTTATTATTAATTCGTATAGCTTTAGATGTAATGCATGGCCACCTGCCTTTATAATTTCAGCAGCAATTCCATCAGCCCCAGTTGCCTTATTGTTTTTAAGGCGTGTTATTACATATAGGATTTCTTCAAAAGCAGGTTCTTCAATTTGTGGTTCATACGTTAGAACCGCTTCCTGTGGGAAAGTGTTACTTGGAGCTTCACAATTTAGTAATTCAACAAAGTATTTTTTCGATGTGTTACACATTTCCTCATTGGTATTTATCATATTCCCATTTCTGTCTTTTAAACCAAATGTGTTGTGTTGGTGCCCTCATTTCATTGACTTCAGTTCTTTAAAATAACTTTCTGGATTCATTTTTCTGGTGATTAGTTTCCATATCTTTGATTATATTGCTGATATATTCTCGCTTCTGCTGCCAAACTATTTTTTTAGCCTCTTTACATTCAATTCTATATTGCTGTTTATTTTGGATGTTGTTGGTGTCATTTAACCACAACTGTCTGGCATTCTTTTTCCTAATGACTGCTTCTTCACATTTTTGATTGAACCATCTGTTCTTTCTATGCGTGGTTAACATACCGAGACATTCTTCTGCAGTAATTTGAATTGTATTCTTGATGTTCAACCAAGTTTGGTCAACGCTTTCCTCCAACAGGTTTTGTAGAATTTCAAGTTTATATTTTATTTCATCTGCAAATTTCTCTTTGACTACTTTCTTGTAGTTTTCCTCTGTTATATGTTGGGTGTAACCTTTGTAGTTTAGCATAGAATACTCTCTTAAGTTTTATTTTAAATTTTGCTCCAACGAGGAAGTGGTCACTGTGGCACTCAGCTCCTCTATAACTTCTAACTTGTTGTATGTTTGATGCATTTTTGTTGTTAATTAAAATGTGATCTATTTGATTATAGGTTCTCTTATCACATAATTTCCAAGTTTGTTTATGTATATCCTTTCTAGATAGAGAGAATATATTCACCAAGAGAAAAAAAACATTTAAGGTTGTCATTTGACACCTTCTTTTATTTAATTTTATTTGGATTACAGTGACATATTATAATACCTGGCTGCAGATAGTATAAAACATGTCAAAATAGTTCCATAGCAGATATTTCCATTGAGTGAAATGTTAAGCTTTCACATATTCAAGGTCATGTCATAATGAGGTAACTTGGTTAGTTCGCTTGCATATTGCTCTTCTATCCCAGAAAGTTTTGGTAATTGTCCATGATGTCATACTGATGATTATTTTTTCTTGGCGCTCGCTCGCTTTGAACTCAAGCGTAGTCCGTACAACTATTTCTAGTAGCACTGGACTGAATTTTGCGTGTGGATTAGCTTCCCCTATTAACAGTGCCCGTCGCCATCAGGCGAACCCACTCTGACTTCAGAGGTACTTGTAATTTACATTCCTAAGTCAAGGACGATAGGTCAACATTTTAGTCCAACTGTCCGGTGTAGGGGTTGAACCCCTTACCTCGGCATCAGCACACCGGATGTTTAAGAACACGCGTTCTTATCCATTCGGCCATGCTGACCTACACTGATGATTATGAAAAGATGCTTATGGAGGGAGGAGGCCTTCCATGGAAGGGGAGAAAAGGAAGACACCTAATTGTAGATGAAGAGGCAGGACATCTGGTTTATGATAAAGAGAAATTGTAAAAGACCGTCGGAGAAGGTATGAAGAGAATTCTGCACAGGACAGCTACTTGATGATGATGGTGATTGATGATTGATGATGATGACAAAGGTGGTTTTAGAATTCCGTCTAATTAACTCTTTAACTCTTTTGCTTTTAATGTATCTGTCGCTCCAAGCTGTTAGTTTTGATGTTCTTTACATCCAAACTATGGTAGTACTGTGACCAATGTTAAATGTGGTTTCCTTTTTTTTTCAGACATCAATGAGTTAAACTTACCAAAAACTTGCCAGGTTGAATTTCCAGATCCTGATGATTTATTGAACTTTAGAGTAATTATCTCACCAGATGAGGTAAGTAACAGCAAATAAATAGTTCTGTCTCCTTCTTTATGTCTATTTGTTATTTTTGACTGAATTGTTAATGTGTTCTCTGTTTATTTGTTAACAAAACCAACATTACTGTACTATTGGAAAAGCCACATTTGTGATCTAGCGGCATTGTTATAACAATAAACACGGTATTCAACCACACACATGTCCAGTCCACAACACAGAAACAGATAACTTTTATATATATATATTCATCTAGAGTATTTCATGTAGTTGTATCTGTGTGTCTTTGTTGTTTGTGTACTGATGAAGGCTTTGACCACAACATCTATTTTGTAACTTGTGATTGTGTTCTAGTAAAGTTTACTGATTCTACTTCACGTTGTTTAGCGATTCATTCATTATACTTTTGGGAAACCCATAAATGTCAGTATCTTTCAGTTCTCTGTGTATTTTAGTTTACCTTGCGATCAATAACTTTGATATATATTATTTTATATGCTGAATTCTGTTCTATTTAGCCACTGTAATATAACAAACTGAAAGAAGTTAGCTCACACAGAGAACTGGTTACCCACATCAGAAGAAGACAGTCACATTCTGTGGGCATGTTATGAGAAGGGGAAAGCTGGAGTATGTTGTCACAACAGGAAAGTTGGAGGGGAGAAGAGGCAAGGGGAGACCAAGAGAGAAGATGCTGGACAGTTTGACATCATCAGAAATAATTGGCAGTACACAAAGCAGAAAATTCTGAACAGACATAGTTCATGCCGTGTGGCGTTGGTATATCATATCTGTCCACAGCCTTGTCTCTCGTGTGCTGCCAATAATTTCTGATACTGATGATCCTCCATGCCATGTGGCGTTGGTATATCATATCTGTCCACAGCCTTGTCTCTCGTGTGCTGCCAATAATTTCTGATACTGATGATCCTCCATGCCGTGTGGCATTGGTATATCATATCTGTCCAAAGCCTTGTCTCTCGTGTGCTGCCAATAATTTCTGATACTGATGATCCTCCATGCCATGATTGCCACGGCGCTCGGGGCTGTTGTGTAGGGGTATTTGTAGCTGATTACTTTTACATCCATTCACCGTGGTTCTTTTATTATTGGCTCATTCATGTTTGCAGAACACAACTAATTATACTCATGCCGGTGTACTACCTGCTTTCTATCAGCGCCGAATGTTGGGCGGCGCTTACCAAACCCGACACCCCACATTGTGCCAACGGCTTCGGTCGGAAGAGCGCAATTGGGAGGGTACTAGCCTTATCCTGGTGCGAGGAAATGCAACCCAAAGACAAAATAAGTCATGGCAGGGCAGATCAGGCCCTAAGCCTTGGTTGGCAGCTGGTCTAGGATCGAAGCTCCGACAGGCGGACAGTTAGAGCATTGCTTTGCTGATCCGGCAGCTTCTGCAGCTTGTCTTGTTCCAGATTATAGGTGTCAACTTTCCTCTGGAGTGAACTAGGCAGGCCGAGAGAGGGATCATGCTGCATGGGCAACACATGGTTTCTTTATTTTAGCCCAGGCTTTGTGCTATGGAGAGACTTGGTATTAAGTGGCAAGACAAAATCACAAATACTGAAGTATTGGAAAGATCAGGTTGTGTGACGGTGTATTCCATGCTCAGTCTTCGTAGACTTAGATGGATAGGACACGTTAGGAGGATGGATGATGGTAGAATACCAAAGGACATCTTTTTTGGTGAATTACAGACGGGTAGGAGATCTCAGGGTCGGCCTCTACTACGATACAAAGATGTGTGTAAGCGGGACATGATTGATACAGGCATTGATAATGCACATTGGGAGCACGTCGCCGCTGAACTATCAGAAATGGAATAAAGACAAAGGAGAAAATGATTGCAGATAAAGCACACACAGAGCGTGAGAGACGTAAAATGGTGGAAGTGACCATGTTTTCACATGCACCTACTGTGGGCAATAATTTGCAGCAAGAATTGGCCTTACCAGCCACACTCGCCACCGCCATGGATCGTAGTTATTAAGCCTTTTTGAAGCACAATGTACCAAACTATCGTCTGTCAAGACGGAAAGGTGCCAATGTATATAAATTTGATTCTTCCTTCAGGAGTTCTATAGAGGGGGCCGGTTTGTGTTTAGCTTCAAGGTTGGACAAGGTTACCCACATGACCCACCCAAGGTCAAGTGTGAAACGATGGTGTATCACCCAAACATTGACTTGGAGGGCAACGTCTGCCTAAACATTCTCAGGTACTGTCATACTCATATTGTCTACTGTTGCTGGTTGCATTTTGTGCTGTAGATTGGTTGTTACTGCAATATTTTGTTGCTATTATTACTACTCGTTACTATTGGGGCTGTTACTGCTATTGTTATTGTATGTTACTGCTGTTGTTGTTACTGTTGTTGCTGCTGCTGTTGTTGTTACTGTTATTGCTGTTGTTGCTATTTGTATTGCTGTTGTTATTGTTACTGCTGTTGCTGTTGTTACTGTTGTTATTACTGCTTCTGTTATTGCTGGTGGTGGTGGTGCTGTTACTGTTGCTGCTGCTGCTGTTGTTGTAGCTGCTTTAGCTGCTGTTTCCCTTGTTGTAGCTATTAGTATTGCTGCTGTTACTGTGTCAGGTCTTAGTCAGTTAAGACTGCGCTACTATATGACAGTAGTCAGTACTACCTGTTTTCTGTTAGCACCGAGTGTTGGGTGGCGCTCATGAAACCCGACACCCCACATTGTGACAACAGCTTCGGGTGGAGAGGCGCATTTAGGAGGGTACAAGCCATATCCTAATTCGAAGAAATGCAACCTAAAGACTAAATGTCATGGTAGGGCAGACCAGACCCTAAGCTTTAGTTGGCAACTGGCCTAGGATTGAAGCTCCAACAGGCGGACAGTTAGAGCATTGCTTTGCTGATCCGGCAGCTTCTGCAGCTTGTCTTGTTCAGGCATGTTGGTGTTACCTTTCCTCTGGAGTAAACTAGACAGGCCGAGAGAGGGATCATGCTAAATGGGCAACACATGGTCTCTAAATTCAGGCCAGACTTTGTGTTATGGAGAGGTATAACTCCATTTTACAAACTATCGTATGTCAAGACGGCAAGGTGCCAGTCAGTCAGTGATGTTACTGTTATTGGTTTTGTATGTTACTGTTTCTGTTGTTGCTGCTGCCATTGTTGTTACTGTTGTTGATGCTGCTGCTGTTGGTACTAATTCTGTTGTTACTGTTTCTGTTGTTGCTGTTTGTGGCTTCTGCATTTAAAACATAATTTGTTATAACAAACATAAAAAAGAGGCAGTCATCATTTTTGGCCACATTATCACAAGACAAAAACTGGAAAATGTTGTAACAACCAGAAAGATTTGTTGAAAGAGAGATAGTCTTGTGTCACGGCACGGAATGGAATCAACACACAACTGATCCATGCTGCCGGAGATTGTGATTTGCGAAGAGGCATGATCACCCACGCCATTCAGCAAGGCACTGGATGATTTTAAAATACTCTGTACAGTTTGACTTGTAAATCACAAGACAATACAGAACACACCTTCTGTTGAATGTTTATTTGGCTGAGAAATCAAAGTATAACATGCCTAACTGCTCACTAGTCCAGATAGAACACATAATATGACTAGCAAGTTTGACAATAGGAGAAACACAAACATGTGATTGTTGCAGGCTCACAGAGTGCGCTTCTGAAAATAGACAATGAATGAATCACCACAAAATGAGAAGTAGATAGTGAGATTTACTAGAACACAATTTGTTCATTCATTCAGTAGCATGTCCTTTGCAGATCCTCGCTCCCATAACAACCTTCCGGAAAACTTCTCGATCATAAGCAAGATGTCCTGCTTCAGATACACCTATCTGGAGATCATCCGCCACATCAAGCACCAATCATCTCTTTGGCCTTCCTCTTCCTCTCTTCCCAGGCATATACCCCTCCATTATTGTTCTCTCCAAACTTTCGTGACGTTTCAAGTGACCAAAATATTTCAATGTTCTTTGTTTTATCGTCTTTAATAGCCAACCTTCTTCAATATTCAACTCTTGAAGTATGGGTGTATTTGTTCTTTTCTTTATCCAAGATATTCTTAGAACTCGTCTACAACATTTATATTCATAGGCATTTATGTGCTGTTCAGCTTGTTTAGTAAGTGTCCAGGTCTCACAGATGTATGTTGCAATGGGAAAGATGCATGCTCTTAAATTACAAGTATCAAAATGGATGTTGCAGCTAAAGCCTTCATCAACACAGGAGAAACAAATACAAAATGAAACAACTACATAAAAACACTACATGAAAATATAAATATAAAAGTTACTTATCTGTATCCATGTTGTGGGCTGGACATGTCTTTCAAACGATCAGTGTGTATGATTACTTACAGTTACTTAAAAGATTGAAGAAATACCAGATACTATCATCATCATCATCATCATCATCATCATCATCATCATCATCAAGTGCCTTGCCAGCTCAAGTGGGCAATTATGCTTCTCCACAAATTTCGATCTCTGACAGCATGGATCAATTCTGTATTGACGCCTTTCTGTGCCATGACAAAAGACTCAATTTTTCTGTTGCTGTCTTCTCCTGTCTCTCTTTTCACAAATCTTTCATGCGATTATAATGTGCTCCAGTATTTGTCTTCTCATAATGTTGCCAAGAAATTATAAGTGCCTTATATTTGTGATAAGTTGTCTTTGCGACTTAACCTCCCTCGAAATGTCCAGATGACTCATTTTGGCTGTCCAATGAATTTTCAGCATTCTTCTATAAAACCACATCTCCAAATCCTCTCCAAGGCCATTGATGTAACCAAAAGCTATATTAACAGTTGTTGTTCTTTTGTAAAGCTTATATATCGTGTTGTGCTTTTTTACAGGGAAGATTGGAAACCAGTTCTAACCATCAATTCAATAGTGTACGGTTTACAGTACTTGTTTTTGGTAAGTCTGTGTTCTGTATTGTCAACCCAGTTCCTTGCTGATGGTTTTGTACTAGATGCCCGAATGGGCAAATAATTGCTTTGACAAATCCAGAGTGCATTACTTTCAATAATGTTTACTTATTTGTTTTGAACCATGAAGATTTGGAAAGATAATGAGATAATGTGGTGGTTTTCCCTTCACTTCCACATCCACCTTGAGGTATGTTACTTTACCTTTAACAGTAATTTAAGTCTATAGTTTGCCATTGCTTTTTGAATGGCTAACGCTTATACCATTGAAATCAATGCAAGGCAGTCTACTTCCAGATTGTCTGCAGCAGATTTCAAACCCCAGACTTGATATGTTGGGGAATTGAGAAAAACATTCCCTGCCCCTAGATCACAGTGCCAGCTAATTCTTGTATTGATGGCTTCCAGATAACCCAGCTGTAGACAGCTATGGTTTTTGTAGCTACAGGACCTTGTTCAGAACTAGATCAGAATTTATGGGGAAGAAATTTAGTGGGGGAGAGATGTTTAGTCACCCCCATTGCATTTTGCTGTAATATATGTAATATGTTATATTTAGTACCAAAGTGAGGTCTTTGTCAGATATGACTGAGCTACTGTATGATTGTAGATGGCACTGCCTGCTTTCTGTTAGCGTCAAGTGCTGGGCAGCGCTCACCAATCCTGACATGCACATTATGAGAGAAGTTAAACTCATCATCATCATGTGCCATGCCGATAAACATGGGCGGCCATGTTTCACCATCTCACTCGATCGCCAGAGTTGTGGATCAGCTCAGAGTTCTTGTCTCGACCATGCCATGTGACCAAGCCATCCAGGCATTTACCTCTCTGCCTTCCCTTTGGTCTCTTCCCCTCGATCTTGCCTGTTGTCACCAAGTTCTCCAATTTATTTCTTCTCATAACGTGAACAAAAAATTGTGACTGTCTACGTCTTAATTTCTCTAATCAGTTTATGATTTTCATTTGTTTCTTGTAGGACTTGGTCATTGGTTTTTCTGTCTGTCCATGGCATTCTTTGTATTTTTCTCAGAAACTACATTTCCACAGCCATCATATGTTTTTCATCTTGTCTGCTTATTGTCCACGCTTCACATCCATACAAAAGCTCAGGTTCTATGTAGCACCTCAACATTCTTTTTTTCGTTGCAAATATTACAAAATATGATTTTCTTGGCATCTGTACAGAAGGTAGTTTGCCATTGTTTTCTTTCTTAGCGGTGACCATACTGGTCGATGACCATAGCCATTGTCTCCCCCCCCCCCCCCCCAAAAAAAAAGATCCTCTGCCTACCGTCGTGAAGCTGGAGACATGAACCTACAACTATTTGTTGGCTGCTCTTAAACTTCATTCACCACCTGCACCTATGGTTTAACTTAACCCTGAATGGGGGGCTAAGCGAGTATTCCACCTTGCCCAAGGGTGTCACGGGGGGAAGGAGGCACCTTACTTCTCCTTTGATAGGGGATGCCCTTACCCTACCACCTGTTAAACTGGAACATGTGATATCTGAAAAGGTAAGTGGAAAGAGAGACTGAGGAAGACATTGAGTCAGGATTCTTAATAGTCTCTTGTCATGGCACCGAAGAATGTCAGAAAATGAATTGATACATGCTGTTGGCAATCATAAGATGTAATCGCCTACGCTAGTTGGCAACACACTTAATGATGATGATTACTCAGTTGAATTGTTTTACTATTAATTTATTGTTCTTCAATTAATTATATTTTTAGGAGCCTAATCCTGAAGATCCACTAAACAAGGAAGCAGCCGAAGTCTTGCAGACAAACCGACGTCTGTTTGAGCAAAACGTGGCCAAATCTATGCGAGGTGGCCAAATAGGCAATGTCTATTTTGAACGCTGCCTCAAATGATTATTGCCTAGGTTTTAATCCCAGTGTTTTTTAATGCATTTTGAAAATTGTCAGTTGACAAGTTCATGAACATCACGATGTATCTGTGATGTTGATCTAGGGGCCGGGCTTACCCCGTAATGTTCGTGGTGGTTGTATATTACTGAGAGTTGAAAACTGTTGAGATTTATGTTGCGTATTGTTGAGATTTATGTTGCGTATTGTTGAGAGTTGCATGCCAGTAGTAGTGTCTGTTGTTTTCTGAAAATTGTCAGTGATAACACATTGTAGTTGTGATGGTGGTTCTTGGGATGTGCTTATCCCATAAAGTTTATGTTGTATATTGTTGGGATTTATGTTGTGTACTGTTGAGCGTAAGCCAGCAATGGTATTTGTTGTATTCTGAAAATTGTCAGTGATAACACATTGTAGTTGTGATGGTGGTTTTTGGGATGTGCTTATCCCATAAAGTTTATGTTGTATATTGTTGGGATTTATGTTGTGTACTGTTGAGAATCGTAAGCCAGCAATGGCATTTGTTGTATTCTGAAAATTGTCAGTGATAACACATTGTAGTTGTGATGGTGATTCGAGGGACAAGCTTACCTCATAAAGTTCATGGTGGTTTACATTGTTGAGAGTAGTATTCTGTTGAGAGTTGTGTTGTGTACTATTTAGAATTGTACACCGGCAGTGGTATCTGTTCCATTCTGAAAATGGTCAGTTGTAATAGTGCTCCTGGCGATGTACTTACCCCATAAAGTCCATGTTGGTTGTATATTATTGAAATGAGAGTTGTGTATTGTTGAGAGTTGTCCACTAGCAGTGGTTTCCGTTGCATTCTGAAAACTGAGAGTTTTGTAACAACACATTGTATTTATGATGGTGGTCCTTGGGGCATATTTACACCCTAAAGTTCATAGTGGTTGTAGATTGTTGAGATGTATGTTGTGTACTGTTGAGATTTATGTTGTGAATTGTCCACCAGCAGTGGTTTATATTGCATTCTGAAAATTGCCAGTTTTATTTATAACAATAAAACATTGTATTTGTGACGGTTGTCCTCGGGACATGTTTCCCCGATACAGTTCATGATGGCTATATGTTGTTCAAATGAGAGTTGTGTGTGATTGAGAGTTGTTCAACAATATTGGTATCAAATGCAGTGATGATATTTTATTCTCTGTTGAGTATCATGTCAGCTGGCATCAGTGATGATGTATCTCCACAACAGGTGACATAAATGACCATGTTTCTCCACACAATTTTGTCGATTGTTGTAAATTGTATTTTGTCTCAAAATGTAAAGTGAATTGCTGAAGAAGATTAAGGTTTGACAAATGAAATGTTTTAGGCGAGAAATTGGAAATGTAGGACATTATCTTGTTCACTTGCTGTCCAGTATCTTCAGTGATAAACCTCCATGTCACATGTTATGATGAAACCAAGATAACCTTCTTCATTAAATGATGTTCAGTAGTTATCTATTTTCCTCAGTGTCTTTAAGAAAGTGTTCACTTGACATCATAGAACGATTTGAGTCACACTGTTTTGTCACGATTGTGGCTCAGTACATCTAACTTTGAGAAGCCTCTTTTGAGTTTACTTTACCTAGCCTTTGACTGTCCCCAGTTTACCTACAGGGCAGCAGGTTCGTGTCTCTCTTCGTCTGGTCCCTAGCCTTTGATCTGTCTGACATGGGAGACCTGAACGGTAGCTGCGCTACTATCTGCATAGCGCTTGGGGTATTTGGAACACTCAAACACCTCTACCACTGCAAGGTGGCGACACGACAGAGGATATGTGTTCATTTGATCTCTTTACTGTCCAGCTGATTATTTGCATCCTTTGATAACACATCTCTAAAGCTTTTAAGTTGTTTTCATCTTGTTTGTTTATAGTCTATTTCAGAATGTTTTCAGATTCTTCTTATAGTCTGCACTGTGTGGTATTAGTGATCATATCTGTCCATAGCCCTCTGTCTTGTGTGCTGCCAATCATTTCTGATACCGATGTTCCTCCATACCATGGTGTTAAACTGTCCACCATAATTTCTCTTGGTCTCCCCAGGCCTCTCTTCCCCTCCAATTTTCCCATTGTAACAACATACTCCAGCTCTGCTCTTCTCATGACATTCCCAAAGAATATGGACTATCTTTCTTCTCATGCGAGTGTCTTCAGATTAGAGTAATCTGTAAATATATGAGGAGAAGTTAATAAGTAAGTCACACATGGCTGTAGAAAAATAACTAAATATGATAACAACTTGAAACCAGTTTATTTTTATACATACATTGTCCCTTTATTTCTCAACATAATTTTCACCAACATTGATGCACTTATCTGTTTGTTTTGTCAGTCCTCCCAAACTGGCTGCATAGAACTGCGTGCTCTGTTTTCTAAACCACGTTTTCACTTCACATTCAACTTCGGCATCATTCGCAAAATGTCTCCCGCTAAGGTTGGTTTTCAGTGGACCAAAAAGGTGGAAATCGCTAGGGGCTAAGTCGGGGCTGTAAGGTGGATGTTCCAGAACTTCCCACCTTAGTTGGTTAATTTTCTCCTGAGTTAATTGAGTCGTATGTGGTCTGGCATTGTCATGAAGAAGCAACATTCTAGTCATCAGTCCTGGACGTTTTCTTCGAATTGCACCATGAAGCATTGATAGAACTTCAAAGTATGATTCAGAATTCACATTGTCACCTTTCTTTTTGAAATTGATTAAAAGCACTCCTTGGCAATCCCAGAATACTGTCAGCATAACTTCCCTGCTGATGGCGTAATCTTGAATTTTTGGACACAAGGCGAAGAAGGATGTATCCATTGCATTGAAGCACGCTTTGATTCGGGTTGGTAGTGATGCACCCATGATTTGTCCCCAGTAACAATCCTGTTCAGCATGTCTTCTCCTTCATCTTCGTATCGACAGAGATGATGCAAGGACAGACCAAATCGGTTCATTTTGTGTTCCTCCTTCAATTGTCTGGGTACCCACCTTGAGCACACTTTCTTAAATTTCAATTGATCATGCATTATGCTGTATGCTGAACCATGTGAGCACCCTATTGCAGATGCTACAGAGTATATCATTACTCGCCTGTCACCTCTAATCATCTCCTTCACCCGCTGCACTGATGCTTCTGTTGCAATCTCAACAGGACTACCAGATCAGATTTCATCAACAATTTTAGAGCGTCCTTGAGAACATTTTTCTACCCAGCTATGCACCGCTTTATGGCACAAACATTGTCAGCATAAACAGGAAGCATGTCCTTATGAATGTCCTTTGCAGGCGGTCCTTTTGCCCACAAAAAACGCTCAACAGCATGTTGCGCTTTGGTTGTACACTCCATAAGTACAATTGCCATTTTGTTTATGTGATGCGCATGAGACACCTAGCGCCACCTGACGAACGGGAATATAAAGTTCAATGTTGCTGTCACCTAATGAAACCTGTAGAAAACACCAGCTACATTTACCTGCCATTCCACAGAACTGTGTGACTTACTTATTGACTCACCCTCGTAGTTGGCGCAGAGTCTGCACAGTTTGCGGCGACTGAACCAGCCAGTCGGCCTTAGTTCCTCAGGCTCAAGACCATACACTGCAAGGTATTGTGTAGGCAGTAAATGACAGTTGACAGTGATTGCAGAATGGTTCATGACTCAACATGCATGGGTTGCCACAGGAAAGATGTGGGTTCTGGAATGTTGACTTTTATTTGTTCACTGGGTGTTGTGCTATGTTGTACTGGCTGTTAATGCTTAGTCTAGAATACTGATTTTGATATTTCATGGATAACACGTAAAGCTTGATAGAGTGGAAGTCTTGATAGAGTGTAAAGCTTTATAGTGTGGAAGTCTTGATAGAGTGGAAGCCTTGATGGAGTGTGAAACTTGATAGAGTGGAAGTCTTAATAGAGTGTAAATCTTGGTAGAGTATAAATCTTGATGTCTAAATCTTCTTAGAGTGGGAGTCTTGATAGAGTGTAAATCTTTGTGAGTATATATGATGACATTGTCTAAATCCTGATAGAGTGTAAATCTTGATTGTATGTAAGTCTGTCTAAATCTTGATAGAGTGTAAATCTTGATTTGTATGTAAGTCTTTATAAAGTGTAAATCTTGATAGAGTGTAAGTCATAGATCAAATATCTATATGAGTGTATTAGTATGAACATACTTTTTAAAAGCATTACATTGTCTTCGAAGTGATCCACAATTTATATTTATTATTGAAATTAAATTTGTAATGTTATGTTGTAACTGATGTAGTATGCTGTATATTGGCACCTTTGCGTCTTGTCAGATGATAGTTTGTTACAATGTGCTTCAACAAAGACATAATAACTACAGCCCATGGCATAGCAAATGCGACTGATCAGACCAAATTTTGCAGTAAATGTTCGTCAACAATGGATGCATGTGAAAACGCCATTTGTAACTTCCACCTTAACGCACCATCTGATATCTCAGCGCTGTGTCTGACCTGTCTGCAATCATTTTTTCAGATTTCTGTATTCGTATGCTGTGTATATGTTTATGTTTTCCTTGGACACATCTTGTTGTTTTCCTGCAGTGAACTATTTGTATTGTCTTTAAATAAATAACATTCATATCACCAATCATTACTGGGCGTCTGATGTTCTAGTCACAGCCATAAAACTTTCCTTGTCTCACAACAGATAGCTGAGAAAATCTAGTGGAAATGTTGTTTCTGAGGAAAATGTAAAGAATGCCATGGATGGACAGAAAAATCAATGAGCAAGTCCTACAAGAAGCAAATTAAAAATGTAAATTTATGTAAAAAATTAGGCATATACAGTGAAGATTTGTTGGGCACATTATGAGGTGACCATCCATCCATCATGTGCCATGCCGGTAAGCGTGGGCGGTCATGTTCTGCCATCTCACTCGATCAACAGAGTCGTGGATCAGTTCCGTGTTTCTGTCTCGACCATGCCACAAGGCCAAGCCATTCAGATACTTGTTTCTAGGTCTTCCCCTTGGTCTGTTCCCCTCGATCTTACCAGTTGTCACCAAGTTCTCCAAATCATTTCTTCTCATAACATGCCCAAAAAATTGTGACTGTCTACGTCTAATGTCTCTGATCAGTTTACGATCTTCATTTGTTTCTTGAAGGACTTGTTCATTGGTCTTTCTGGCTGTCCATGGTATTCTTTGCATTTTCCTCAGAAACCACATTTCTACAGCCATCAGATGTTTTTCAGCCTGGCTGCTCATTGTCCAAGCTTCACATCCATATAAAAGTACAGGTTCTATGTAGCATCTCCTCACTCTTTTTCTCGTTTCAATTGACATCTTTTTATTGGTCAGTATGTTTTTCATCTTGCTAAAGGCTACTTTTGCCATGGCGATTCTTGTTCTAATCTCTTCAAGGCATCTCCCATCAGATGTTATTACTGTTCCGAGATAATTGTACCTATTCACTTGTTGAAGAATATTTCCATTTACTTGTATATTACACTGTGGTATTTCGTTCTTCCTAGTGACGACCATAATCTGTGTCTTTTTACAATTTAATTCTAACCCTTGTTGTTCACTGTGTGTAACAACCGCATCTACTAAATTTTGCAGGTCCTGTTCATTGTCTGCAATCAAGACTGTATCATCTGCATATCTAATGTTATTGATGCATCGTCCCCCAATGTTGATTCCTTCCATATTTTCAATATTTCTGAAAATACAGGGAAAACAGATCTGGAGACATTACACATCCCTGTCTCACACCTCTCTTAATAGGCTGATATTGGCTTACTTCATTATCAACTCTTATGGCAGCTTGTTGTTTCCAATATATGTTTTTTACAAGTCTAAGGTCTTTCCCATCAATTTGTAGATCTTCAAGCATCCTTATCATGTTGACATGTCTCACTTTATCAAAAGCCTTTGTGTAGTCAATAAAGCAAAGGTGTAGATCTTTGTTTACTTCTATAGAACGTTCGATTACGGTTCTCAGTATATACACAGCATTTACTGTACCCTTGCCTACTACAAACCCACATTGTTCTTCTCCTATTTCAGGTTGTATTTTCCTCCTAACTCTTTGTATGATAATTCGTAGCAAAATCTTCGTGATGTGACTCATTATACTAATTGTTCGATGTTGATCACATTCCAAGGCTCCTGATTTCTTTGGGATTGCAATAAATACAGAATTACATAACTCATGAGGTATATTTCCAGTATCATATATTGTATTAAGCAGACTGGTAACTTTATCTATTCCATATTCTTCTAAAGCATTAATCATTTCTGTTGTGACGCTGTCTGGACCGGGGGTTTTGCCAGATTTCATATGATCAAGAGCATTCTGAACCTCCATCTTCAAAATTGCTGGCCCTTCATTGTTATTTTGAACAATATATTGTTCGTCTCTGTTATCGTCATAAAGGTTTTTCACGTAATCTGACCATACATGTAAAATCTTATCTTTTTCTATTATGACTCTTCCATCTTTTGTCTTTAGGCAGCCTGCTGATGTACGTGTTCTTTGATTAGTAATCTCCTGAATTCTTTTGTGCATTAGTTTCGCATTTTTACTGTTGTGTTGTTTTTCAATTTCTCTGCAATTTTTCTCAAGCCATGTTTCTTTAGCCTCCTTACATAAGGTTCTGACTTTTCTGTGAATTTCTTCATATTTGGCAGGATTATTTTTGTTCTGTCTTCTTGTTTCCATTAGTTGTAAAATTTCTTCAGTCATCCATGTCTTACGGCCCACTTTCTTTACTTTTGGAATAGGTGACATAAAGTGGAAAACTTGTGACAGTTGGCAAGATTGATGGGAAGAGAGTAAATGGAAGGCAGAGAGATAAATATGTGGAAGGCATAGCCACATGGCATCAGTGTTGCCATTTTAGTGCTTTTCGCACTAAATTTAGTGCTCTTTCAAGTCATTTAGTGCGAAAATTTTGCTTTCAGCGCGGCCGCGCTAATTTGGTGCTTCACAAAATTTTTGTGTGTGCTTTTTTGGGGTGGGTAAAAATTACTTTAAAAATCATTTTATGAACACTAAAAAGCTGAATTTGAACTGAAGCGAGGGAGTAAAACAGTCTTAGTACGTTACCGCGCAATATTCAACTAATTTAACTCCCTTTATTATGATTTAGCTGAAAACAAACGCCATCTTGCAGACAAGTCCAAACGTCAATACTCATCTCATCTCATCATGTTCCTCTTGTACCTTGCGGTGTCGAGGTGAAGTATAAACTTCGTGAGAGTGCCCGATTATGGGCTTCATATATCGATATTCCCATGGACTCTGCTATTCTCTCTGTCCAACGTTTATGTGGTCGGCCTCTCTCTTCCTCTGTTTCCATCTGGTCTGTACATCATTGCTCGTTGTGGTATGCTGTTGACTGGTAACCTACTTGCATGGCCAAACCATTTGACTTGCTGCTTTCTAATAAAATCTAGTGCTGCTTTAACCCCCACTTTAGTCCTGATTTCTTCATTTCTGATCTTATCTCTTCTTGATACGTTGAGTATTCTTCTCAGGAACCTCATTTCTGTTGTTGTGATTTTTCTTTTCTCTTTTTCTGTCATTGTCCAGGTTTGACATTGGTAGCATAGAGTTGGTAGGAAGATTGTGTTGTAAAGTGCTTTCTTAGTAGTTACTGATACATGTTTGTTCTTTAGTATTGGTGCCATTTGTCCAATGAGTTGATTTGCCTTATTGCACCTATTTCCGTTTATACTTCTTAGTTTTTCTATGAGCAGTATAACGTCAATACATTAGCTTGTAATTGAGTTCATAATTTTGTGGTGTCTACATTATCCTTTCATTTAAGCTTAAGCTTATTTGTGTTTCACCATGAGCAAGAAATATTGTCAACATTTCAGAGAACAGTGGCTCAGTGACACGAGATTTCAAAAATGGTTGTTAAAAGTAGAAGGGGATAATGATGGACAACATCCGCTGAAGATTGTTCAATTAAGCCAGACACGATGGATGTCCATTCAGTCTGCCATTGTCAGAATATTGCAGCAGTGGGTCGAGCTCATAACTCATTTTGATGTAGCAAGACTCAACGAGCGCTGTTATACAGCAGAACTTCTACATCTATGTTTAGCGACATGAAAAATTATGTGTATCTCATATTTCTCAAGCATATTCTCGGAGAAGTTCAAAGTGTGAATAAGAAATTCGAAGCAGATATACAGGATCCAACAAAACTATTCAGCGATCTTGTCCAGCTCATTGATTCTATCAGTTCAAAGATTGCTATTCCTGGGAAAAAAATAACAGAAAGAGATGCTATTCAAGATTATTTAGATCCTAATCCCAATCTAGGTTATGAGTTTGAGAAAGAAATAGCAAACTACAAGTTTCCCGATGAGAAAGAAATTCATGGAAGGTGCATCCAGTTTTTAAAAGAGCTATTGACACAGCTGCGTTTACGTACACCCGATAACGTTCGAGTGTTGCAGCCCATGTCATGTCTTAGTGGAAGTGAATGTCTACAGCCAATGAAGCCCTGTATATTGGATCTTGCTAAAATGTTTGTAGAAGATGCAGCAACTCTCACCCCATCGATTTCCAGTGGAGAAAACTTCATCATATGCAGTTGACACAGACCTCTGACACACTTGGACTGTGGGCAGAAATAGCCTCATACAGGGATGCCACCTGTGAAAATCCTTTCCAAGATCTTACAGATTTAGCTTTAACTGTGCTCATTTTACCTCATTCTAATGCGGACGTGGAGCATATTTTCAGTTAGATGGGAGTTAGAAAATCAAAATTGCGGAACAGACTGAGCATCAAGAGTTTGACAGCTGTTTTGACTATTAGATATGGAATGAAAAGATATGGCAAATGCTGTCATGATTATAAACTACCTAAGGATATTCTGCGAAAAATTGGATCACAGGAGGCATATACATGTTTCTTTCAATCATCCTCCTCATCCTCATCATCGCAGGAGCAAACACAGCAGGAAATAGCTACAGAAACTTAAGAGGAGTTGTTTGACTGGAATTTGGCAGATCTGGAATAAACTTCATTCTAATATTCAGTGATAATAATAAATTATAATGTACTACTTTACAACATTTTGAATGAATTCCACTAGTGCTTGGTTTAGTGATTTCACAAAAAATAGTATTGCAATTTGGTGCTTTTTTGGCTTGAAAGTAGTTCTGATTGGGATTTGGCGGATCTGGAATAAACTTCATTGTAATATGAAGTGATAATAATAAATTATACTGTGCTACCTTGTTACATTTGTAATAAAAACAGTTGGTGCTTTTTTTTTGGTGCTTCCTAAAAATTGTTGATGCTTTTTAGTGTTTTTTTGGGTCTATTTTGGTGCTTTTTCATCAAAGGGAGATGGCAACACTGCATGGCATAATCTAGACAAGAACACAGAGCTGATTCAAGATTGTGGTAATTTTGTGAGATAGCGAACCTTGACTGCCCACGCTTATTGGCATGGTCCATGATGAGGATGATGTTATTGGCAGGCTGTCTGTGTGGGAGTGATGATGTAGGGGGATATCTCCTCTCACTGGAGAAGTTTTTTTTTGGTTTTTTTTTTTACTCTCTTTTAACTCGAGCATTGTCCATACATTTGCTACTACTTCTAGTGGACGACTAATTTTTGTATGTAGATTAGCTTTCCCCTTTTATATCAGTGTCTCCCGCCATTAGGCGAACCCATTCAGACTTCTGACATGCTTGTAATTTACGTCCCCAAGTCAAGGACAAGAAATCGACATTTTAGTTGAACTAACTGGTGTAGGGGTTGAACCCGTTACCTTGGCATCAGCACACCAGATGTTTTAAGAATGAGCACTCTTATCTATTTGGCCATGTTGCCCTAACTGGAGAAGGAAGACATCTCACTCACTCCGCTAGTCTATATTGACCTAATTGCAGAAGTAAGACATCTCACTCACGCTGCTGGTCTATGTTGACCTAACTGGAGAAGTAAGACATCTCACTCACTCCGCTAACCTGTATTGACCATAAGAGTATGTGGCACATTGAGGTTGAGAGCAGATGTCAGGTAGTTGCTGGTTATAATCACAGCTCTGTGATGGTCGACAGAGAATCTCTTTGTAGAAGTCATGAATTTGGTCACTGCCAACAGAGGAAAGCAATGGCACACCACGAACGAACACACTTTAGTTTCAAAGGGTCAAAAATTGGGCACGCAGGCCCGTCTTACATTCTGCCCTTCCGACCACTTATATCATATCATATGTCAATTATTTGTTGTGCATTATAAAGACTAGATTTCTTTATGGATCTCTAGAAAACTAAGTCAAAGAAATCATGGCTTGTAACTTTATTTTCAAAGGGTTACAAATTGGGCGTCTTACATTCTGCTCTTGCAACCACTCAGATTTTGAATATAAATTATCTATTGTGCATTATAAAGGCTATGTTCTTTATGGATCTCTAGAAAACTAACAGTAAAAGAAATTATGGAGACAATTTTTTATCTGGCTTGTAACTTTATTTTCAGAGGGTCACAAATTGGGCGTCTTACATTCTGCCTTTCCAACCACACATTCTTTGTATATCAATTATCTATTGTGAATTATAAAGACTACATTCTTTATAAGTGTCTAGGAAACTTTAGCGATCGAAGGAATTATGGAGAATGGCCTTTATGTGGTAAAGTTATGTACAGGACAAGCAGCTGAATTATGATGATGTATGTGTACTCATACGAGATCTTGCAGCATTGTCTGTATACATCATTGTATTTCAATTGTCTGTTTCTGGTATGCACGTTTTTCCATACGCTGTACAAACATATATGAATATTTTCTTCTTTATGTATGTACTTATTCAGTATATGTGTATGGTTAAATAAGTGAGTGCTTACGATATTGTGATAGTTTTAAAATTCAGAACAGCAAGAACGTATATTGACACAAACATATGATGTGCATATGTATATGCATGTCCATATATGAATGTATGTTTGTATATGCATGAGGGTAAATCAAGATTATTTGCACCCTAGCTGTAGAATTTATTTGAATTTTAGAAAATACAAATACATCATTTTTCAACATAATCTCCTTTCTTTTCAAGACATGCCCATCTGTCAACATGCTTGTGCATTTCATTTTTAACAAATTCAGTTTTGAAGGATAATATAATGCTAATTGTGATATCAGATTTGGACAGATGGACATTATATCGCTGTACTATGGTCACCATGTTATTTGTTCTGTTTCGTTATATCTTCAGCAGTTTCACTGCTCAGGGAACGGAACTTTTCATTATAATACTTGTTCATTTCATTGTGTGCCATATCTGGTCCACACCCAGTGTCTGGCACTGAATCAGTTTAACATGTTCTAGGCTGAGCTGCATGCCACGAATGCAGTACTGTTTTCACTTCCTCATGAGAGGTGGATCTTCATCTTCGAAGTGCTGCTTTTTTTTTGGGGGGGGGGGGGGGGGACTAAACAGTTTTGTAGAGTGTTAAAAGTGGGGGGTGAGGTGTGCGGATAATTTTTGATTCACCCTCGTGCATATGTGTGTATGACTGTGTGTATTTGTGTGATTTTGAGTATGTGTGCTGCATTTGATATCCATGTGTGTATATATATTTTTTCTTGTGTGTCTATACATATGTCATTTAAAAAATTATAAATGTATGAATGCAGCTATGTATACTTATATATATATATATATATATATATATATATATATATATATATATATATATATATATGTGTGTGTGTGTGTGTGTGTGTGTGTGTGTGTGTGTGTATATATATATATATATATATATATATATATATATATATATATATATATATATATGTAGTATGTATGCTTATGGCGCTGCATGCCAGGATGTATGTTTTTATGTGTGAATTCTCATATTTTAAGGCATGACTGAATATAAAACATAGTTTCTCATTATCTCTATAATTGTCAATCATCTAAATGTGCTTTTTATAAATAAATTCAATTTCTCAGGTTAAAGCTCAAACCGGTGTCATGCATACATTATTCTTTCTTTCTTAATCTCTCACTGGCGAAGCCAACAAGCTATCGCCTGCTCTGAAGAATGTGAGTTTGTTTTCAGACTGCGTATTTCAGATAAGGAATGCAATTTTTCTGTCCACCTCTGGGAGTCATCATTGGAGCTGCAGAGGTCTTTTAACAGTCAGCTTGTCATTCTGAGACCAAGCCAGATGGGGTGAAACACTGCAGTGAAGACAATCCTCTTGATTTTAACCTTTTATATCTCCCATCATCAGCTCCGGCAGGGGACATTTCTCTCAGAATCCACCTAACAGGGGACATTTCTCTCAGCATCCACCTGGCAGGGGACATTTCTCTCAGCTTCCACCTGGCAGGGGACATTTCTCCTACCATCAACCCCGACAGGGGACATCTACTACCATCACCCACGACAGGGGACATATTTCCTACCATCAACCCTGACAGGGGACATATATCCTACCACCCAGCTTGCCAAGCGACATATCTCCTACCATCAGCCATGACAGGGGACATATCTCCTTCCAACAACCCTGACAGGGGACATATCTCCTATCAACAACCCTGACAGGGGACATATCTCCTACCAACAACCTTGACGGGATATATCTCCTACCAACAATCCTGACAGGGGACATATCTCCTACCAACAACCCTGAGAGGGGACATATCTCCTATCAACAACCCTGACAGGGGACATATCTCCTACCAACAACCCTGACAGGGGACATATCTCCTTCCAACAACCCTGACAGGGGACATATCTCCTACCAACAATCCTGACAGGGGACATATCTCCTATCAACAACCCTGACAGGGGACATATCTCCTACCAACAACCTTGACGGTATATATCTCCTACCAACAACCCTGACAGGGGACATATCTCCTTCCAACAACCCTGACAGGGGACATATCTGCTATCAACAACCCTGACAGGGGACATATCTCCTACCAACAACCTTGACGGGATATATCTCCTACCATCAGCCATGACAGGGGACATATCTCCTTCCAACAACCCTGACAGGGGACATATCTCCTACCATCAGCCATGACAGGGGACATATCTCCTTCCAACAACCCTGACAGGGGACATATCTCCTTCCAACAACCCTGACAGGGGACATATCTCCTACCATCACCCACGAC
The DNA here is from genome assembly GCA_963921405.1 of Cepaea hortensis. Taxonomy (NCBI): domain Eukaryota; kingdom Metazoa; phylum Mollusca; class Gastropoda; order Stylommatophora; family Helicidae; genus Cepaea; species Cepaea hortensis. The sequence goes on along the minus strand of OY992876.1, from coordinate 216,597,883 downwards.
ATGGGACATATCTTCTACTATCAACCACGACATGGGACATATCTCCTACCATCAGCCATGACAGGGGACATATCTCCTACCATCAGCTATGATAGGAAACATATCTCCTACCATCAGCCATGACAGGAGACATATCTCCTACCATCAGCCATGACAGGAGACATATCTCCTACCATCAGCCATGACAGGGGACATATCTCCTACCATCAGCCATGACAGGAAACATATCTCCTACCATCAGCCATGACAGGAGACATATCTCCTACCATCAGCCATGACAGGGGACATATCTCCTACCATCAGCCATGACAGGGGACATATCTCCTACCATCAGCCATGACAGGAGACATATCTCCTACCATCAGCCACGACAGGAGACATATCTCCTACCATCACCCACGACAGGGGACATATCTCCTACCATCAGCCACGACAGGGGACATATCTCCTACCATCAGCCATGACAGGGGACATATCTCCTACTATCAGCCACGACAGGGGACATATCTCCTACCATCAGCCAGGACACGGGACATATCTCCTACCATCAGCCAGGACACGGGACATATCTCCTACCATCAGCCATGACAGGAGACATATCTCCTACCATCAGCCATGACAGGGGACATATCTCCTACCATCAGCCATGACAGGAGACATATCTCCTACCATCAGCCATGACAGGAGACATATCTCCTACTATCACCCACAACAGGGGACATATCTCCTACCATCAGCCATGACAGGGGACATATCTCCTACCATCAGCCATGACAGGAGACATATCTCCTACCATCAGCCATGACAGGAGACATATCTCCTACTATCAGCCATGACAGAGGACATATCTCCTACCATCAGCCAGGACACGGGACATATCTCCTACCATCAGCCAGAACACGGGACATATCTCCTACCATCAGCCATGACAGGAGACATATCTCCTACCATCAGCCATGACAGGAGACATATCTCCTACCATCAGCCATGACAGGGGACATATCTCCTACCATCAGCCACGACAGAGGACATATCTCTTACCATCAGCCAGGACACGGGACATATCTCCTACCATCAGCCAGGACACGGGACATATCTCCTACCATCAGCCATGACGGGAGACATATCTACTATCATCAGCCAGGACACGGGACACATCTCCTACCATCAGCCAGGACACGGGACATATCTCCTACCATCAGCCATGACAGGAGACATATCTCCTACCATCAGCCATGACAGGAGACATATCTCCTACCATCAGCCATGACAGGGGAAATATCTCCTATCATCAGCCATGACAGGAGACATATCTCATACCATCAGCCACGACAGGGGACATATCGCCTACCATCAGCCACGACAGGGGACATATCTCCTACCATCAGCCATGACAGGGGACATATCTCCTACCATCAGCCATGACAGGAGACATATCTCCTACCTTTAGCCTTGACAGGGGACATATCTCCTACTATCACCCACGACATGGGACATATCTCCTACCATCAGCCATGACAGGAGACATATCTCCTACCTTCAGCCATGACAGGAGACATATCTCCTACTATCAACCAGGACATGGGACATATCGCAAGATCAACCCTGGCGCGCACACAAACAGCGGAAATATACAATACATAGATGATAACACAAGCATTCTGTTCACAAATGACCCCCTTCTTCGATTCCTCTTTCAGCTAAGTGCGCCACAGCAAGTCATGCACCTCAGAGGTCAGTGAGTCACAGCAAGTCATGCACCTCAGAGGTCAGTGAGTCACAGCAAGTCATGCACCTCAGAGGTCAGTGAGTCACAGCAAGTCATGCACCTCAGAGGTCAGTGAGTCACAGCAAGTCATGCACCTCAGAGGTCAGTGAGTCCGACCTTCGGCAAGCATGTGTGCACGGTTTTCTACCTCTAGACAGATTCTACCCAAGGTCACGGAAATAATTATCTGTACAACACATCGAAACTAAAATACAACAAACTAAATATATTAGTAACATAATATAATAATAATTAACATGAACATGTCAGCGAGGGGGGGGGGGGGGGGGTTCACAATGTCAACGTGGATAAGTTCCTAGCGTTCTGATTGTTGTGGTTTTGTTACCCCAGACTGGGTCGTTCAGACCAGGAGTGCATTGTTTACGGAATCTCCTCGGTGTCATCTATGGAGATGAGGAGTTCGTGATTTGCGCGAACCTCTCGGGAAGCGGCTTGGAATTATGCGGAGAGAGTCCGAACCAGATGGGGTGAACCCGGTGCAAATAACTCGACCCTCTAGACTTTAGAACTTTACGTAATTTTGTTACCATAAAGTTCTGGTGAATGTGTAATTGTCACTGAGTGCTTGGAGCGGCACTGTGAACTGTGAATTTCGTGTGGGGTGCTTTTACATCTGTCCACGGTTGTTTGTAGCATGAACTGCATGTTCATAAAAAAAATGACTAACAGTGTTTGCCTTTTGCAGTACAGTGTGGCTGCTGGTTTTCAAGTGACCGCCGCTTCCATCAACGATCTGTGTTTTTCGTGGCGGACTTTTGTGTTGGCATTCTGGCAGTGTACCTGTGCGGGCTGTTGGATTGTCGAGATTCCTGTCTGTTCCACTTTTCACGTGGGGCAATGAGGAGTATGTTGTGTGATATTCACTGGCACAGCAACAGATCATAATGGGACAACCCTTTGCCGTGAAGTTGGAACCACTGCTAACTAACTAACACTAACACCATGCACAACGTTACAGAGATGTCACAGATACAAAGCTAGACATTTGTTGGTTGTTAGACCGGTTTAATCATACAGTGAACAAGCATTGACACAGTGGCGTGCAGAGGGGGGTGCGACGACCCCGGGCATCCAGCTGGGAGGGGGCATCCAATTAGGGAGAGGGGCATCCGATTAGGGAGAGAACAATTTAGGGGCATCCAATCAAGGGGTTGGCCCTGGGCATCAAAAAACCTCTGCACGCCACTGCATTGACACCAATACAAACAACGGTTTGGCAGCAAATTCATTCAAATGTCTTCTTCTTATAGTCCATGCCTTGTGGCTTTAATGATCATGTCTGTCTACAGTTTGTCTCTTCTGTCGCCAGTCACATCTGATACCGACTTTCTCCATGCCACGGTGTCAAACAGTCCAGCATCTTCTCTCTTGGTCTCCCCTTGTCTCTCTTCCCCACCAACTGTCCCGTTGTGATGACATACTTCAGCTTACCCCTTCTTATGTCATGCCGAAAAAATGCGGACTGTCTTCTTCTGATGGGAGTAGCCAGTTCTCTTTGTGAGTTAACTTCTTTCAAGATATTTTCATTACTCTTTCTATGCATCCACGGCGTTATCATCTGTCAAACTGTCATTTACTGCCAATATAGTATAGTACCTTGCGGTGTATGGCGGGGAGGAGGGGGGGGGGGAGGTCTTGAGCCTGAGGAATTAAGGCCGCGAATTGTGCAGGTTAGCGTTTCCTTTTTGCCCTCGACAGAAAAAAAAAAAAATTCACATCTTACCCAGGATTCGAACCCGGGTCTCACAAAAGAGAATCCGGCATTCTAGCCACTCGGCCAGTTGCTCCTCGGTGTTCTCACCTATCATCTATAAAATCACACTCTACGACCTCCACATTTATCCGCTAAATGTCCACGATTCGCTTCCGCATATCCGTATTTTTTTTTTTTTTTTTTTGTATATCCTATTACAGGACAGCGCTGTAAACACCAGCATTTTACCGCTGTTGAATTCTTGGCAAGATTACGCTCAGTAGTTTGTCATTGCTTTCTGAGCGGCCGGCTTACATATCCCGTAAGTAACGGGCGTGGTGAGAACCGCTATCGATTCTCGCGCAGCTGCGTTTGCTCACGTGGATAAACGGGAATACTGAGAAAGTCGCTAACATCTAGGCCAGGGAGACGGACATCAGTATTGGCTCAGTATAAATCTTAAGAACTCCTTTTCTAGTCTCGAAGAACAAAGATATGTTGCAGAGAATATTCTCCACCTTGTAAAATCTTGGCTTTGTACGGGCTATTCTACATTTAACTCCCTTAGTACATCTTCTATACCAGTGGTTCTCAACCGGTGGGGAATCCCCCCCCCCCCAGGGGGGAATTTTGGGGTTTCCAGGGGGGGGGGGGGGGGAATGAAGATTATTTCTAGATTGCGTTGATACAAGAACCGATTACTTGACATTGTTTTTCTCTTCATACTTTACGGTTCTGTACGTATCATCCTTCTGAAATTCATTTTATAACGTAAGTAGATCCGCAAATCACGTTTTATGTAGATGTCTAGACTTGTTTTAGTATGTGCTATTAAATTTAGCTTCAATTATTACGTATACTGTGTAGAGGCAGGGGGAAATTTTTAGGGAGGAAATATGAAAGGGGGGGGGGGGGATGACGTTCTAAAAATATGGTGAGGGGGGAATGACGTCCTAAAAATATGGGGAACGGGCCAAAAAAGGTTGAGAACCACTGTTCTATACTATGTTATAGTTTCCTTCTTCTGCGTTCATCCGGAGAGTTTTTTTCCGGACGTGACTTCATTGTGCCTGTTTATAGCAGAGCTGCGTTCTTGCGTCGTTAGGCCGACACATCCGACTTCTGCGGGCGTTTGTTGACCGTTTTAGCCTTCCAGGATATTCTGTTATTAAAGTAGCCAATAACTTAACTACATTTCGATTCGACTTCACTATACCATAACCCCTAGCTCGTTCAACCTCAAAAAGACGTTAAATAAGGGTCCATCCCTGGCTCCCGTGACTGAGTAAACCACAAATAGAATATTAATTTTAAAGTGATTGTTGTCTAAAGGTGGTAATAGCTCGATATACATTGACTTGTTTCAGACTGATTCCATACACTTTAATGTTGCATTTTGGGAATACAATTCGCCTTTGTAATAATCATCACTTCTGTTGTTCTGTTATTCAGATTAAATCCTTTATTTTGACTTTATGTAGCGTCAAATGTCTGTCATCTACTGCCTATAGCACCTTGTGGTATAGTACAGCGGGGGTCTTGAGCCTGAGGAATTAAGGCCGCCTAGCTAGTGCAGTGGCAGCGAACTGTGCAGGTTAGAGTTTTCTTTTTGTCCCCGACAGAAAAAATCCTCACCTGCCGAGGATTCGAACTCGGGTCTCCCGAAAGAAAACTTGGCATTTTAGTCATTCGGCCAGTCAAGCGTCTAATCATCATAAATAAACTAGAAACCACGATAAACATCACAACTGCCTTTGTAACATGCAAAACGAAATCAATTGCCTGCAGAATAGTTGCAAAATAGGTTCAGCTACTAAGGGACTCTACAGGCGAGAAGACTGACTTCATTGCACCGGGTTTGTTCCTATATGGGCCCGGTCTCTTCCCGCAGCGCAGCCTGCAGAAAGCGTGGCACAGAATACGAACTCTTTAGCTCCAGCGACGATCCCCTGTGATTCTCTGAGAACATTGTATTCGTGAACCGATTGACGGAGTCGGGAATCGAATCCACAACATTAGGAGCGCGAGGCATGAGATTCAGTAACATGAATATCAATAGTTTCATCATAAAACCGCATGTACTTTACCGGACGTTGCAATCATACCCAGCTGCTATAGGCTAATTGTGACTTACTAGGTGTCTTTGGTTTCTGAACTAGAAGTCAGCATTTAAGTCCAACTGACTGACATATTAAATTAACCCACTACGCCACAGTCAGAAGAGAGAGAGAGAGAGAGAGAGAGAGAGAGAGAGAGAGAGAGAGAGAGGAGAGAGAGAGAGAGAGAGAGAGAGAGAGAGAGAGAGAGAGAGAGAGAGTTTAAGTTCGTTAAACCTCTCTGCCACGTGGACGTATAGTACCGTCATAATGGTGGCTAATTAAGCCGTTTTCTTCTTCTTCTTCTTCTTCTTCTTCTTCTTCTTCTTCTTCTTCTTCTTCTTCTTCTTCTTCTTCCTCTTCTTCTTCTTCTTCTTCTTCTTCTTCTTCTTCTTCTTCTTCTTCTTCTTCTTCTTCTTCTTCTTCTTCTTCTTCTTCTTCTTCTTCTTCTTCTTCAGCAGCAGCAGCAGCAGCAGCAGCAGCAGCAGTAGTAGTAGTAGCAACAGCAGTAGTAGTAGTAATAGTAGTAGTAGTAGCAGCAGCAGCAGTAGTAATAGTAGTAGTAGTAGTAGCAGCAGCAGCAGCAGCAGCAGCAGCAGCAGCAGCAGCAGTAGTAGTAGTAGTAGTTGTTGTTGTTGTTGTTGTTGTTGTTGTTGTTGTTGTTGTTGTTGTTGTAGGAGTAGTAGTAAAAGGAAGGTCATTGTATCAAAGTTAACAGAAAACTAAACGCAGGACCACGGAATGTGATCTATTTGACTTATGATAGAGAGTCTCCACGGCGAAGTGGCGACGCCGCCTGCTTCGCGCTCCAAGTGTTGTGGGTTCGATTCCGGACTACGTCGTTAGATTAACGAGTGCAACTTTCTCGGAGACTCTTGGGATCGTCACTGGAGATACGGAGTTCGAGCTTTGTGCGACTCTTTCGGCAGACCGCCCTGTGAAAGGAAACCGAGCCATGGGCAATAAAACTCGGTGCGAAGAAAGTAGATCCTGTTGCCTTGTACAACGCTTTTTCAAATTTATGATAGACAGAAATTTCGAACGACCTGTTGAGCAAAATCCTGCGGGGGCATGCTACTGGATAAACAATGAATGTCCGTACACCTTTGACAACGATTCAGTTAATTAACACATAATATGTAACTGTATTCAGAACTCGGAGAAAATTCTTTGCCAAACCAGATCGTCCTTTAAGAGTTAATAGTAATAATAGTAGTAATAGATTATCACAAATCTATGCCAACATCTTTCTCGCATTTTGTTTGTAACTAGAATTAAGTCTTAAATGCACAACGAAATTCAAAGACGCGCAGATTATATGGGACAAGTCAGAAATCCTCCACATAATCTTCTCGAGGTTGTCGGTTCGGTCGTCCCTGATATACTTGAACCAGACATGCCAAACTGTGACGGCCACAAAATGTGGGACATTGCACAGAGTTAAATAAATTGCTAGCACAGCGACAACTCTCACCAATTTCCTTTCACGATTCGATAGATTATATCCCCTATTGAATGAAGCGGGGACGAAATTGTCACCGAGATCTAATTCTTCTTTAGTGGTGATGTTTCTGTTGCTTAAAGAACATTCTGTACGGACACTTGCTGACAGTTTTAGAACTGTTATCATCCAAAACGAACAGATAATAATAATAATTTGAAATAACGCCGACGAAGACAAGTCCCCGATGTCTGTAAAAAGTTCAATTTTTGCCGATCTATTAAGAAGCTTCATTTCCATCACATTTTGTGATTTGGTTGTATTTCTTTTGCCATCATATACGGAAATCACTGTCCATTCAATGTGTTGGCTTGCGCATATTGGGATATGGAAACAAATGTTAACTGCAAAAATAAGTATTATTGTAATTATATGACGAGATTTTGTAAATATTCGTCGAACTTGAAAGGGAAATGTCACGCAGAAACATCTTTCAAGCGATATTAATGCAGTGATCCAAACTGAGATAAGGTAGGCAACATATCTCGGCCAGACAAACACGACACTGCGAATCACATCTGGATCTTTAACATAATCTGGGACGGATAACACCATAATGTAACAAAAACTTACAGCTAACTGCAAGCCGCTGGCAAGAAAGTCGGACAATGAGAGTGAAAATAGTCCGATTGTCATACTGTCTTTCAAACCTTGTCGTTTGAATACGAGCAAGCTAAAGCCATTGCTGACGACGCCGATCAAAGAAAATCCGCCGTGCAGAATAACGCACAGAAATGTAATAGCAAACAACATAGCTTCATTAGAAATTTCCGGAAATGAGAAGGCGTCAGTACGCGACGTTTGCGTGTGATTGGGGTCATTGGCCATGTCGCTAAACTTTGGTGGTACTATAAAACACATATAGATGAATAAATTATAGATTTGATTATCACGTATTAGTAATAAAGAAAATAACGAAACAGAAATATATCTTAGAGTTCACACAATAAAACAGTTTCAAAGAAGCAAACTAGTGTGCTTCTACTTAAAATATGTTTATCGTATAGTGTTGGCTCTTGTTCTTCTTCATCCCTTGTCCGATGGAAGTGCGTCACACCTACAGTGTTTCTCCGAAAATAAGACCGGGTCTTATATTAATTTTAGCTTTAAAATGCACTCGGGCTTATTTTCGGATGATGTTTTTTTTTTGTTGTTGTTCAGATACAAGAATCTACATTTATTCAATTCATGTACACATTTCTACATTTATTAAAATACAGCAATGTTATAGTCTTCTGGAACCATATCATAACTCTCCATATCCTGAATTCCGTCTGATCAATTGCCGATTGAGATCCTAGACCCATAAACATTGCATTTTCATACATGGCAATCATGTTGGAGAGTTGGTATTTAGAAAGTTAGTTAGTTAGTTAGTTAGTCGACAGATCATCCTCGTTGCACATCGAACCATTCAGTCCATAAGTGCTCGGATCCCCTCCTCAGCAAATCCCGCAGCGTGTAGCGGCTAACGACGCCAGTTCTGTGTTGGTTTATCAATCTTCTTTGGCTTCCTGCGTAGTGTTCTTGTTTGGCCACCCCTCTTTTAATTTGCTGCTCTCGCAGTCTGGCCAATGTTGTAGATTCACAGTCATCACTTGGTTCTCGGAAAAGTCTCACTTCTCGTAGAGCATTCAGAATGTCAGCCTGGTCCATGGCGCGTCCGCCCTCCACAGTAGCCTCACCTGCGAGCTTGTCAGCCCGCTCATTTAATTATTTAACTAATCTTTGCCAGCCGAGACCGCTTCAGAGGTAGCAACCATTCTCTTCGGATCGACCCCTCCTCTATCCTCTTGATCATGTTCATTGAGTCGCTAAGGAAACAAGCCCTAGTGAATGTCTGTGTCTCGAGCCATGTTATTGCTTTACTTACTGCCATGACTTCCATGGCCAGGCTACTTGTGGTTTCAGTGAAAGCACCAGAGTCCTCCTTCACAATTCTCCCTCCGGCCCGAGCTGTAAAGGCCCATGAGCTTCTCACATGTCGGACGACCGACCCATCTGTGTAGATGACCGCGTCACCGTCTAGCGAATTCTCGAAAATCAACGCTTGTACTTCAGCCTCAACAGCAGCCGGATTTTCTTGTCTGCATTTCTATACACTTCCGGTATAATGGCGACGCGATGACTCGTTGTTCTTAGGGGAGACGCTGTTCAGTGTTTTTCTGTGGATTTCCTATGGAAATTGCCGTGGAATTCGTGTGGATAGTGTTTTTCCTTTGGATTATGTGATGTTATTTCGTGTTCGTTTATTGGAAGTGTTCAAAAGAAGCCACGGAAGGCAGGTGGTGGATGAAATTTTGAGGGCAGGCGACAGATATTTGTTGGTTATGGTCTCGAGTTTCGCGACGGCAAGCAGAGGATCTCTTTCGAGAGACAATGATTGCGGTCATCCGGCCAGTATGGTCACTGCATAGAGGAAAGCAACGGCAAACTACCTCTTTGAAAGTGCCTAGTTTATTATGATTCGCTTAAAGACTGATCATCGCATGACAAGGACAGAGACATTAAAATTAGGAACATGGAACGTTAGGACGTTAAACAACGACGGAAAATTAGAGAACATAACACAAGAAATTCAAAGAGAAAAAAATTAATGTATTAGGTATGTGCGAAACGAGATGGACAGGAGCAGGCATCAAGATACATAAAGATTTTAAGATTATTTATTCTGGAGGTGAAGATCGACATAGGGGAGTGGCAATAATTTTGGACCGGAAAACATCAACGTCTGTTCAGGGATATTGGGCCGTGTCGGACAGAGTTCTACTAGTTAAATTGAGTGGCAGACCTTTTAACATAAATGTTATTCAGGTATATGCCCCAACAGGAGAGTCCAGTGAAGATAGTGTAGAGGAATTTTATAATGACATAGAGTCTGCCTTAAAGAAATGTAAAAATTCAGAAATAAACATCATAATAGGGGACTTCAATGCAAAAGTAGGAAATCAAGGGGATAGATACACAGTAGGAAACTATGGTTTAGGAGAGAGAAATGAAAGAGGATACAGACTAGTAGAGTGGGCAAAAGAACAGGAAATGATTGTAGGAAACACCTGGTTCAAGCAACACCCTAGAAGATTATGGACCTGGAGGAGTCCTGATAGCAGGAGTAGAAACCAGATTGACTACATTCTCTTTGGAAGAAGATTTAGAAACGCGCTAAAAGTAGCAAAAACAGTTCCCAGTGCTGATTGTTATAGTGACCACAGATTACTCACAGGAACATTGAGGATAAAGTTGAAGAAAGTCAAGTATATAACAGGAAACACTAAATATGACTTGTGTACATTGAGTAATGACAAGGAAATACAAAACAAATTCAACATAGAAGTACAGAACAGATTTGAAATATTTTCTGATCTAGAGATCCTATTCCAGGATGTGGATGATCAATGGGAAATGTTAAAGAATTCAATCAATGTGGCTGCAGAAGCAACTATTCCAAAATTAAAGAAGGTGGGTCGTAAGAAATGGATGACTGAGGAAATTTTACACTTAATGGAAACAAAAAGACTCAACAAAAATAATCCTGCCAAATATGAAGAAATTCACAGACAAGTCAGAATATTATGTAGGAAGGCAAAAGAATCATGGCTTGAGGAAAAGTGCTTAGAAATTGAAAAACAACACAACAGTCAAAATACCAAATTAGTGCACAAAAGAATTCAGGAACTTACTAATAAAAGAACAAGTACATCAACAGGCTGTCTAAAAACTAAAGATGGCAAAATCATAATAGAAAAAGATCAGATTCTACATGTATGGACAGATTATATGAAAGACCTGTATAATGATAACAGAGAGGAACAGTATGCTATTAGATTTAATAATGAGGGACCAGAAATTTTAAAGATGGAGGTTCAAAATGTTCTTAAGCATATGAAAGCTGGCAAGGCCCCCGGTGCAGATAACATCACAACAGAAATGATTAAAGCTTTAGAAGAATTTGGACTAGAGCAAGTCACTAGACTGCTGAACACATTATATGATACTGGAGATATACCTTCTGAATTATGTAATTCTGTATTTATTGCAATCCCAAAGAAATCAGGAACCTTAGAATGTGATCAACATAGAACAAATAGTATAATGAGTCACATCACAAAGATTTTGTTACGAATTATCATGCAAAGAGTGAGGAAGAAAATACAACCTGAAATAGGGGAAGAACAATGTGGGTTTGTAGAAGGAAATGGTACAGTAAATGCTGTGTATATTCTGCGAACAGTTATTGAACGTGCTTTAGAAGTAAACAAGGATATACATCTTTGCTTTATTGACTACACAAAGGCTTTTGATAGAGTTAGACATTTCAACATTGTGGATATGCTTGCAGATCTACAAATTGATGGGAAAGACATTAGACTTATAAAAAACATATATTGGAAACAACAAGCTGCCATAAGGATTGATAATGAAGTAGGACAATATCAACCTATTAAGAGAGGTGTTAGGCAGGGGTGTGTAATGTCTCCAGATCTTTTTTCCCTATACAGTGAAAATATTTTCAGAAATGTAGAAGACCTAAATGGAATCAGCATTGGAGGACGAAACATAAATAACATTAGATATGCAGATGATACAGTATTGATTGCAGACAATGCACAGGATCTGCAACAATTAGTAGACGCTGTTGTTGTACACAGTGAGCAGCTGGGGTTGGAATTAAATTGTAGGAAGACACAGGTTATGGTCGTCACTAGGAAGAACAAGTACCACAATGTAATATACAAGTAAATGGGAATATTCTTCAACAAGTGAATCGGTTCAATTATCTCGGAACAGTCATAACATCTGATGGCAGATGCCTTGAAGAGATTAGAACAAGAATCGCCATTGCGAAAGTAGCCTTTAGCAAGATGAAAAACATTCTGACCAATAAAATGATGTCAATTGAAACGAGAAAAAGAGTGTTGAGGGGATACATAGAGCCTGTTCTTTTGTATGGATGTGAAACTTGGACAATGTGCAGTCAAGCTGAAAAACATCTGATGGCTGCAGAAATGTGGTTTCTAAGGAAAATGCAAAGAATACCATGGACCGATAGAAAAACCAATGACCAAGTACTACAAGAGACAAATGAAAATCGTAGATTGATTAGAGAAATTAGACGTAGACAGTCAAAATTTTTTGGACATGTTTTGAGAAGAAATGGACTAGAGAACTTAGTGACAGCTGGCAAGATCGAAGGGAACAGACCAAAAGGAAGACCGAGAGGAAAATACCTGCATGGCTTGGCCACATGGCATGGACGAGACAGGAACACTGAGCTGATCCACGACTCTGGTGATCGAGTAAAATGGCGAATCATGACCGCCCACGCTTTCCGGCATGGCACATGATTGATTGATTGATTTTCTATCTAGTTGGATGCAAACTGAAAAGGATGTGCAGAAGTCTGTTGGCACTTGCACCCACTCCTCGCCAGGTTCTAAGTCCTCAAGTGAACACACCTGTTGAAGAATCCACGACTCTGGTGATCGAGTAAAATGGCGAATCATGACCGCCCACGCTTTCCGGCATGGCACATGATTGATTGATTGATTTTCTATCTAGTTGGATGCAAACTGAAAAGGATGTGCAGAAGTCTGTTGGCACTTGCACCCACTCCTCGCCAGGTTCTAAGTCCTCAAGTGAACACACCTGTTGAAGAATGTCTTCGGCTTGACCCATCCACGACCGTCCTCTTTTTAACCTGCTGCCCTTCACCTTCCTAATTTCACTATGCAGTGGATGTCGTGTGTTTGCGTTAATTCTGAGGTAGGCGCGTGCCCTGCAAACTTGTATTCTCTCTTCAATGGTTGGAAAATCAAGAAGGTAGCGCATCGCCCTGCATGCTGTATCTCTTGTACATCCAAGAATAATGCGCATAGCTTCATTCTGTATCCTTTCCATCTTTTCTATCTGCTTATGGCTGAGAGTCAGGATTGCCATTGCATACTCCAAAACAGACATGACCAGCCCCTAGTACAGAAGACATAGATGGCGCTGCTCACAGTTTGCTGCCGCCATCACCCGCATCGCTGCCAAACCCCGCTTGGCCTTTGTTATCACCTGGTCTATGTGCAAATTATAAGCAAGGCTTCGATCAAACCGTATCCCCAGGTAATTCATTGCCTGCGTTCTTTCCACCGTCTCTGAACACAGCATTACAGTTGGTGTTGGATTGTTGACAATATGATTATTCAACGAGAACCAAGTCACTGTTGCCTTTGTTGGGTTGACCATTGCCCCAGCTTCATCACACCAAGTACTTATGCGATTGAGTTCGGTTTGTAGTTCCACAGCAACCTCCTATCTATCCTTACCCTGACGATACACTAAAATATCATCGGCATATGACAATGTCCTGCCAGGTCCAGTGATCTGCTCACGGGTGATTCTCACTGTGTAGGCGTTGAACAGTACCGGAGATAATGGTGATCCCTGTGGTAGGCCAGGATATATTGTTGTTGGTTCCGAAGTCCAACTGCCACATCTAAAAACTACTTTCCGTTGGAAGAGGGCTGCAGCGATCCAACTAAGGAGGAATGGACTTACGTTTAGTTCAAGAAGCTGAAACAATAAAAAATCCTATGGTACTCTGTTGTATGCGTCCTCAAGATCAATCGCTGCAGCAACGGTTTCAGTGCCTGAGTGGAAACCTTCATAGACATCATGGGCAAAGACTGCTGCATTGGTCCAGGTTTCTCTTTTTGGATGGTACCCACCCAGGGTAGGTGGGAAAACACCTTGCCTCTCTAGTTGGCTTGATATTTTCCTGGCAATTACCTTCTCCAGCAGCTTGCCTATTGTATTCTGCATGGTTATAATTCGATATCCCTGAATTTTTCTGTGGTCTTTGTCAGGCTTCGGCAAGGGAATCAGATAGCTGTGTAACCATTCCTCCTTGATGCTAGCACTCCCTATACTGTTGTTGTACATGTCTGCTAGTTTCTCTAGCTCATTGTCGGTACACCTATTTATGTCGTCGTATCTTATGCCATCAGGACCTGGAGCACTGTTTTTTTTATCGTCGAAGCACAACCTTGATTTCTTTCACTGTCACTGTGTCTTCATCCGTAGTGTTCTGGGCCTTGCATCTGTCTGAGGTGACCTCCTTGGCCAGATTTCGGCCTCCCATGTCTGTCTGGTTGCTCTGCTCAAGGTAGCGTTCAAAGAGGGCTTTGCCCTTGTCCTCGTCAGTCCTCTGCCAGATGAGGTCAGCACCTTGGAAGTCAGAAATGCTCCTTATTCTTGACTACACCACTCATGCTTTTATGTAGTCGCCAGAACAATTTCAGTGACTTGTCTGTGCTTACTCTTTCACACACCTCTGCCCATTTTTCGCTTTTAACCACCTTGACCAGTTTTTTGAAATAGCTTATTTTTGTGTGCATCTCTCTTTCTAAGTGCAAGCAGGGACTAGGATGACCAGCTCTGTTCTTCTTGGCATTTTGCCATCTCCTTACAGCACTACGCTTATCCACCCAAGCCTTCTCCACCTCGAAACTCCACCACGGTGGCTGCTCCCAGCTTTTCTTCCTGCCCTGAAACGTCCTGCGCTTGTCACGTCTTATTTTACTCACCACATCTTGCCCTGTACTGTCATACTGGAACGTCTTTACCTTTAGCTTGTGCTGCCTGGTTCTGCTTTTCTCCACCAATATGCTGCAAGGGTGGTGGTCGCTGCCATGGTGTCCTAGGACACCCCATCTACACACTGTAGTGAGTGAAGGTGAAACTAGTGCCAGATCAATAGCACTGTCCTCATCGCCTGGACGGCTTGCTGTCCTGGTGACACAGCCACTGTTGATACAAACCAGATCGATGGTTTCCAGTGCAGTCTCGAGCTCCTCCCCTTGTGTATTGGAGGAAGTATTTCCCCATGATCTGCCTTTAGCGTTGAAGTCACCACAGAAAATAACATTTCTCTCGTGGCCTAATATGCCACTTAAGCACTGCCACTTCTTGGCGTCCACACTCGCATTGCGGGCATAAACATTAACCAACACGAATGGTATACTGGAATGAACTCTCAACGCCTGTATTTGTATATCGTCACTGTCCCAACTGGACATGTCTAGCTCTGACGCCACCATGCTGTTGCGAACGAGAATCGCCGTTCCCAGATGTCGTCTGTTGTAGAAACATTTGAAGCCGGCAATTCGGAGTAGCTGATCGCCCAGTCTCGTCTCCTGGAGTGCTACAATGTCGTTCCTGTAAACTAGGGTTTCTAAAATAGAGCCCCGTTGT
>OY992876.1:216565066-216577566 GCA_963921405.1 Cepaea hortensis | reverse complement strand
GCAGTACCTGTTTTGGGACAACCTGTATCTCCTCAGTTGTAAATAAAACAAACAAATGCAAGAAAATAACTGTAAATAACACGTAAATGTCAGAAATAATGGACGCTAATGTAGACAATCAAGAATTATATCAATAATTTACGTCTTGGAAGTGAGTGAGTATTCTGGTACAGCTGTTGTTTTTGTTATCGCAATTGATTCACTCAAACCGCAAACTTTCTGAGTAAGTACACACGTTTGAAATTACAAAACCCGTCTTAGTATCTACACATGTTTGAAGTTACAAACCCTGTCTTAATATCTACACACGTTTGAAGTTACAAAACCCGTCTTATTATCTACACACGTTTGAAGTTACAAATCCCGTCTTAGTATCTAAACAAAATTGAAGTTTCAAAACCCGTTTGGGTTGTTTTCTATTGTGTACACGTGTGAGTCGGTCCCATAGCGAAGGGCTTTACAGACGCAGTTCGTACCCTCGTTCGAAATACAGTTCGGGCGATTTGGCAGCAGACCGCCTTGCGCTGTTTTTTTTTTTTTTTTTTTTGACGAAATGGTATGGGTGCCGATCGTTCAGAAAGCAATGGCAAACGACTCCACGTAAACTTGCTAAGAGATCACAACAGCAAAAAATGCTGGTGATGACTGCGACGTCCTGTAAAGGATATGCAAGTAACTAACATGTGTATATGTTCTTTAGACCTGTTAGAGAAAATCAGCAAGCTGGTAGGCTTTCAAGTCGGGTTCCTGTGGGAATGGGGTAATGGATAGGGATGCTATATGGAATGTCCTCACAGAGGTTGGGCGATGAAATTGATCAAGTCATGACTGAATCTGCAACCTTGACCAAATTGCAAGAACATCAAGTCAAATGAGGCGAAGCAAGGCAAGAGAGCTAAGTTGGAGACCACGTAAGAGTAGTCAACCAACACAGAACTGTTGTCGTCGACCGCTACATGCTACGGGAGATACATAGAAGTGAATCCTAGCGATGTTCGTCCATCATGAATGACGAGGACCATTCATTACACTACATCTTTTGATGAGGAACGAATGACTTGCGCTTTGATTTTGTATAGCGAGGAAGTGGTCGCGCAACTCCGTCGTCCCCGCTCCCTCGTCTGTGTCCGTCTGGCTCCAGTGGCGAGCATGGCAAGACGACTGGAAGACGGACACAGATGCAGTGGACGTTAGGCTACCACGGCCAGTTATTCCTGTATATATTGGCTCTCGAGAGCCTCGTGCAAACGGCCCTTCCGTCAATTCCTTTAATTTTCAGTTTTAAGACAAGCGTAGCGACAAGCAATGAGCGTATGATTACTGATAGGATCAACCACATTTCCTTCGCCGAAGACGGACTGACCGCCAGAACAGACCACACACACATGAGGCGAGAAGCTGACCACAGAAGATATTGCTCGTCTAGGTTGCTAGCAGATCTCCCGATTTACTGTTGAGCCTCACCAGCGCACAAGTGCACATGGCGACTGACAGGACAGACGTTCACGCACACGCAAGCCAAGAGTAGCATCGCTAAAGCGCGCCCTCCCGGTACAAGGTGATACATGCAAAACCACTGGACGCCTACCGACGAGCTTTCAAGCTACGCCGACAGGACTGACCGAAAAAAAAAAGCTATACCAGCTTACTGACTGCAGGCCCACTACTCATCGAGAGAGAGTGGGCGCTTATCGAGACTTTGTCGAACGGTCGTACAAATTTTGCTCTTTTGCCAGCTCAAACCACGACCCTGGCTGCACGATGCGGTTACATTCTCGAAACGCCTGTCTCGCTAACTTACGTTGGCTGGGAAGATCCCTTTTTGGTGCACCCCACACAGCCATCCGAGACAACGAACGCTAGACGCGGAACTGATCTAGCGAACCAGATATGGACTGAATGGCTCGCTGCATTTTGATGATAATCTGATGACTAGCTATCGTAAGACCGATCTGTTTTATTATAGAAAACGAGTTTTGGGACGCTATAACTTGCCCGTACATACATGTATGTGGATTATACGGAGTTTCAGTTAGAAACGATATATGTTGCCATATATCATAGTCAAGTGGAGTAATACAAAGAGTTGTAAGCATCTACCTGTCAAACCAATCATGATGTATGAAGTGAAACATGGAAATCAACATAATCTTTTTCTGCTGCACATTCTACCCCATTAGGGCATTAGGCTCTGAACCAACTCACACTAAGTCATCCTATTCATTGTCATACCCTGCAACTTCTTCCGTATCCTCTCAATTTTATTCATCTCTGTCGGTAAATCTCTTCTACAAGTGGTTTTAGTTCTCCCGCTATTTCGTTCGCCTGATGGGTTGCACCAGCTCTGTGGCAAAGGCGTTACGGACTCAATTCGTAATCCCGCATACCGCATTCGAAACACAGCTGCGAGCGAATTGGCAGCAGACCTCCTGGCGTTGGATTTTATAAAATGGTACTTGTGCCGATCGTTCAGAAAACGATGGCAAATTACTGAACGTAAACATGCCGAGAAATCACAAACATCCAAACATACTGGGGTTGACTGCGACGTCCTGTACACGATATGCAGCGAACTGTAACTTTATAGGTTGCATACAAGAGAACATCTAGCAATATTGTACTCATGTTTTCTCGGCAGGTATTCTATCAACTGCCAGGATATTTTCTTAATCTTTTGGTTCACTGGAATTGGTTAAGTTGCCTCCATGAGCTGCGCATTGGTGATTCTGTCATACTGTTTTATTCCCACTATTCTGCTCAAACACTAATCAGTGAATGTTTGTAGTTATTTGTAATTCTTGTAGTTGTTCTCCGTGTTTCTGACACATACAATAGTACTGATTTAATATTGGGGGTAACAATTCTAAGTTTGGTTCTGAGTATAACTTCTTTAGACATCAACACATTTCCTAGTCTCAGGAAAGCCCCTGTTGCCTTTTGTATTCTTAATATCTCTATCTGTTCCCCCTGTTGTCCGCATTACTTCCTAAAAGGTGCTTGATTCCGGCTCTTGAAGTAGAGTTTCACCAAGGAAGATTGGGTTCTTACTTCTTCTTCTTCTTCAGCGTTCCGAGCCATTGAGGTTCTTTGCTGCAAATACAATCCGTCTCCATTCGTCTCTCTGGTGGACCTTCTCTTGCCAGTCGTTGATTCCAAGTGCTTGTAGGTCTGTACATGTATTATCTCTCCACCGCTTTCTTGGTCTACCTCGGGGTCTACGGTCATTTATTTCCTGAGTGTAAGCGAGTTTTGTTTCCCTATTATCTTCCATTCTTTCTATATGCCCCAGCCATTGTAGTCTATTAGCCTTCATGATACCAGTGATTAGCGGGGACTTAAACAGATCATAAATGTCTTTGTTACTTCTTCTTTTCCACTCTCCACTTTGTGTATCCCTAATGGGTCCAAAGATGCGTCTTAAAATTTTGTTCTCAAAGGTTTGTAACAAGGCTTCGTCTCCTTTCGTTGTACTCCAGGTTTCAGAGCCATACAGCACAACTGGTCTGATCAGTGTTTTGTATATTGTGATTTTTGTGTTACGAGATAGCGCCTTTGATTTTAGTAGATGTTGTAGTGCATAGTATATCTTATTTCCAGAGTTGATTCTAGTTTGTATTTCTTCCCTTATGATGTTGGAGCAGTTGAAGATTGTACCCAGGTATTTGTATGTTTCCGTTCTTTTAATGGTCATATTATCTATTTGTATGTGGCCAGAGTTTCTAGCCATTCCGTCTCTTGAAATTACCATATATTCTGTCTTATCTTGGTTGATAACCAGCCCCATCTGTTGGGCTTTTCCCTTTAAGTGAGTCAATATTTCCAATGTCTTTTGTTCACTTTGCCCTATAATATCTATATCATCTGCATAACCAAGCAGCTTGGATGTTCCTCCAATATCACATTCCTCCTTTACCTTCCTTACAACTTTCTCTAGAGCCAGATTGAAGAGTAGCGGCGATAGTGCATCACCCTGTTTCAAGCCAGATGTTATTTGGAAGGGGTCTGATTTCCTGCCTTTATATGTTACTATATTATAAGTATCTTCCATGCATAGTCTGGTCATGTTGATTAACTTCCTTGGTATTCCAAATTCCTGCATAGCATTCCATAGACTATTCCTATGGACACTATCATAAGCCTTTTTAAAATCCACAAAAATGTTATGGAGATCTCTTTTATATTCCCAATGTTTCTCGGCTATTTGTCGTAAGATAAATATCTGATCTATTGTTGATCTGTTTTGTCTAAAACCCGCCTGGTAGTCACCTAATATGTCTTCTGAATATGGTTTTAGTCTATTTAGTAATACTGCGGATAGTATCTTATAGCTTGTGGACAGTAGTGATATTCCTCTATAATTTCCACATTGTTCTTACTTGTTTGGTTTAAATCTCATTGGTCGGCAACGTGGCAAGGGGCTACGAATGCTACTCGTAATCACGCTCGAAACTCAGCTGCGGGCGATTTGGAAGCCGACCGCCTTGAAATGGTTTTCATACAATTGTATGAGTGCCGGTCTTTCAGAAAGAAATGGCAAACTACTGAACGTAAACTTGTCAAGAAATCACCCCCAAAATGCTGGGGTTGACTGCGACGTCCTGTAAAGAATATGCAACTAACTATTAAAATCCCATTATAGCCCTGGAGAAGGCTGTCAACGAGATTAACGACACCAGCTCTGACTGTCACCAGGCGGCGTTTTCCAAAGATGCTCTGTCAGTATTGCAGGCCCTCAGGAATCGCAAACTCCCATATTTGTGTAGTGAACTTAGCAAGGTAGCTGCTGGAAATTAGGACAAATTGGCTGGGTGTGCATCGCCCGGTAGGGTATTGGTGCATGATAAGGCAGACGTGGTCTGGACCCTTTGGGATCTTGTGTATAGTGCAGAAGAACAGATAGATCATCACAGCCTGAAGAGAATGGGGTTGTAGGGAGTCACCAGAAGAACTGGCCGATACTCAGAACTTCGAAGAAAGGCCAGACCGACACATAATCAGACTGGTGCTGATGCCATTAGTATTGGAACTCTTCGCTGGCTGTTGAAGATGAAGACAGAGCACTACGGGAATGCTCCGAGTGCTGCGATGTTAGTTTTTTGACGCAACTCAACTCAGCTCCATTCAACTACGCTCATCTCCACCCAACTCAACTCAATTCACCCCAACTCAACTCCACTCAACTTAACTCATCTCCACTCAACTTAACTCATCTCCACTCTACTAAACTAAACTCAACTCAACTCCACTCATCTCAACTCCACTCATCTCTACTTCATTCCACTCAACTCAACTCACCCCAACACTACAAGAAAAAGGTACGATCCCACAGTGGTGTCATGGGAAATGAGAAGGCAGGTGGGTGGCGAGACAGGTGGAGGATGTGTCAAGGAAGAGAACAAAATTACATACTGAAACAACGACAATTGTCCGGACTACTAGGAAAGTACAGAACCAGAACAATGACGAATACTTTGGTGGGGGGGGGGGGCGGCATGGAGAAAGAAAGAAAGAAAGAAAGAAAGAAAGAAAGAAAGAAAGAAAGAAAGAAAGAAAGAAAGAAAGAAAATGAGACATAGTTAGAAACTACTTCAAAACAAACATTTTACTAATATATGGAAAGGGGTTTGGGGTTGGGATATGGGGGTGGGGGGGGGGGAGACAACAGACTTTGCCTACACTGGGAATTGAGTACCTCATGTCGTAGATCTTGACATAGTATGTGTGAAGGACTGACACCCCAACCATGCAACCGCATGATTTGCTATTGATTACGTCACCTTTCACACTGACGCGTTTTGACTTTAGCAGAACATTATCGCAGTTACACCCCTTATGCAAATATCGTAAACGTGTTTTCCCAATTGGCTGACATTTCAGGGCAAATTAATTGAAAATAATACTAAAATGGAATAAAGCCAACGGTTAGACCAAACAAAGAAATCTATCCTGACTGTATCACATCCTCAATGTCATACTTACGGCTACATTAATGCCAGTAAGTAGCACTTTAATCGATTTAAACAAGTCGATAATTGTTCTGAACACAATACCGTGCTCCATGCATTGGTCTAAATTGCATTTGTATCTGCTACGTTAAACTTTACATTTTAAGAAGGGAATCATTCTGTTTTCCTGATAGTCCAGGCGAAGTAGCATATTTGGCAGTTTTACAAAGACGTTTGGTCATCATGAAGTGCCATCTCCGCATAGAAAGGTAGTCAATTGAGTTTCCAACACACCTGTTCTGTGCATTCACGTCGCGATCACACATGTTTCTTTCAATCCATTCTTGATATTCATCCGCTACATGTCACGTTGTATTCCAGTCCAACATGTAACGCTATCTTCCAGTCCAAGATGTAACGCTATCTTCCAGTCAAACATGTAACGTTGTCTTTCAGTCCATCATGTAACGTATTCCAGTCCAACATGTAACGTTGTCTTCTAGTCCAACATATAATGTTGTCTTCCAGTCCAACATATAATATTGTCTTCCAGTCCAACATGTAACGTTGTCTTCCAGTCCAACATGTAACGTTGTCTTCCAGTCCAACATGTAACGTCTTCCAGTACAACATGTAACTTTGTCTTCCAGTCCAACATGTAACGTTGTCTTCCAGTCCAACATGTAACGTCTTCCAGTCCAACATGTAACGTTGTCTTCCAGTCCAACATGTAACGTCTTCCAGTCCAACGTGTAACGCTGTTTTCCAGTTCAACATGTAACGTTGCCTTTTTGTCCAACATGTAACGTTGTCTTCCAGTCCAACATGTAACGTCTTCCAGTCCAACATGTAACGTCTTCCAATCCAACATGTAACGTTGTCTTCCAGTCCAGCATGTAACGTCTTCCAATCCAACATGTAACGTTGTCTTCCAGTCCAGCATGTAACGTTGTCTTCCAGTCCAGCATGTAACGTCTTCCAATCCAACATGTAACGTTGTCTTCCAGTCCAGCATGTAACGTCTTCCAATCCAACATGTAACGTTGTCTTCCAGTCCAACATGTAACGTTGTCTTCCAGTCCAACATGTAACGTTGTCTTCCAGTCCAACATGTAACGTTGTCTTCCAGTCCAGCATGTAACGTCTTCCAATCCAACATGTAACGTTGTCTTCCAGTCCAGCATGTAACGTCTTCCAGTCCAACATGTAACGTTGTCTTCCAGTCCAGCATGTAACGTCTTCCAATCCAACATGTAACGTTGTCTTCCAGTCCAACATGTAACGTTGTCTTCCAGTCCAACATGTAACGTTGTCTTCCAGTCCAACATGTAACGTTGTCTTCCAGTCCAACATGTAACGTTGTCTTCCAGTCCAACATGTAACGTCTTCCAATCCAACATGTAACGTTGTCTTCCAGTCCAGCATGTAACGTCTTCCAGTCCAACATGTAACGTTGTCTTCCAGTCCAGCATGTAACGTCTTCCAATCCAACATGTAACGTTGTCTTCCAGTCCAACATGTAACGTTGTCTTCCAGTCCAACATGTAACGTTGTCTTCCAGTCCAACATGTAACGTCTTCCAATCCAACATGTAACGTTGTCTTCCAGTCCAACATGTAACGTTGTCTTCCAGTCCAGCATGTAACGTCTTCCAATCCAACATGTAACGTTGTCTTCCAGTCCAGCATGTAACGTTGTCTTCCAGTCCAGCATGTAACGTCTTCCAATCCAACATGTAACGTTGTCTTCCAGTCCAGCATGTAACGTTGTCTTCCAGTCCAACATGTAACGTTGTCTTCCAGTCCAACATGTAACGTCTTCCAATCCAACATGTAACGTTGTCTTCCAGTCCAGCATGTAACGTTGTCTTCCAGTCCAACATGTAACGTTGTCTTCCAGTCCAACATGTAACGTTGTCTTCCAGTCCAACATGTAACGTCTTCCAGTCCAACATGTAACGTTGTCTTCCAGTCCAGCATGTAACGTCTTCCAATCCAACATGTAACGTTGTCTTCCAGTCCAGCATGTAACGTTGTCTTCCAGTCCAACATGTAACGTTGTCTTCCAGTCCAACATGTAACGTCTTCCAATCCAACATGTAACGTTGTCTTCCAGTCCAACATGTAACGTTGTCTTCCAGTCCAGCATGTAACGTCTTCCAATCCAACATGTAACGTTGTCTTCCAGTCCAACATGTAACGTTGTCTTCCAGTCCAACATGTAACGTTGTCTTCCAGTCCAACATGTAACGTCTTCCAGTCCAACATGTAACGTTGTCTTCCAGTCCAGCATGTAACGTCGTCCAATCCAACATGTAACGTTGTCTTCCAGTCCAACATGTAACGTTGTCTTCCAGTCCAACATGTAACGTCTTCCAGTCCAACATGTAACGTTGTCTTCCAGTCCAGCATGTAACGTCTTCCAATCCAACATGTAACGTTGTCTTCCAGTCCAACATGTAACGTTGTCTTCCAGTCCAACATGTAACGTTGTCTTCCAGTCCAACATGTAACGTCTTCCAGTCCAACATGTAACGTCTTCCAATCCAACATGTAACGTTGTCTTCCAGTCCAGCATGTAACGTCTTCCAATCCAACATGTAACGTTGTCTTCCAGTCCAACATGTAACGTTGTCTTCCAGTCCAACATGTAACGTTGTCTTCCAGTCCAACATGTAACGTTGTCTTCCAGTCCAACATGTAACGTTGTCTTCCAGTCCAACATGTAACGTTGTCTTCCAGTCCAACATGTAACGTTGTCTTCCAGTCCAGCATGTAACGTCTTCCAATCCAACATGTAACGTTGTCTTCCAGTCCAACATGTAACGTTGTCTTCCAGTCCAACATGTAACGTTGTCTTCCAGTCCAACATGTAACGTCTTCCAGTCCAACATGTAACGTTGTCTTCCAGTCCAGCATGTAACGTCGTCCAATCCAACATGTAACGTTGTCTTCCAGTCCAACATGTAACGTTGTCTTCCAGTCCAACATGTAACGTTGTCTTCCAGTCCAACATGTAACGTCTTCCAGTCCAACATGTAACGTTGTCTTCCAGTCCAACATGTAACGTCTTCCAGTCCAACATGTGACGTCTTCCAGTCCAACATGTAACGTTGTCTTCCAGGACAACATGTAACGTTGTCTACCCGCGCTGGTAGACATCTTTTTCCTGGTCAACTTGGTTCTGGGTGGACTCACCTTTCCCGATTAATTTGGCTCTGGGTGGACCCACCCTCATAAAATTGGGTACCAGGGGATTTTCTGGGACTAAAAGGCGAAGAAGAAGGAAGCCAGCCACCTCGCCAAACATAACATGACCTAGAATATGTGAAAGCCTACCACTTCACACCCCAACGGCATTATCTGATATGGGACTACGGTCTCTACTTTCTGAACTCGGCAGCCAGCGGAAGATCACCATACAGTAGATATCATCTCACTGTGGAGTACACGGAAACGAGAGAGCTGATCAATTGCCAAAGGAAGGTGCAAAATAAGAATAACCCAATGTGCTCGTTCCATCCATCCATCATGTGCCATGCCGATAAGCATGGGCGATCATATTTTGCCATCTCACTCGATCACCAGAGTCGTGGATCAGCTCCATGTTTCTGTCTCGACCATGCCACGTGGCCAAGCCATTCAGGTATTTACTTCTCGGTCTTCCCCTTGGTCTTCTCCCCTCGATCTTGCCATCTGTCACCAAGTTCCCCAATTCATTTCTTCTAACAACATGCCCAAAAAATGTTATGTGCTCGTTACATACCACCATAAGAAAAGAATGATCAAATCCGTCAGAAAGCCACCAAAAACCTGCTCAAGACGACTACCATGTTATGGACAGACCAGATAAAATCATTATTCTCGCCTAAGAACAGGACACATTAAAGTATGCAACCACATGTATACAAAATTCAAGATTTGCGAATCAGCCATGTACACATGTGGATTGGTGCCGCGGATAGCAGATCACATACTCCAAGACTGCCCAAAATTCAACACATCTAGGCAAAGATAAACTCTATGGGCCACTGAGTGAGTTAAAAAAGACAATTAAATTCATACAAGAGACAACATTGCAGCTGTAGACATATTTCAAGCGAACGAAAGAAGAAGACTGTATGATATGGGAACACTTACTCCTTACCCATACGCAACGTTGTCTCCCAGTCCACCTCTTGATGTTGTCTGCCCACGTGTAACATTGTCTTCCTCTTGCCCACTTACTCTCAACCTTACACTTTTAGCGAAAGTCAATGGACGATGTTTAGTACAGAAGAGCCTGGCATATGATACCACGATATCTAGTCTGGGAATGGCGATTCTCACACCATTGTAAAAAACGCAAAGCTGTCTGTTTCTAAAACGCCTGTCGTGCTGTGGTGATTTAGAACCCGGTAGGTCGGTATTGTGAAACAGCTTTCACAAGAAGAAGACTCCGACTGGAAAAATAAGACACACATGACAAAGAATACACTTCGGAGCAGCGCGAAGCACGCGCTGCTTACAAGAAATGAAAAATACTGCTGATAATGAGCACTTGAACTTCACAGATGGCAAAACCTTGAATTTCTTCTTCTTCTACTTCTTCTTCTCCTTCTTCTTCTAATTCTCCTTTCACATCCCCATTTTATCCTTTTCCCTCTTTCCTCTCTTCTTCTTCTTCTTCTTCTTCTTCTTCTTCTTCTTCTTCTTCTTCTTCTTCTTCTTCTTCTTCTTCTTCTTCTTCTTCTTCTTCTTCTTCTTCTTCTTCTTCTTCTTCTTCTTCTTCTTCTTCTTCTTCTTCTTCTTCTTCTTCTTCTTCTTCTTCTTCTTCTTCTTCTTCTTCTTCTTCTTCTTCTTCTTCTTCTTCTTCTTCTTCTTCTTCTTCTTCTTCTTCTTCTTCTTTGTTCACTTTCAGACGTCAATATCAATAAATGCATATAAGGCAGCAGTTAACTTGAGCTTGTTGACATCTCCAGAGTGTCTCTTTAAATGGAGCGGAAGAAAGCCAAACAGAAGATTTTGCCTAATGCCTCTACGCAATGACTCTATATGATGCCATTACTATGCGTGTTAGTGGCATACTTTGGACTTTTTCTATTTATTCCAGTTTGTGTTTTTTGCTGTTGTTAAAGATCTTGAGTCAAATTCCATAATTATCCCATCTTATCTTGGTCCTCTTGTAAGTTGCGGTCTCGGGGTAAATCATAAACAGTGGAAGAGTGCCCGTTTATGGGCTTCATATATCAAGACTCCTGTGGACTCTGGTATTCCCTCTGTCCATCGTATACATGGCCTGTCTCGTCTTCTGGTTCAATTTGGTCTGTATATCATTGCTTGTTGTGGTAGCCTAGTTTTGTAATTTTGTGGCTGAACCATTCATTTGCCGTTTCTAATTAAATGTAGCAGTCCGATTATGCTTCATTCATATTCTTCGAGTAGTAATTCCATAAACAATTTTAACTTATCATTTCCGTGCTGTAGATTTTCTCAGTATGATGCAAGTCTTCGAAATCCATCCATCCATCATGTGCTATGCCGATAAGCATGGGCGGTCATGTTCTGCCATCCCACTCGATCACCAGAGTCGTGGATCAGCTCCGTGTTCCTGTGTCGACCATGCCACGCGGCCAAGCCATCCAGGTATTTACTTCTCGATCTTCCCCTTGGTCTCTGCCCTTCGATCTTGCCAGTCGTCATAAAGTTCTTCAAGTTATTTCTTCTCATAACATGCCCAAAAAGTTTGACTGCCTACGTCTATTGACTCTAATCAGTTTACGATCTTCATTTGTTTCTTGAAGGACTTGTTCGTTGATTTTTCTGTCTGTCCATGGTATTCTTTGCATTTTCCTCAGAAACAACATTTCCACAGTCATCAGCTGTTTTTCAGCTTGACTGCTTATTGTCCACGCTTCACATCCATACAAAATGCCGGCCCTTAAATGCTTTTTTTTTCTCTTTTCTTTTCGAAATGCCGCCCCATAAAGATGTTTAATTATTGAATGGTTTAAATTGTATTTTGATTTCGTTGCTTTTGCCGCCCCCTTACGGTACCGCCTGATGCGGCCGCCTCTCTGTCTCAGCACGGCACGGCCCTGTAACTGATTCAGTGCAGAACAAAAAGTAGAGTTGTACCAAACATGGTACACAATCAAATGTACAAGTATTATAATGTAATTTTCCGTTCACTGAGCACTGAAATCACGTAAGATACCACAAAACACAACAAATAACACGATGACCCTAGTATGACGATATATCTCTCTTCTATCCAAATGGGAGGTCCCATTATCCTCTGGCCGTGAGTTAGTTAATAAATGTGAAACGCTGAAAAGGTTACCGAAACATCAAGTACACTAATTGCTTATTCCTTTCATCATGACCTCCCCATGGACAACAATCACCTTCAAATTAATAAGCTTGTGGGGTTAAAATAGTCGGCAGCTCCTACTTGTGAATGACTCTGTCATAGGATTGTTAGTATGAGCCAGGGATGGACCCTAATATAACTTCTCTTCTCAGGTTGAACGGGATTGGGGTAATGGTAGATTCGAATCAACCTCTCTTAATTTTC
>OY992876.1:216525066-216560066 GCA_963921405.1 Cepaea hortensis | reverse complement strand
ATTCCCAAGGTGATCGCATGCAAAAGTCACTATCATTGAATGTATTCCCATGGTGATCTCATGCAAAACTCACTATCGTTGAATGTATTCCCATGGTGATATCATGCAAAAGTCACTATCATTGAATGTATTCCCAGGATGATCTCATGCAAAAGTCACGATCATTGAATGTATTCCCAAGATGATCTCATGCAAAAGTCACTATCATTGAATGTATTCCCAAGATGATCTCATGCTAAAGTCACTATCAATGAATGTATTCCCAATATTATCTAATGCAAAAGTCACTATCATTGAATGTATTCCCAGGATGATCTCATGAAAAAGTCACGATCATTGAATGTATTCTTAGGATGATCTCATGCAAAAGCCACTATCATTTAATGTATTCCCACGGTGATCTCATGCAAAAGTCACTATCATTGAATGTAAGAACAGAGTGCTAAAGTGTGATACAGAACCTGTTTCAGTTTGAAGACAGTGATGAAATGTGAATGAAAAATTTATGAGGAAATTGGAAGCAACGGAGATGTGGTTCCTGATACGAATGTTGCGAATTCCTTGGGTTGCCAGAGTATAGATTGCTTGGAAGATGCTAATGAAACTACAACATTAGATACAAATATAGGAAATAGACAAACATCATTATTTTTGTGTCATGTTATGAGATGAGTCACCGTGGCGAAGTAGTCAAGCCGTTTGCCTCACGCTCCGAATGTTGTGGGTTCGATTCCGGGCTACGTCTTTAGGTTCACGAGTGCATTTTTCTCGGAGACCCATGGGGGTCATCGTTGGAGCTACGGAGTTCGTGCTTTGTGCCATGCTTTTGGCATAACGCCCGTCGGAAAGAGACCGAGCCATATGGGATAAAACCCGGTGCAATGAAGTCGATCCTCTCGACTTTTAGGACATTTTTATTTTATTTTGAGATGAGTGGCATTAAAGAACATCGTGACGACAGGAAAGATCAGTGTGAGAAGACATGCAGAGAGAAATTATTACGGATAGACTGAAACGGTGGCGTGGAGGAATGTCATAAACAGATTTGACCCATAACACCAAGAATCGAGATCTGTGGAGAGACATGAACGCCTACGCCAGTAAGTAGGGGACGTGATGATGACGACGATGATGTATTCCAGCAGTCTCGTCACAAGAAGACAAAACAGCATGTGACCAGGCTAGCTGACACATAACAGTTAAATGTTGTTTGGTTGGTTCAATGCTGTGCTTGTAAACTTCAGGGATTTACTGCTCATGTCAGTCTGGACCAATTTGCTCTTCACTTGGGCAATTTACGGTGAAATGTTTTTGTTGTGTGTGGAAACAAGATTTTATTGTGTTTACAGTTTCACTATTGTGTGTTATAGCAGTTACTTCTTTTACATATTTCAAGAAACGTTCTTCATACAATATGTTGATATATTTATAAATAATTAATTTTAAAGACATTATCATCATGTGCCATGCCGGTAAACGAGGGCGGTCATGTTTCGCCATCTCACACAATCACCAGTGTCGTGGATCAGCTCTGTGTTCTTGTCTCGACTATGCCATGTGGTCAAGCCATTCAGATATTTACTTCTATGCCTTCCCCTTGTTCTGTTCCCTTCATCCTTGTCAGTTGTCACCAAGCACTCCAATTTATTTCTTCTTATAGCGTGTCCACAAATTGTCTGTCTACATATAATTTCACTAATCAGTTTACAGGTTTCATTTGTTTCTTATAGAACTTGGTCATTAGTTTTTCTTTCTGTCCATGAAATTCTTTGCATTTTCCTCAGAAACCACATTTCCACTGCCATTAGATGTTTTTCAGCTTTTTTGCTCATTGTCTACGCTTCACATTCATACAAAAGTACAGGTTCTGTGTGACACTTCAATACTTTCTTTCTCGTTGCAATTGACATCTTTGTTTGGTCAGTATGTTTTCCATCTTGCAAAAGGCTAACTTCGACATGGCGATTCTTGGTGTAATCTCTTCAAGGCATCTCCCGTCAGATGTTACGACTATTATATCATATACCACGTCATAACTAAGAAAGAACAATTTTCTGACGTTTTGTGTCACACAGGAGTTTACACACAAGCAGATAAAGACAACCCTTGAAGACATTTCAACATGCTGTTCGTTGCTCTGCTACCACTGATTCAGCTACTGATGCTTTCATGGACACAAGCTGATGACGACGGGATTTCTCTGTGGGGCTGGCCTTATGAAAGTAAGTTGGTATCTTCCATACATTACTGCTGCTATAGCAGCCCGTCGATCTGGTCAGTTCAGGCTTGTACATGTTGAAGAATAAATTGTTTGTCATGACCTGGCGATGAGTTTGCTCTTGAGATTGCAAGCGGTGAGTGCAAGATGTGGGTGTTGATTGCCTAGTATCATCTCTGAGAATTGCTGTCATTATCTTGCAGTCTCACAGCGTGCAAAGGTTAAGTTTTCGGCAGGCTTCATCACAGCGGAGAACCTCTCCTTCATGTTTCTTCTTCTTCTTCTTCTTCTTCTTCTTCTTCTTCTTCTTCTTCTTCTTCTTCTTATTATTATTATTCTTCTTCTTCTTCTTCTTCTTCTTCTTCTTCTTCTTCTTCTTCTTCTTCTTCTTCTTCTTCTTCTTCTTCTTCTTCTTCTTCTTCTTCTTCTTCTTCTTCTTCTTCTTCTTCTTCTTCTTCTTCTTCTTCTTCTTCTTCTTCTTCTTCTTCTTCTTCTTCTTCTTCTTCTTCTTCTTCTTCTTCTTCTTCTTCTTCTTCTTCTTCTTCTTCTTCTTCTTCTTCTTCTTCTTCTTCTTCTTCTTCTTCTACTGCTTTTTCTTCTTCTTCTTATTTTTATTCTGCTACTGCTGCTGCTGCTGCTTTTTAAACATAAGTGCGTTTTCCACAGTAATCGCGATACATGAAGCCCATAAACTGTTACTCTCACTCTGTTTATGCTTCATCTCGACACAGCAAGGTACAAGGGGAAAAAGATGAGAAGAAGAACATAATAACGTTTTATATGTTTACAGCAAAGCTGCGATACTTGCACCTTTCGGCCGATACATCCTACTTCCTCCCGGCATTGATTAACCAGGTTTGCCTTCCTGGATGGTATTGTATGACATTCTACGGCCTCAGAATGGTGGCCTCATTTTCACCCTTCCATCTACAGGCGGTGTCACCCGTCCAAGAGGAAGACAAACATTGAAATTCTACGGCCTCAGAATGATGGCCACATGTTCACCCCTCCATGAGTAAGACAAACATTGACACTCTTCAGGATCTAAACAATGGAGAAAACAAACTCATGATTCCTGTCTGGTAGAACAGGATTGGGTCAGTCAGCGTAAAGTTGGACACAGGACTTTGCATGGCGGTGGGAAGCCACGAGGCGGGTTAACGGGAAAACGATCGGGTCGTGCTGAGAGACATGATCTGCCACACGATAATGAGGGTGATACTATCAAAGTGTCATGGGCTCATTAATCGTCTTAAGCGACTTCTCATATCAGCCTTGGGCTTAAATATGTTGTTATTGCAAGATGCCGTCTCTATTAAAATATCGATATAGTAGTTTTCCCTAAGCAACCTCTTTAATTGCATATATAATACAAAATGTCTGCTACCATATTAAACAACATTTAGGTCATAACTATAACACAGCCGTACTTCCTTATTTTCACCATCCTGTTGTTTGGTACTGAACTAGTTAAAGAGGGAATTTCAAACTCATTGTCAGCTAGTGCCTTGCCAGCTGGCGTGGGCGATCA
The DNA here is from genome assembly GCA_963921405.1 of Cepaea hortensis. NCBI lineage: Eukaryota > Metazoa > Mollusca > Gastropoda > Stylommatophora > Helicidae > Cepaea > Cepaea hortensis. The sequence continues at coordinate 216,556,317 of OY992876.1, read as the reverse complement.
TGCTTCTCCATAAACTGACATCTCCGACGGCATGGATCAATTCGTGTGTTGACTCCTTTCCGTGCCATGGTACACAACTGTCAAGAATTTTCTCACACTGTCTTCTTCTATCTCTCTTTCCACAAATCTTTCCGGTTGTCAAAACATGTTCAAATCTTCTCGTAGTATGATTCAAAAAAAAATTACACCTGCCTCTTTCTGATATTTGCGATAAGTTGTCTTTGCGACTTAGCCTCCCTCAATGTGTCTAGATTGCTTCTTTTGACTGTCCAGGGAACGTTTAGCATTATTCTATACAATCACATTACCGTGGCTTCTAGCGATTGTTTTTCGCCTGTTTACTCATGATCAAGGATCCCATCCTCCGTACTACACCGCAAGCTACTATAGGCAGTAGATGACAGCGACAGCGAGTGACTAATTGTCCAGGTTTTGGGCAGGAATTAAACTATACCCAGGATAATAATGAAACCACAAATTTGGCACGTACTTCACATACTGGCCGGCCGTGCTTTCACTGTTAACTCCTAGAAATTATGTTACTTATTGTTTCTTTTCGTTCGCTTCCTTTGAACTTAAGCATAGTCCACGATGGACTTATTTTTGCCTGTAGACAAGCTTTCCCTATTACCAATGTCCCTAGCCATCAAGCGAACCCACTCCGACTGCAGAGGTACTTGTAATTTATATCCCCAAATCAAGGACGAGAAGTCAAGATTTTAGTCCAACTGACTGATATAGGGGCTGAACTCGCTACCTCGACATCAGCACATCGGAAGTTTAAGAGCGAGCGCTCTTATCCATTTGTCCATGGAACTGATTATTTATGGCTTATTTGTTTAAACATGTTGATGTGTACACGTTTTTCTGAATCCTTTGCCATCAGGTTTTGGACAGTACATGGGAGGTGACGACAGCAAAGAAGACGCCAGAAAGGGTTACTTCAACAGCTATTACATGAATCCTTATTCCGGCAGTAACTTCAACAGTTACGGACAAATTCACCACCAGAGTAACCCAGACCTGAACCCAACTAACCCATATAGTCAGTTTAACGGTCAGTATGTCAACCCGTTAGTTTTCCATGGAATACGTCATGAAGATGGCAGCAATGAAGATCGTGGTATTTACAATTGGAATAGATACTTCAATCTTGAAAACTTACAAAGTCACGATGATTCAAGTGAAAATGATGAATATGGGAAATTGGGTTGGAATATGCCACGTTTGAAAGTTGATTCCGACTCAAGGGAAGTAGACGGGGATCTGTTGTCTTTGTTAGGAAAAGGATTTGATGGAGTCGACTCTAGTGAGGAAGCGATTTTGGGAGGTACAAATGGCGTGTTTAAATTACCCGATAGCCATGGTTATGGCGATAGAAAAGATAGTTCTGGTGGGGGAACTTCTGCTGGTGAATTTGGTGGCCGTGATGGACAGGATGTACACAGTGATGGACAGGATGTGGGCAGTTATGGACAGGATGTGGGCAGTGATGGACAGGATGTGGGCAGTAATGGGAGGTCAAGTGGCTACCTTATACCGTGGTGGCCAAATGTATCACCATCATCAGCAAAGTCTACATATTACCCAGGTAGGTGGTACTATGTGTTGACTGGTTTGTTGATTGATTCGCAGGCTGTCTGGCTGGCTGGCTGGCTGGTTGGTTGGTTGGTTGGTTGATTGGTTGGTTGGTTGGTTGGTTGGTTAGTTGGATAGATGGTTGTGTTTTTAGATGTTTGTTTGGTTGACTAGTTAGCTGGATGGCTAGTTAGTTTATTGATTGGTTCACTGGCTGTCTGGCTGATTCAATGATTGGGTCGTCGGTTAACGGGCTGGCTGGTTGGTTAGTTTGTTGATTGGTTGGTTGGTTGGTTGGTTGGATGATTGGTTGAGAGGCTAGTTAAATGGTTAGTTGGTCAGTTGACTGGCTGGCTGGTTGATTAAATGGTGAATTGGCTGGCTGGCTAGTTGGTTAGCTGGCTGGCTGGTTGATTAAATGGTTAATTGGCTGGTTGGATTGTTAACTGACTGGCTGCTTAGCTGACTGGCTGGTTAGCTAACTGGCTGGCTGTCTGGTTGGTTGGCTGGCTGTCTGGTTGGTTGGATGACTGATTAGCTGGTTAATTGGTTGGCTGGCTTGTTGGTTGTGTTGGTTGATTGTCTGGCTATCTGGTTGGTTGGATGACTGATTGGCTGGTTGGCTGGTTGATTAGCTGACTGATTGGCTGGTTGGTAGGCTGGTTGGCTGTTTGCTTGGTTGGTTGGCTGGTTGATTGTTTTGTTGGTAAATAGTATGGAAGATTGTGTTTTAACTCCAACCTTCGATGCACAGATGTTGTTGAATTCATTAACAGTCCTTACATCTATCGGTGTCAGGTTGCTGTAGACACTCCCCCTCCCACCCCCCTCCCCCATCCCAGATCCGGTTCCAAAGTGCGATCCCCACGGGGACTGTGCTGGTGACCGCTGTTCCCCTCTCAGAGATAAAAACACAGGGGGTGGGGTGGGTCTGCAAGACCGGTACGAGAACTTGAAATCTGCAGAGAGGCTTGGTGTTAAGCAAGATTTGACTCAGCACAAAGACTGGTTAGGAATTGGCCTATCTTGGTAGTGCTTCTCACGGGTGGTAGATACTTCATTGACAACAGACTCTACCTCAATGACCAGGATATCAGTAAAAGTTAGCTGCGAGTCTTTTACATTACTTTGCAATCAGCCCCAGCATTCTTTGGCTGTTTGTGATTTACTGGGCGATTTTATGTTCTCTAGTTTGCTGCTGCTTTCTGAACAGCCGACGGCTCATACCTTCAAATTCAACGCAAAGCAATCTGCTGCCAAGTTGGACGGTGCTGATTTCTAACCTTCGATGTCGGGAAATTGGAAGAATACGTTTCACTAACCTCTAGGCCACCGATGCCAACAAAGGGAGACAGTACTGTGCGGTGGATTTTCTCAGCATAATGCAAGTCCTCGAAATGCCGCCTCTGGCATGTTTTAGTTTCTTTAAACATGCCGCCCCCTTATGAAGCCCCCTTATGGTGCCCCCTGATGCGGCTGCCTCTCTGTATCATAGCACGGCAAGGCCCTAGAGGGAGGACTATGTACTTATAATTGTAGTTGTATTAGTATAAGTATACGTGCAAACTGTATGATCGTGTTTCTGGCACACAGTTGTTGTGTGGTCTTTGTAAGCAAATACTGGCAATATGAAGGACAATGTGATATATATATATATATATATATATATATATATATATATATATATATATATATATATATATATATATATATATATATAAGAGGACCCAGCCCGGCTTCGCCCAGCTCCTGGCGGGGATCTATCTATCTATCTATCTATCTATCTATGTATCTATCTATCTATCTATCTATCTATCTATCTATCTGTATGTCTATCTATCTATCTATTTATCTGTCTGTCTATCTAAGTGTCTATCTGTCTGTCTATCCATCTATCTATACGTTCACGTCTGTTCCCGTGCTCGTCTGTTTCTGATGATCCCGTGCTATTTCAGTTTAATCCGCGGGAGTGAAGAACAACATCTGTTCCTAACTAATTTATGGTTTAATCAGAGAGTGAGTTCCCCTGCAGCAAGATGGTGGGACATTTATTCGTCTGTTTCTGAAGCTTGTGCCATTTTCTTTCGTGCTGGAGGAAACATTGTTGATTTTAAACTAAATAACTATGCCAGTTGGCTCCGCGGGAGTGAGATGAACATCTGTACAAAATTTCATCTCAATCGGATGGACCGTTCGGGAAGGCATACAGGACACACACACACACACCCACGCACTCACACACACACACGCACTCACACACACACACACACGTTGTCTTTTATATATATATATATATATATATATATATATATATATATATATATATATATATATATATATATATATATATATATATATATATATATATAGATTAGAAGTGATTAGCAGTATACGAGACAGAAGACTGTGGACAGACATGATCACCAACGTCACACGGCATGAACTATATGATGAAGAATACACTATATTATAACAATGTTGTTATGGTACATACACTGGATACATCATATATAGCAGCATCCCATGGCATTTAAGATATGTTTGTTTATTTGCCTCAACAGTTAAAGACATGTTATCGTTTTACAATAACATATGCATTTTGTATTTTTATTTTATTTACAAGCTGCATCCAAGATTCCAGGAACAACCAGAAAACAAACAACAATTGCCGTTTCGAAACAACAATCAACAATTACAACAAACACCAAGAAACCACCAACTAAAACAACCTCTAGGAAAGCAATAACTACGGCAAGCACCAAAAGACTAACGACAGCTACTAGTCCCTCCAGAAAACCAACGACAACTACATCTACGATAAAACGAACAACAGCAACCAGTCACAAACCATCAACAATTTCATCCACTAAAGTATCATCTACAGCAATCACAAGCAAGACGTCGACAACTATTAAAACCACAGCAAAGCCGACAACAACTACAACCACAAAGAAACCTTCAACAGCTGCAACCACAGGAAAATCATCAACAGTTACAACAACCACGACAAAGCCGACAACAGCTAAAACCAAAGATAAACCAACACCTACATCAACAACAAAGAAGCCAACAACAACCAGAACAACATCTAAACTAACACATAAAACCACACCTTCACCAACATCTACAGCAACAACGAGGAAACCAACAACTACAACCACGTCTAAACCAACATCTGCAGCCACAACAAAGAAACCAACAACTACAACCACGACTAAACCAACAACTTCAACAACAAGGACATCAACAACTACTACAACCACACCTAAACCAACATCTACACCAACAACAAAGAAACCAACTACTACAACCACGACTAGATCAACAGCTACAACAACAAGGACATCAACAACAACTACAACCACACCTAAACCAACATCTACAGCCACAACAAAGAAACCAACAACAACTACGACCACCACCACCACGCTACAGCCATCAACAACTCCCAGACCAGTTTTGCCAGGTAAGTCTAGCATCTACTTATGTTCTCATTTACTCAAAAGCCTAGTTTGACAAGACTTATCCAGACTGGCATTCCTGTCCTGAAAAACGACTGTGGTGGCTTTCACACAATCAGGGAAGATGGAGAATGTATAGAAGTGACGTACGGGTACGATTTTGCCACTATCTAGAGTAGTTGGCAATTATTTTATTTTATGTTTTTTTTTTTTTGGGGGGGGGGGGGCTGTGATTTCTTGGCACGTTTACCTTCAGAAGTTTTCCACTGCTTTCTGAACGACCGGCACCTCATCTCATTGTATGAAAACCAACACAAGGCGGTCTGCTGACAGATTGCCCGCAGCTGTGTTTCGAACAAGGTATGCAGAATTACGAATTGCTTCGCCACAATGCCGGTGACTAGAATAGACCTGGTTCTATTCCTCTACGTCTATGAGTGAGAATCAATGCAGCGCCGTAGCTAGCACATTTGCCCTCCGTTCGGGTGGGCATCGGTTTGAATTCGCATCGACGCGGATTTTTAATAATTGGCTTGCTTAAAATGTCGACATGTTTCGAAAGGTTAAGAGAAAAGGCAACTTCAGGTTACAGTATGAATTAAACTAATGGAACTGCGGTAAAGCTGTGGAAATGTAAATACAATAAAATAACACTTTACAGAACACGGTTTCGGGAAACAAAGAATGCCAATTTTTCCTTAATAGTGTTATGAATCAAGTGAAGAGCTTCAAGTACATAGGAAGTATAATATCATCAAATGCAAATCAAATGAGAAGACGAGATCGAAAATAGGTACAATAAGGCAAACTAAATTATTGGACTAATGGCACCAATACTAAAAAACAAACATGTATCAATAATTACTGATAAAGTACTTTACAACACAATCTTCCTACCAACTCTATGCTACCAATGCGAAACCTGGACAATGACAGAGAAAGAGAAAAGAAAAATCACTACAACAGAAATGAGATTTCTGAGTAGAATACTCAATGTATCAAGAAGAGATAAAATCAGAAATAAAGAAATCAGGACTAAAGATGGGGTTATAGCAACGCTAGATTTCATCAGAAAACAGCAAGTAAAATTGTTTGGCCATATAACTAGATTATCAAATGACAGTATACCTAAAAAAGGAATGATATACAGACCAGACGGAAGCAGAGGAAGAGGCCGGTCACGTAAACGATGGACATAGGGAATTACAGAGTCCATGAGAATCTCGATACATGAAGCCCACAAACAGGCACTCTCCCGATTAGATGAGATGAGATGTTGTTCTGTAAAGCTGCATTACTTCGTAATATTTCACATTTCTGAAACTTCCGGTGCGCTTATGGCGAGGTAGGCCGTTCAACCCCTACACCAGCATTCGGTTGGACTTAAACGCTTAGAAAGCAATGGCAAACTACTGAACGTGCAACTGCCTAGAAAATCAACCTGGGGGTTGATCGCCACGTCCTGCAAATGGGTGCCAGGAAATTTCCCAAAACAAGAATTCGTTTAATGAATTTAACTGATTAAGTGACAAGAGATGATTAATAGTCTTGAACGAGTTCCCGTACTTGCCATGGGCTTACATACAGTAGTTTTCCTTATGCAAAAGGCTAAGTCGACACACCACACACATCCCATTTCATCGATTGGACGGCACATTTTGGAAACCTGTCACGTGATTGATAGGGACAGGGCATTTCGCGTGTTGTTTAACACACAAAATAGCTGCATGTCGCAGGAGCCATCAAGATTAATCTGCATAGGCCTGTTTTGTGCAAACAGAAAGACATGATAGTCAGTTTTAAAATTATTGTTGTAGACAATTGAAATTATTGTGATGTGAATATTTAAGCTTGAAGGATTTATCTAATTATTGTACTTTTGTTTATGTTGTGTGATTTCTGCAGTACTACCCGACGAGATGCAACTAAATATGCCAGGCCATAAATCGTGCAATCTATCGTTTGTGTCTTCGTTAATTCATATTTACTACGGGTAAACATTGTTTTGAACCCCACATTGTACCAACTGCTTCGGGTGGAGAAGCGCCATTGGAAGAGTACAAGCCTTACCCCAGGGCGATAAAATGCAGCTTAAAGACTAAATACCATGGCAGGGCAGACCATACCCTAAGCCTAGCTCAGCAGCTGGTCTAGGATCGAAACTCTGACAGACGGACAGTTAGTGTATTGCTTTATTAATCCAGCAGCTTGTGCAGGTTGTTTTGTTCTAGATGTATTCATGTCACCTTTCCTCTGGGGTAAACTAGGCAGGCCGAGAGAGGGAGCATGCTGCACGGGTAACACAGTGTCTACAATTCAGCCCAGGCTTTACACTATCGGGAGGTGTAACTCCAACCGTGGTCCCGGCCATGATTTGTAGTTATGCCTTGTTTGAAGCAAAGGTGGCGAAATGTCGTCTGTCAAAACTATAAGGTACCAGTCAGCCCCGCATATAATTCTTTTGACCCTAAGTGGTCAACCCAGGGCCTCTTGCAGGTGGCTAGTGGTTCGTCTTCTGATTTGTGCTGGTTTTTTCGGCTTACATGGCTAGATCTAGACACATTACTGCGCTTTGATCTTAGCCAAAAGGCGGATAATTAGCACATCGTCGGCGAGAAGCGATACTCAGTTTAGAGTTTTAGAGATACCCAAGTCAATTCTAAATTCAGCCTGGATGGGGTTTTAACACATGACCACTGGCCGGCATGTAAACATTCTAGACACAGAGCCACAGCGGCACTCATAGCAGATAGATATGTGCTCATTTCAATTTCGCAAACACTAAAAATATTGCCTGTCCTTTACAGAACGTTGCTATCAATCCCAGGTTTTCTACGCAATTTTATGTTCAGTAATTTGCTATTGCTTACTGAACGAGAAGCTAACTTACTGACAGTGTAGAGATTTAACTCCCTAAAGAAGACAATTTTGGTCTTTGAGCTTAAATGCTACAGTAAAGTTTTTAGAATAGCATGGACAAGGAAGAAAGCAAATACAGAAATTCTGCAAGATCTGAACATGGAAAAAGACTGACCCTTAAGCAGCGTCATGCCTGGGAAATTGAAATGCTTTGGCCATATTAAACATCACAGTAGCTTGGGGAGTACAGTGATTGGGAGGCCTGGCTCCTGGTAGAAGAGGGAGAGGTCGGCTAGCACGAAGATGGACACAGTACATTACAGACACTTACGGCATGATGGTGCATGAGGCTGAAGAACTGGCCAGAGATCGAGGCGCTTTTCACCGCTCCGTGATGAGAGTTGCGTTCTGCCAAGGACTTGCATTATGGTGATGATGTATTAATTTATTTATATACGAGGGTGTTCCAAATGAAAACCTTCAAAGTGTGATAGGAAGTACAATAACCATGCCACTGTCTTGTAACCTGCCAATATTGTTGCTAAAGATGTCGAGAGTGTTAAGCACGTGGCTCATGGTGCAGACCAACACTGTTACGGCATAAGGACAGTTTAAAGATTTAAATATTGAGCACAACCCACCACAGGCAACGCTGATCGCATTCTGGTATGAGCCTAAGGCCTATCCACGTCAAAGTGGAAGCACTAGACTCGAGTTTCGCTCTCGTTTGAGCTCGTCAGTAGTGCATATCCTTGACCGGACCCGGAAACAAACCCCGGATCACTGGCGTGTGAAGCGAGTGCGTAACCACGCGGCACATGCTGGACATGGCCAAATTACCATAACAGAACACTACAACGTCATCCATTTTAGGCTGTAGCTCAAGATTTGAACGATCGCCGCGACTGACGCCTGTCAATCGATGTGGACCCGAACGATCAGGACTTCTCACTGGCAAGGCACGCCAGGCCGCCTAAAGTCCAGCGAGCAATAATCAAATTGATTTATTTGGTTGTTTCGGGATTTGAGATTTAAATATTGAGCACAACCCACCACAGGCAACGCTGATCGCATTCTGGTATGAGCCTAAGGCCTATCCACGTCAAAGTGGAAGCACTAGACTCGAGTTTCGCTCTCGTTTGAGCTCGTCAGTAGTGCATATCCTTGACCGGACCCGGAAACAAACCCCGGAACAATGGCGATCAGCGTTACCCGTGGTGGGCTGTGCTCAATATTTAAATCTCAAATCCCGAAACAACTAAATAAATCAATTTGATTATTGCTCGCTGGACGTTAGGCGGCCTGGTGTGCCTTGCCAGTGAGAAGACCTGATCGTTCAGGTCCACATCGATTGACAGACGTCAGTCGCCGGCGATCGGGCAAATCTTGAGCTACAGCCTACAATGGGTGACGTTGTAGTGTTCTGTTATGATAATTTGGTCATGTCCAGCATGTGCCGCGTGGTTACACACCTGCTTCACACGCCACTGATCCGGGGTTTGTTTCCGGGTCCGGTCAAGGATATGCACTACTGACGAGCTCAAACGAGAGCGAAACTCGAGTCTTGTGCTTCCACTTTGACGTGGATAGGCCTTAGGCTCATACCAGAGATGCGATCAGCGTTGCCTGTGGTGGGTTGTGCTGAATATTTAAATCTCAAATCTCGAAACAAGCAAATAAATTAGTTTAGAGATTGCCACCCCACTTTTGACATGCATCAAAGAGGAGCAGCGTTCTTTTATCCGTGTTTTGATCCGTGAGGGGTGAAACCTATAGAAATTCATGGACGAATAAAGGTCCATTATGGCGATGCATGCCTCTCAGTCTAGCAAGTGTTATGAGTGGAGTAGAGAGTTTCAAAATGGCGTGACTTCTGTGGAGAGGTAAGCAGGTGGTGTATGAGTGGTTACACATGCGACCAAGATAATTTTTTCTTCTACAGGAACCCAAGCACTTTATCGGCGCTGGAGGACTTGCATTGAAAGCAGTGGTGATTACATCGAAAACCTAAACATTTGTTTTGTACTTTTTCAGAATATATTCACCAAAAAAAAAAAAACATTTAAGGTTTTAATTTGAAGCCCCCCTAGTAGATACGTACTAATCTAATTTAATCATATACTCATATTTACAGAGATCTGTTCAGGAAGTGATGTCATTGATGATGTGGGCTACAAACAACACTGGTCGGACTGCAGCAAGTTTGTACAGTGCGTCGTCACTCCGGATGGCAGCACTGTTGTGTTTTTAAGGTCTTGTACAAATGGGACACTGTGGGACCAGGGCAGCCAGTCTTGTATTCATGCCCATCTTGTAGACTGTCCTCACGGTAAGGCAATGTGGTTTCTGAGTTTTTCGTCTTTTAGTTTATCTTGTAAGGTTTCTCGTTTCTGGCTTTCTCGTTTCTTGGATTGTAGTCTTTACTGTAAAAAGCGGTGACTCAGGGAGGTCAGCATGGCAGTATGAATAAGAGTGCGCGTTCTTAGGCTTCCGGTGTGCTAATGCCGAGGTCGGAGGTTCAACCCCTACACCGTTCATTGGGAGTAAAATGTTGACTTCTTGTCCTTGACTTGAAGACGTAAATTAGAAGTACCTCTGAAGTCGGAGTGGGTTCGCCTGATGGAGAGGGACACTGGTAATAGGGAAAGCTAATCTATAAGCAAAAATCAGTCACGTGTACTAGAAGTATTAGCATATGTATGGACTACGCTTGAGTTCAAAGTGAGCGAACGCAAACATTAAAATCACACACAGCGGCGAGTCCAATTAATCGAACCCTGGCCCTACTTCGCCCATACCATTCTCAGCACAACTCCCTGACTTCTCCGCCAACGTGCCCGCATATCGTGGACAGACCTTAAGCTAACGACCAGCGTGATTATTTGACCATAACAATGGATCTTGTCAGATTGAGGATATATCAACTTTCATATTTAATTAACCTTCAAACTTTGACCTGTGAATTATTACGTGTGTACGCTATCTTGCTTTAGACTTCAATAGTTATCCACTATCTCAACAGATCGGTGTAAGATTCCTGGGCTTGAACGCTACCCATCAGCCACTAACTGTCGAAGTTATTGGATCTGCCAGGATGGAAAGTCAAAAACTGCTTGCTGCCCTTCTGGGCATTCTTACGATAGCATCAAAGGATGTGTTCCAGATCCAGACTGCCTTGAGGACTGCAACAACGGGCCAATAATTCAAAGTAAGCAGAATTCAAATAAAATTAGTTAATTTGGTAATTTCATATTATTATCATCATCGATTTTATCATTATCATCATAAGTGGCATGTCCGTGCCAAAGATGGTTTGTAACGAGTTAACATTATCTGCCTTCATGATGCATTCAAACAGGCTTCTTGCAGTCCATTCCTTGACGTTGTCTACTTATTTGTAACTATATCTTCTACTTGAATGCTGCAGCACAATTTTAACTTATTTTCTCTGTTAATTTGTCGAATCTGGAATATACCTCTTCGTGGGATTTGTTACTACATCACGTTTTACTCTCCCGTCACAATAATGACGCAAGAAATGATAACGAGTGATTCAGAAAGAACGAGACAGTCATGCAAATATATTTGAGATAGCGAGGTTCTGCCCAGGAGAGACTGAAAGATAAAAGACACGGAGCAGGAATGCGATCCACGTGAGAAGTAATGCACCACGGGATATAACCCCGAGGTTATATCACGCGACAGATAATGGACAGGATCAATATAAAAGGCTTTGAGAGAAGCTTGCATATATATTCAGTCACTTTATCATGAACTAGAAACACAAACATTAGTTCAACTCGTCATATAGACCCATTTGAAACATATACAAAGAAAACTGTTATAAGTAAAGTGTGTTTACTTTTGTCTGCCCCAATATAAAATTCCATATCTCAGTAACCAACTGAAGGAAAATGATGAGATTTAGCATATAACCTTATCATTATGTCCACCAAACCAAAGTTTTGTTCTGGAGATTTTACAGCAGATTTCAAAGTTTGTTTATATGCGGTATATAATTTACGGGTCAGAATTGAAGTTCATAATTTTAAATATATTACAGCGTAGCCAGACAATCAGCGTTCAATGTTGAATATTTTACGTGTTTCACGGGTTTGGTCTTATGCCAAGAACCCCGTGCTGTTTAAACTGGGACTGTTCAGAGGTGTCGTCAAACTGTGGGTTATTTCATGAAACCTGATTATTACTACTATTTTCTTTTTTAAATCTTACCACTTATCGCTAACATTGAAATTGTGTATATACTTCAAAGCATCGCTATGAAGTTGTACACATATTTTTGTCAAGAAGCTGATCGCAGGAAACTGTTTTATACTAATACAAATTCCGAAAAAAGAACAGTGCATGCATTGGGTTTGAGTAAACGGTCATTTCGTCTATGGGTGCAAGAATCTGGAATTAAACCACCACGCAATAACCAAACGGTAGGTAGAAAGGTTATTGTAGACAGCTTTGACAAAGATGTCATAAGGCGAGCTATTATAAAAATGCTTTAAAAAGTCGCTTAAAAGTCGACAGGGTTCTATCCTATATGGTTAGGTCTCTTTCCGCAGCGCGGAAAGCATCGCACAAAGCACGAACTCCGCAGCTCTAGCGACGACCCACAGAAGTCTCCGAAAAATTTAACTCGTGAACCGAAGGATGCGGCCCGGAATCGAACCCACAACCTTTGTAGCCCGAGACAAAAGGCTTGACCACTTCGCCACGGAGACTCCTAAAATTATAAAAATTTTGGATTTTATATCCAGGATTATCCAGCATTATAAAAATACGGGATGCCAAAGAAACAGTGACTGTAAGAAAACTTAGGGTTTAGTTGAGAAAGAACAATAACATAGAGCTATCCAAAACAATTTTGTGGAAAATTATAAGGACATTATCTTCACTTTTTGAAAGTACAAGGGCGGTAGAAATATTCTTTGCGAGCAACCGCATTTAGGAGCCATGAGAAGCAGATACCTACGTGAAATAAGGGAAACGCGCAAAGAAAATTATGGCATAGTGTGTTTGGATGAAATGTGGATCAATGCGCACCACACAAGTGATAAGGAATGGCAATCAGTGGATGGACAGATAAAGCGATATGTGCCATACCATGGATGGACAGATAAAGCGATATGTGCCATACCTGGTCAAATGCAGCCACTTTTGCTTTTGACGTTTATGAGGGATTCCAGAGTAGTAAGGAAACGAAGGCGGCAGCGCTTGATCTCGAGGATGCGTACAATAGAGTTCGATATGATATTTTGATGACCGCACTGATGGAGAAGGGGGTCAATCCCTGGTTGGTGAACTGGATAGCAGCCGTCCAGCATTCTCGTCGAGTTGCTCTCCATCTGGGTGCATGGACCCCAGAGCCACATATTTTAACCCCGGGACTGCCACAGGGATCTGCAGTCTCGCCGGTGCTCTTTAATGTGTATACGAGCAAGATTGCAAACCTAGAAGCACCAGGGGTTGGAAGAATACTAACATTTGCAGAGGATATTCTTGCATATAGGAAGGGGAGAGATAGGGAGCAAACAACTCAGGAGTTACAGGCGACAGTAGATAAAGTGATTGACTGGTGCACAGAAATGTGTGCTGTCATCCACCCCGAAAAGGCGGCTGTTTTGTGGTGCTCTCTGGACAACAGGATTGTGAGAGCTGATGTCCCAAACCTTGCGATAGATGGTAGAAATGTCAGCCGAGAGAACACACTGAAGTATCTGGGGATCACATTTGACAGGAGCATATCCTTCAAGGACCATGTGGAGACGGTTGTGACAAGATCTCAAAAGGGACTCATTGTACTTAAAACTATGGCTTCAATGGACACAGAGCAGAGAATGCTTTTCACACTATACCAGCACTTGATCCTCTCAGTAATTGATTATGGATTAGGACTGCTCACTGGTGAAGTTAGAGCTCATACAGAAACATACAGAACGAAGCTATGTGGGTCATTCTGGGATGCATCAGAGACACCCCAGTAGTGTGTATGCGTTACATCCTTGGTCTGCTGACTGTTTCTGGTAAGCTCAAGGTGATGCAGGCGAAGGCACACCTCAGAGTAGCTGCAGACACAGACCACCCACTGCATGAGGCGCTAGACGCAGTTAAGGGTAAGCGACTGATAAGAGGCAAATCATGGATGGCTCAGGCGGAGGATACGATCAGACAGGTGTGCCCCTTGGAGAACATTAGGCGAGGAGAGGGGTGGGTCAGAGTACCAGCGGAGCAGTCAGACTTGTGCAGAGTTATATTCACAAAGCCGGGAGTGCAGGGAGTGGCCAGAAGGGGCCACGGAAGTGGAAATCCAGCAACTAATTCAGGACAATGCTCACTCGGGTGATGTGATTATCTACACAGATGGTTCGGTGTCAAGAGGTGAGAGAAGTGGCTGGGGGTTCATAGCCAAAGCTAATGGTCGACGTTTGGTGTGGAGAGTCTGGCATATGATACCACAACATCCAGCTTAAGAATGGAGGTGGAGGCAGTCACTGCGGCTCTCCGCTGGATGGAGAATACGACACTCACACACATATCGTGATTGTAACTGACTCAGAAATCATGCTGACGAGGGTGAGGACGGGCAGGCTTCGTGCGGAGTGGCTTGCTTCGCTTCGGAGGTCACGGGTGACAAGCATCGTCTGGATCTTTTCTCCGGGGCATGCCGGTGTGTTGGGAAATGAACAGGCGGACAGATTGGCTGGCTCTGCAGAACTTGGTGGAGTATTGATACATGACAAGGCAGACGTGGTTTCGGCCTTGTGGGAGCACGTGTACGCCTCGGAGGAGCAAATGGATTACCATGGTCTGGCAAGAATGAGACAGCGAAGAGTGACGAGGGGATCTGGCCGACGCTCAACGCTCAGAGGAAAGGTGAGACTGACATATAATAAGATTGCTACTGGTACTATTGGTGTTGGAACTCTTCTCTGGCTGCTGAGAATGGGGACAGAGCGCTTATGGGAATGCCCCGAATGCTGTGATGTCAATTATAAATCAATCAATCAATCAATCAATCAGCGATATGTGCCCAGTAGTATAGGATAGCTTTTGGTCATGGCCCATGCTGGTAATACGCATAATGACTTACAACAGAATGCTGGGCTCGTGTTCGTATCAAAGCATACAGACAATAGGGATTATCATAATAAGATGAATGGTAATGTATTTAGAGATTGGCTCGAGAATACTGTGCTTCCATCCCTAGATAGACCGTCGTGTCCAATTATGGACAATGCATGATATCACTGTTTTTGCCCAAGACGATAAAATACCTACAGCATCGAGCACAAAGGGAGCAATAAAGATATGGCTGCGAATGGAAAATATACCATTTCCAGAAAGGTATTTCAAGCTAGAATTGCTGTCCCTTGTAAAACAGACGCCAAAAAGCAAGAAATATCAAATCGATAAGTTGATAGAAGAGCATCGTCATGGGTGCTTGAGACTTCCGCCGTACCATTCTCATTTTAACCCTATAGAACTTGTGTGGGCTAAAATTAAAGGACAGGTGGCAGCTGACAATACTATATTCATATTGTCTGACGTCAAGATACTAATCCAGTCCGCACTATTAAATATTGATAAAAGTTGCTGGAAAAATACGAGGACCATGTGTTGAAAGAGGAAGAGGACTATTGGAGAAAGGCTGGATTGAATTTTATGCAACCGAGAGTAGTCATCAACCTACTGGAATCGTCCGACATAGATTAAGGTCTGAGCAGATCACAGACCTTAATCCACGTGCACACCAACTGGGATATTTTGCTACAAACATTCAGAAGAATTGCAGGCCCTAAACATTACAGCATCGGCATAAACAATACAACTTGTTAATGGCAACAGTTTGTATTCCACAGTGATGAATTTTCAATTCCGTAAGCCCTCAACTGTGACAAACAACTGACATTGAAAAAGCAAAAAGCTCTAGACGTATCGAATACCAACCGAAGAGTAATATTGCGGGGGAACTGACATATTGTGGCATAACAAGAAACGTGAGAAGAAACACGTTGCCAAATGAGGGGACAACACACGAACATACGAATCATTCTATAATCTTCAATGAAAAGAGGACCAACAGCTTGACCGTTAAGAAGGAAGCCCACTACAGAGACATTCACAGCTATATTCGTCGTGCAAAACATGTAATCATGTTCCTTCTCAGCAGAGCAGACAATGCACCCAGTCCCATACTAATCTGGATACGCCTTGTGTTTATCATCCGAACTGGCGGGGGAATTGGTATTACTGTAAAACAAGTTTGTTACCGAGAAATCACTAGATTTTCATCAAAACATCAAAGAAATGTCGCCGCTTTTCATGATTTAAGTTGCTTTTGGACCTATCAAAGACATATTTCTTGGGTGGGGGTAAATATAAGACTGCAGGAACAATTTCATAACGATGCAACAGACAGTTTTCAAAATAATAGTTCGTGAATGACGGCATTCATTTCTGAACATACTATAATACGATTAGGTGTACATCGATTAACATCTTGCCTAATCTCAAAAGGGCATCCTAGGCAGAGACTAGTGTGGCGACAATAAGGGCATGTCCGACCATTGTATCAACTGCCATGAAGTGAAAGAATAATCTTTACACACTACAAGCCCCTTCGAGCCCTAGTTATTTTTTTTAAAAACCCGTATTGATGGGATTCGAACACTTGATCACCAGACTGACAGCCAAGAGACTGTTATTTTGGTTCTAATAAATTTATGAATACTTAAAAAATGACTTGATTGGTTGCCTGGTTCCATTGTGTAATGAATGCAGTGTTTTGTAATACATGTTCCATGTTATATGTTGATGTGTAGATGTGTGCGACAGACGAGCAGTACAGGACAAACCTCTCATGTTTGAGCAATATGACCACGGTCAAGGATGGACGCTGGTCTCTTGTGCTCCAGGGACAGTCTACAATGAGATCACCTGTCACTGCTCGGGTAGCGATGGTGGGACGTCTCCGGAGATTGGTATGTTACATCACGTAGTGTATACTACGTCACTTAGCGTATAAAACGACACATAATATGTAGTATGACACGTAGTGTATTGTGTGTTAAGTAGTATATAGTGCATCACTTAGTGTATAGTACGTCATGTAGTGTATATTATATCATACAGTGTATAATACGTCATATAGAGTATATTATATCACGTAGTGTATAGTATGCCGGTCTCTCTGGCCGAGGGGTTACACCACTTTCTCCGTAATCCCGTTTATAACGCAGAGTCTCGTAGCGGGCGAGAACTGGGAGCGGTTCGTCCCCCGCTGGTGACTTGCGGGATAACTGAGCCGGCCGCTCAAAAAGCAATGGCAAACTACTGAGCGTAATCTTGCCAAGAAATCAACATACAGCTGAAAGATGCTACTGTTGACAGCGATGTCCTGTAAAAAGGATATGCGAATTTTTTTAAAAAGTGTATAGTATGTCATGTAGTGTATATTACATCACGTAGTGTATAGTACCTCCCCCGATGGTGTTTCCACCTTGTCGTGGTGGGGGAGCTTGAGTTTCTCAATGACCCTGAGAGCTATGCCGGCGGTAGCGTAGCTACCATCAGGGCCTCCCAAGCCGGACAGGTCAAAGGGTAGAGAGCAGACAAAGAGAAACACCCTGGTCCTCCAGGTTGGGGGTTGAAGCGTGGGGTTAACATCCCCACCTTTGTAAAAACCTTTCTTTGTTACGAAACAAATACATGAGCCTCGATATCGGACTGACTTATCTGGACAACAACCTTGGAACGTTAAAGGACTTTTGAGATTTGGAACATGGAATGTACGGACACTATATCGAGCTGGAGCAGCCGAAGAACTAACCCGGGAGCTGGTTGAATATCAAATGGATATAACAGCAATTCAAGAAATAAGGTGGCCAGGAGAGGGTACGTTAGAGCAAAATGGAATGATTATAATATATGGAGGAAACACCCAAAATAAACATGAATTAGGAACAGGATTTGTCATCAAAAAAGAGTATTGGGGGAACGTTTTAAACTTTAAAGCTTTTAATGACAGGATTAGTAAATTACGAATAAAAGGTAAATGGAAAAATATAACGATGATTAATGTACATGCACCTACTGAAGAGAAAGAAGATGATATTAAAGAAGACTTTTATAATGATCTGGAAGATGTCATAGAAGAAACCCCCAAACAGGACATCCTGATTGTGCTGGGAGACTTCAATGCAAAAATAGGTAGAGAGCAAACTAATAAAAAAAAGTGGCCGGTATGGAAAGCCTACATACAACTTCAAATGATAATGGATGGAGAGTCATCAACCTGGCAGAAGCCAAAGGACTGCAGATTAGCAGTACCAGACTACAAAGAAAGGATATACACAAACAAACTTGGAAATCATGTGACAAGAGAACCTATAATCAAATAGATCACATTTTAATTAACAACAGAAATGCATCAAACATACAGCAAGTCAGAAGTTATAGAGGAGCTGAGTGCCACAGTGACCACTTCCTCGTTGGAGCAAAATTTAAAATAAAACTTAAGAGAGCTTTCTATACTAAATTACAAAGATTACACCCAGCATATAACAGAGAAAAACTACAAGACATTACAGTCAAAGAGAAATTTACAGATGAAATAAAATGTAAACTTGAAACTCTGCAAAACCCTTCGGAGGAAAGCGTTGACCAAACTTGGTTGATCATCAAGAATACAATTCAATCTACCGCAGAAGAATGTCTCGGTGTGTTAACCACGCATAGAAAGAACAGATGGTTCAATCAAAAATGTGAAGAAGCAGTCATTAGGAAGAAGAATGCCAGACATGTATGGTTAAATGACATCAATAACAACCAAAAGGAAGATCATTATAGAAATGAATGTAAAGAGGCTACAATATGAGTAATATAATCAAAGATATGGAAACTAATCACCAGAAAAATGAATCCAGAAAATTTTTTAAAGAACTGAAGTCAATGAAACGAGGGCACCAACAAAACACATATGGTTTAAAAAACAAAAATGGGAATATGATAAATACCAATGAGGAAATGTGCAATACATGGAAAGAATATTTTATTGAATTACTAAATTGTAGAGCTCCAAGTAACATTTTCCCACAGGAAGAGGTTCTAACATGCGAACTACAAATTGAAGAACCTACATTTGAAGAAATCCTATATGTAATCACACGACTTAAAAACAATAAGGCAACTGGGACTGATGGAATTGCAGCTGAATTTATAAAGGCAGGTGGCCATGCATTACATCTAAAGCTATACGAACTAATAATAAAAATTTGGAGGACAGAAGAATTACCCCATGACTGGAAAGAGTCATTATTGATACCTATCTTTAAGATAGGAGACAAGTTCCAATGTGGAAATTATAGAGGAATATCACTACTGTCCACAAGTTATAAGATACTATCCGCAGTATTACTAAATAGACTAAAACCATATTCAGAAGACATATTAGGTGACTACCAGGCGGGTTTTAGACAAAACAGATCAACAATAGATCAGATATTTATCTTACGACAAATAGCCGAGAAACATTGGGAATATAAAAGAGATCTCCATAACATTTTTGTGGATTTTAAAAAGGCTTATGATATTGTCCATAGGAATAGTCTATGGAATGCTATGCAGGAATTTGGAATACCAAGGAAGTTAATCAACATGACGAGACTATGCATGGAAGATACTTATAATATAGTAACATATAAAGGCAGGACATCAGACCCCTTCCAAATAACATCTGGCTTGAAACAGGGTGATGCACTATCGCCGCTACTCTTCAATCTGGCTATAGAGAAAGTTGTAAGGAAGATAAAGGAGGAATGTGATATTGGAGGAACATCCAAGCTGCTTGGTTATGCAGATGATATAGATATTATAGGGCAAAGTGAACAAAAGACATTGGAAATATTGACTCACTTAAAGGAAAAAGCCCAACAGATGGGGCTGGTTATCAACCAAGATAAGACAGAATATATGGTAATTTCAAGAGACGGAATGGCTAAAACCTCTGGCCACATACAAATAGATAATATGACCATTAAAAAAACGGAAACATACAAATACCTGGGTACAATCTTCAACTGCTCCAACATTATAAGGGAAGAAATACAAACTAGAATCAACTCTGGAAATAAGATATACTATGCACTACAACATCTACTAAAATCAAAGGCGCTATCTCGTAACACCAAAATCACAATATACAAACCACTGATCAGACCAGTTGTGCTGTATGGCTCTGAAACCTGGAGTACAACGAAAGGAGACGAAGCCTTGTTACAAACCTTTGAGAACAAAATTTTAAGACGCATCTTTGGACCCATTAGGGATACACAAAGTGGAGAGTGGAAAAGAAGAAGTAACAAAGACATTTATGATCTGCTTAAGTCCCCGCTAATCACTGGTATCATGAAGGCTAATAGACTACAATGGCTGGGGCATATAGAAAGAATGGAAGATAATAGGGAAACAAAACTCGCTTACACTCAGGAAATAAATGACCGTAGACCCCGAGGTAGACCAAGAAGACGGTGGAGAGATAATACATGTATAGACCTACAAGCACTTGGAATCAACGACTGGCAAGAGAAGGCCCACCAGAGAGACGAATGGAGAAGGATTGTATTTGCAGCAAAGAACCATAATGGCTCGGAAAGCTGAAGAAGAAGAAGAAGTGTATAGTACGTCATGTAGTGTATATTATATCACATAGAGTATAGTACGTCATGTAGTGTATATTATATCACGTAGTGTATAGTACGTCATGTAGTGTATATTATATTACAAGGTGTATAGTACCTCATGTGGTGTATATTATATCACATAGTGTATAGTACGTCATGTAGTGTATATTATATCACGTAGTGTATAGTATGTCATGTAGTGTATATTACATCACATAGAGTATAGTACGTCATGTAGTGTATATTATATCACGTAGTGTATAGTATGTCATGTAGTGTATATTGTATCACACATTGTATAGTACGTCATGTAGTGTATATTATATCACACATTGTATAGTACGTCATGTAGTGTATATTATATCACATAGAGTATAGTACGTCATGTAGTGTATATTATATCACATAGAGTATAGTACGTCATGTAGTGTATATTATATCACATAGAGTATAGTACGTCATGTAGTGTATATTATATCACATAGAGTATAGTGTGTCATGTAGTGTATATTATATTACACAGAGTATAGTATGTCATGTAGTGTAAATTATATCACGTAGTGTATAGTATGTCATGTAGTGTATATTATATCACACAGTGTATAGTACCTCATGTAGTGTATATTATATTACATAGAGTATAGTATGTCATGTAGTGTATATTATATCACATAGAGTATAGTATGTCATGTAGTGTATATTACATCACATAGTGTATAGTACGTAATGTAGTGTATATTATATCACACAGTGTATAGTACCTCATGTAGTGTATATTATATCACATATTGTATAGTACGTCATGTAGTATATATTATATCACACAGTGAATATAGTACGTCATGTAGTGTATATTATATCACACTATGTATATAGTACGTCATGTAGTGTATATTATATCACACAGTGTATATAGTACGTCATGTAGTGTATATTATATCACACAGTTATATAGTACGTCATGTAGTGTATATTATATCACACAGTGTATAGTACCTCATGTAGTGTATATTATATCACGTAGTGTATAGTACGTCATGTAGTGTATATTATATCACGTAGTGTATAGTATGTCATGTAGTTTAGATTATATCACATAGAGTATATTACGTCGTGTAGTGTATATTATATCACACAGTATATATAGTTCGTCATGTAGTGTATATTATATCACATAGAGTATAGTACGTCATGTAGTGTATATTATATCACATAGAGTATAGTACGTCATGTAGTGTATATTATATCACATAGAGTATAGTACGTCATGTAGTGTATATTATATCACATAGAGTATAGTACGTCATGTAGTGTATATTATATCACATAGAGTATAGTACGTCATGTAGTGTATATTATATCACATAGAGTATAGTGTGTCATGTAGTGTATATTATATCACACAGAGTATAGTATGTCATGTAGTGTATATTATATCACGTAGTGTATAGTATGTCATGTAGTGTATATTATATCACACAGTGTATAGTACCTCATGTAGTGTATATTATATTACATAGAGTATAGTATGTCATGTAGTGTATATTATATCACATAGAGTATAGTATGTCATGTAGTGTATATTACATCACATAGTGTATAGTACGTAATGTAGTGTATATTATATCACACAGTGTATAGTACCTCATGTAGTGTATATTATATCACATATTGTATAGTACGTCATGTAGTGTATATTATATCACACAGTGAATATAGTACGTCATGTAGTGTATATTATATCACACTATGTATATAGTACGTCATGTAGTGTATATTATATCACACAGTGTATATAGTACGTCATGTAGTGTATATTATATCACACAGTTATATAGTACGTCATGTAGTGTATATTATATCACACAGTGTATAGTACCTCATGTAGTGTATATTATATCACGTAGTGTATAGTACGTCATGTAGTGTATATTATATCACGTAGTGTATAGTATGTCATGTAGTTTAGATTATATCACATAGAGTATATTACGTCGTGTAGTGTATATTATATCACACAGTATATATAGTTCGTCATGTAGTGTATATTATATCACATAGAGTATAGTACGTCATGTAGTGTATATTATATCACATATTGTATAGTACGTCATGTAGTGTATATTATATCACACAGTGTATAGTATGTCATGTGGTGTATATTATATCACGTAGTGTATAGTACGTTATGTAGTGTATATTATATCACGTAGTGTATAGTACGTCATGTAGTGTATATTATATCACGTAGTGTATAGTACGTCAGGTAGTGCATATTATATCACACAGTGTATAGTATGTCATGTGGTGTATATTATATCGCGTAATTGGCCTTATCAGTCACATTCGCTATCGCCATAGGTAAAAGTTATTATGCTTTTTAAAACACAAACTATCATCTGTCAAGAATGCAAGGTGCCAATATATAGTGTATAGTACATTACACAGTGTATAGTATGTCATGTAGTGTATAGTACATCACGGAGTGTGTAGTATGTCACGTAGTGTATAGTACGTAATAGTGTGTAGTTTGTCATGTAGTGTATAGTATGTCGTTTCGGTCTTTGGCAGCAGTCTCCCAGGTGTCAAGATGAATTCCAAAAGCTTTCTGAGAGATTTTTAGTGTTTTTATAGCGTTTCCTCTGGCCGTTGTGGGACCGTTTGCCACAACGCAACTTGCCGTAAAAAAAATTCGTTTAGGGAGCCTGTGATCTGGCATGTGAGTCAATTGACCAGCCCAGCGAATCTGATTCTTCATTAGTAGAGTGTGGATACTGGGCATGGACGCTCTTTCTAGGACTTCAGTGTCTGGGATCTTGTCTTGCCATTTAATCTTCAATAGCTTCCTAAGGCAGACTGTGTGGAAG
Organism: Cepaea hortensis; assembly: GCA_963921405.1. NCBI lineage: Eukaryota > Metazoa > Mollusca > Gastropoda > Stylommatophora > Helicidae > Cepaea > Cepaea hortensis. The sequence continues at coordinate 216,532,860 of OY992876.1, read as the reverse complement.
TGGTTTAATTTCCTAGCATGTCGCTGATAAACAGTCCATGTTTCACAAGCATATAGCAGTGTGGATAATACAACTGCTTTATAGACTTTCAGCTTTGTTTGCAGGCTTATTTCATTTCTGTCCCATACATTCTGTACAGCCTGCCAATGCTGCATTTGAGATTCTTGCATTCGCTACGTCGTAAGTTGTGGCACGGTGCTGCCAAGATAGGTGAATTTATCCACAACGCATAGTCTATGACCATTCACTTTGATATTCAGCACGGTGTGATAATTCCCTGGAGCTGGATGGTACATAACTACAGTCTTCCCCAAGTTGATATTGAACTCAAAGTTGGCACAGGCATATGAGAAAGCTGGAACATTGTGTTGCATGTCTGCCTCAGAGTTGGCGTATAGAGCGCAATCATCAGCAAACAGGATCTCTCTGACGGTATCGCTGCTAGTCATGTAGTGTATATTATATCACATAGTGTATAGTGCATTATGTTGTTTATAGTATATCACGTAGTGTATAGTGCGTCATGTAGTGTATACATAAAATTTGGTGGAACTGCGGTAAAGCTGTGAAAGTTTAAACAATATAAAATGACACAAAGTAGTGCAGCTTTACATAACAGAGTTACGACACATACAGAACGTTGCGGCGGTTAGCCTTCATCAGCAAACAAACACATTCACAAACACAACATATAGTCAAGGAGATCTCCTGTGACTACATTAGAAGGTGATGCCAGGACGAGAGGAACAAATGCATGGAAAAATGGAAGCAATGAAGAGTTCATTGCTTCCATTTTTCCAGGCATTTGTTCCTCTCGTCCTGGCATCACCTTCTAATGTAGTCACAGGAGATCTCCTTGACTATATGTTGTGTTTGTGAATGTGTTTGTTTGCACATGTAGTGTATAGTACGTCATGTAGTGTATAGTACGTCATGTAGTGTATAGTACGTCATGTAGTGTATGGTACGTCATGTAGTGTATAATACGTCATGTAGTGTATATTACGTCATGTAGTGTATATTACGTCATGTAGTGTGTAGTGTGTCATGTAGTGTATGGTACGTCATGTAGTGTATAGTACGTCATGTAGTGTATAGTAATGTATAGTACGTCATGTAGTGTATAGTACGTCATCTAGTGTATAGTACGTCATATTACGTCATGTAGTGTGTAATGTGTCATGTAGTGTATAGTACGTCATGTAGTGTATAGTACGTCATGTAGTGTATAGTACAGTAGTTCCCAAGGTTTTCAAGCAGAGGGCCCTATCTACTATTTTCGGTTGTTAAGCGGGCCACAACGTTGTAAAAATTCTAAAAGTCGTACAATATCATTCTTACCTTTCTTAACTTAAATGTTAAACCAGTTTCGAAAATCGCTATTAATGTAATTAATTTACAATTGTAACTATTCTTCATAACCAGTTACGTCAGTTCAGATACCAGTTTATCAATGTCTGGGCACAAATCTGTGATGCCCAAAGTCATAAGCGCAGCTAGATTACTGTCGGTGAATCTGAAACGTTGCTTGTTTTTTACAATGGTCATTACGGAAAATGACTTCTCGAGGCCTCGTGTGCCACTTTCTGACAGCTGGCTGGCCACAAGTGGCCCGCGGGCCGTGATTTAGGAACTTCTGGTATAGTAAGTATTACAGTTATTGCTGTTGATATTTCCTAGCTTTGCTAGTTAGCTATATTGCACAACGTGTATACATTTCACAGAATGCCAACCAGAGCTGTACATCCCCTTCAACGGCAATATCAAGGACGAGTCAGGTAACAATAATTACCTACAGGTGGACGGGGTGAAGGTTGTGGATGGCGCAGGGTACTTCGATGGCAAGAGCCTCATTCGCGTTCCTAGGTTTTCTAACCTGGATTTTGGCGATACAGTTATAATAAAACTCAGGTAATATTACACACCGGTATAGATTTCACATGTCTGACGTGATATTTAGCTTTTAGGAGGAGTACCTGCTAGACTGTCCTTCTCGCACACTTGTCTGTCTGTCTGTCTGTCTGTCTAACTGTCTGTCTGTCTGTCTGCCTTTCTGTCTGCCTGGTTTTCTGTCTGTCTGTCTGTCTGTCTGTCTGTCTGTCTGTCTGTATGTCTGTCTGTCTGTCTGTCTGTTCATGTATCAATCGATCTAACGGTCTGTCTGATCGTTTTACAATTCAATTAATTAATTAATTAATTAATTAATCCATTCATTCATTCATTCATTTAATAAATCGTATATATATATATATATATATATATATATATATATATATATATATATATATATATATATATATATTGTTGTCTGCCTGTCTACTTGCTTTACAGTCTGTGTGTCTGGAAGCCTTGGAGGTGTGGTTTTATAGAAGTATGCTGAAAAAAAAAAAATTTTAATTTTTTGTTTAATTCGCATATGCTTTACAGGACATCGCTGTCAACAGGAGCATCTTTCAGCTATCTGTTGATTTCTTGGCAAGATTAAGCTCAGTAGTTTGCCATTGCTTTCTGAGCGGCCGGCTCAGTTATCCCGCAAGTCGCCAGCGGGGGTCCAACCGCCTCCAGCTCTCGCCCACTACGAGACTCTGCGTAATAAACGGGATTACGGAAAATTTTCAACAGGAACAATGAGCAATCTGGACATTTTGAGGGAAGCAAGTAGCAAAGACAACATATCACAAACATCATGATGAAGCAGTTTTTTAGCCACGATTTGAGGAGACAAAAGCTGGAACATGTTGTGACAATCGGAAAGATTTTCGGAAAGAGAGATAAGGAAGACAGCGGGAGAGATTCTTGACAGTCTTGTGTTATGGCACGGAAGGGAGTCAACACACAAATTGATCCATGCCATCAAATATAGCAATTTGTGGAGAGGCATGATCGTCCACGCTAGCCGGCAAGGCACTGGATGATGACGATTATGATTTATTTTCCGGCTGCTTGACGAAATGGTTACTGCCGCAATTCGCAATCCCACATACCGCGTTCGAGACACAGCTGCGGAGGAGTTGGAAGCAGACAGCCTTGCGCTGACTTTCATATAATAGTCAGAGGGCCGGTCGTTCAGAAAGCAATGGCAAACTGCTAAACGTAAACTTGCCAGGAAATGACAAACAGCCACTAAATGCGGGGGCTGGCTGTGACACCCTGTAAAGGATATGCAATTAACTTTAACTCGCGTATACCAATTACCATATAAGGTAGCCTTCTCAACATTAGAAAACAGCATTTTTTTTTCATATCCTTTTAACAGAACATTCCAGTAAACAGCATTTTTCAGCTACTGCTGGTATCTTGGCAAGTTTTACGTTCAGTAGTTTACCATTGCTTTCTGAACGACCGGCTCACATACCTCCCTTAAAGAACCAGCGCGATGCGATCTGCTGTCAAATCTATCGCAGCTGCGTTTCGAACGTGGGTATACGGGTTTACAAACAGCGTCCTTAACCCCTTCGCCAGGGAGACCAAAGAGCACCATAGGAAACTGAAAACATGTTGTTGTTGTTGTTGTTGTTGTTGTTTTTTTTAGCTCACTCGCTTTGAACTCAAGCGTAGTCTGTGGACACTACTTCTAGTAGCATTGAGCTGAATTTTGATGTGTGGATTAGCTTTCCGAAATACCAGTGTCCCTAGCCATCAGGCGAACCCACTCCGACTTTAGGGGTACTTGTAATTTACCTCCCCAAGTCAAGGACGAGAAGTGAACATTTTAGTCCAACTGTCCGGTGTAAGGGTTGAACCCCCTACCTTGTAAGATATGCTCTCTTGTATACCAGTTCCTCATCATCATCAAGTGCCGTGCCAACTGGAGTAGGCGTTCATGACTCTCCACAGATCTCGGTCTTTGGTTTTCTGGATTAACTCTGCCGTTGATATTCCTCCATGCCACCGTCGCAATCCATCCAGCATCATTTCTTGTGGTCTGCCTCTGCCTCTCTTCCACTCGATCTTTCCAGTTGTCACGATGTTCTCCAGCGCCTCTCTTCTCATCACATGGCCAAAAAAAGTTGTTTGTCTCTTTCTTATTGTTGTATATAATGTTATAGTTTCGTTAGCCTCTTTAAGGCATTCGTTGTTAATTACTCTGGCAGTCCAAGGAATTCGCAACATTCGTCAAAGGAATCACCTCTCTGTTGCTTCCAGTCTCTTCCTATTTTGTTCATTTATATTCCAAGATTCACATTCATACAGCAAAACAGGTTCTATATAGCTCTTCAGCACTCTCTTTCTTACATTCAAAGATAGTGACTTATTGCATAAGATATTCTTCATTTTCTGAAATGCAGCCTTTGCTTGCCCTATTCTGCTCTTGATCTCTGTTGTGCATCTTCCATCTGATGTTATAAATGTCCCTAGATGTTTAAAACTATCCACTTGGTGAAGAATTTTCCCCTTTATCTCTATTTCACATTTGGGTGTCACCTGTTTCTTTGATATCACCATTGTTACTGTTTTCTTGTTATTCAAGGAGAGTTATGTCTTTGCACTCACTGTTACTACAATGTCCAACAATTGTTGTAGATCTCTTGCGTTATCCGCTATCAACACAGTGGCATCTGCATAGCGTATATTATTTATATTATAACCTCCAAATATTATTCCTGGCTTTTCTTTGATCTCTCTCATTATTACTTCGCTATAGAGGGAGAAGAGGTCCGGTGACAAAACACATCCCTGTCTTACTCTCAACTTTATTTGTTCATAATTTCCTTCTTTATTTCCCATTTTAATTGCTGCTGTTTGGTTCCAGTAAATATTTTTTTATTATTCTGAGATCTTTCCAATCAATGTTTATATCTTCCAACATTTTAATCAGTTCATAATGTTTTACTTTATCAAACGCCTTACTATAATATACGAAGAACATGTCTTTTTTTTTGTGTGTCTCTACTGATCTTTCTATTAGTGTTCGTAATGTGTATATTACATTGTTTGTACCTTTTCCTTCCACAAATCCATACTATTCTTCACCAATTTCCATTTTTATTTTCTTCCTTGTTCTTCTCATTATAATTCTGATTAGAAGCTTAGTGACATGATTTATGAGGTTAATCGTACGAAAATCTTCGCATTCAATTGCTCCTGGTCTTTTTGGTATAGCTATAAATACAGATTTCAATATATCGCTTGGTATATATCCACTTCTATAAATATCATTCAAAATTTTGGTTAATATATCTACTCCAAATTCTCCCATTACTTCTAATTTTTCTGTTTTGATTTAATCTGGCCCAGCTGATTTTCCTTTCTTCACATGCTTGATAGCGTCATTAACTTCTTTTAGAATAGGTGGACCTTCTAAGTTACTTTCTTCTGTTAATGCTGCCCTTTCTCCATCATATAAGTCTCTTATGTATTCATTGCACGTCTTCATTATAGCATCTTCCTCCAATAAAATATTTCCTGTTTTTGATTTTAAACAACCTGTATTTATTCTTATTTCCTACATAACATAATCGTCACATCATGCAGTTTTGCAAGCAATAATAATTTCTTTCAGGTACAAGGAAGATGGCGGTGGGAAAGTCGGTGCTAACAGCCTACCACAAGCCTTGGTCGCCAATGGCGATTGCAACTACCCTAGCTCTCTATACTTAGTGACGGATCACGGACAGCTGGACGTTGGACTGCGGACTCACAACGGGAGGAGCGCCAATGTGTCGCTTCCTAGCAATGTTAGTTGATTATATTATTTTACTATTGTCTCTCAACGGGCAAATATACGGTTAAATTAGAATATTATTAAATAAGGGAACTGGTACACACATCTCAAAACAGTCATAACATCTGATGGGAGTTGCCGAGAAGAGATTAAAACAAGAATCGCTATGGCGAAGGTAGCCATTTGCAAGACGGAAAACACTCTGACTAATACAGAGATGTCAACTGCAACGAGAAAAAGTAATTGAAGTCCCACATAGAACTTTCACTTTGGTATGAGTGTAAAACGTGGACAATGAGGAGGCAAGCTGAAAAACATCTAATGGCAGTGGAAATTTGGTTTCTGAGGAAAATGCAAAAACTATCATAGAAAGAAAAGAAAACCAATGAGCAAGTTCTACAAGAGGCAGCTGAAACCCGTAAACTGATTGAAGAAATAGACGTAGGTAGTCAAAATTGTTTTGGGGACGTTATTAGAAGTAATAAACTTGAGAACTTGGTGAAAACTGGCAAGATTGAGGGGAAAAGAACAAGGGAACGGTGGAGAGGTAAATATCTAGATGGCTTGGCCACGTTACATGGTCGGAACAAGAACACGGAGCTGATCCACGACTCTGGTGATCGTGTAAAATGGCGAAACATGAGCGCCCACGCTTATCGCCATGGCCTATGAGGATTGTCTCTCTTGGCATTAGGTTCAAGTCTTCTTAGAATGAAATACATATTCTCCGCGAAAGAAAGATTACCAACTTAGGGCTAATCCTAGCCAGTCCAATTCTGTGCTGAACCATGATCAGGGTTAAGGTGAGTCAAGAACCGACATCACAACACTCAGGACATTCCCATATGTGCTCCGTCCTCATCTTCAACAGCCAGCTAAGAGTCCTCTTGCTAAAGGTACCAGTTGTAGTTTGATTATGTGTCCGTCTGACCTTTCCTAAGAGAACTGACTGTCGGCTAGATCTTGTCACTTCCCGCGGCTCCAGTCTCTCAAGGCTATGATGATTTGTCTGTCTATAGACGCTATACACAGGATCCCAATTGACCACTACAGCCTTATCATGCTCAAATACACCAATCAGCTGTGCATGTCGTGATCACATCTTAATATGCCGCTCGGCAGATGTGAAGCTCCACTACCTGTCTTGCACACCCAACGGGTGTCTCAATGTGCCTGTCCGCTAAACGCAACTGGAGCAAACACAAAAAGCACCATCGAAAAATCGGAACTTGATAACAGAACGATTCAGAACAGCATACTCAAGTGAAGCGAACGATTTTCCAGACGTTTATTTGCGCTACCGGTAACAGGATTAAAACTCAGGCAGAAAAGCAGGCTGATCCCTAACCACAGGATCGGCACCTACTCAAATACATCTACCCCTGAGCTCCCAAACCAGCTCGTCGCCCTTGAAGCCTTCCTATCCATTCTTCAGCTCAATTTCTTGGATCCTAAAATTCAGTCTAGGTGGATTTCCATTCCCGATCCATTCACCGTTGTCGCCTCAATAAATTCCTCTCCGGAGTCCCAGCTGTTTCATCCTGAAATCACGGCCTCCAGGTGTCACCTTCACAGCGAGCCTTCAGAAACATATCTTATCCGTATCACGAAGTCACAGCGTCTGTCGTTGCTGTCTATGACGATGTCCACGTCCGCCCTAGTTTCCACGGTCAACTAGTCATCTATTCTTATTCTTGGGAATATCCCCATTCACATTTGGTGGTGTGGGTGACCGCTATGTGGCAACGGGCGTGTGGGCTTGAAGAGAGAAGAGCTTTGCAGCAGATATGAATACAATTAGTGGAACTACGGTAAAGTTGTGGAAATGTAAACAATACGAAATAATAAGAAGTAATGCAGCTTTACAGAACACAATTACGGAAAATATTGGACGTTGCGGCAACTAGCCTTCATCAGCAAACAAATACACAACACACAACATATAAACACGGTGAAGACACTACAGTGACAACATTAAGGCATAATAACCGAATAAGAGGAATGAGTAGTGCAGTAAATTAAAAGTTCGTTAAAACTTTGCCCTTTACAAGACACTGCAATCAACCCCAGCATTTATTAGCTGTTTGTAATTTACTAGGCAATCGTACTTAGTTCAGTAGTTTATTATT
>OY992876.1:216222566-216517566 GCA_963921405.1 Cepaea hortensis | reverse complement strand
CACCTTCCAGCACTTTGTGGTACTGTAACACATCATGTGGTGTGATAAATCTTGGCTGATGTCAAGATGTGCGGCAATGTCACTTAGTCAATCAGCGGCTTTCCTGTACGAGGCCTTCAACGAGTGCAGTCGACTCTGGGGTCACTATTCGGTATGCCTGACCCGGTCGTGAACAGTTTGTCACACAAGTCACGCCATTTTGAAACTTCCTACTCCACTCATTTACTTGCTGGAATGACAGACATGCAGAATCATACGGGATCTTTATTCGCCGATGAATTTTTGTAGGTTTCACCTATATATATATATATATATATATATATATATATATATATATATATATATATATATATATATATATATATATATATATATATATATATATATATATATATATATATAAACAGAATTCCAAGAACTTTTCTGGTCAACATAGTCATCATCATCAAGTACCATGCCGACCGGCTGGTGTAGGAGTTCATGGCTCTCCACAGATCTCGGTCTTTGGTGTTCTAGATCAAGTCCGCTGTTGATATTCATCGTCGCAATCCATCCAGCATCATTTTTCTTGGTCTGCCTCTGTCTCTCTTCCCCTCGATCTTTCCAGTTACCACGATGTTCTCCAATACCTTTCTTCTCAACACATGACCAAAAAAAGCCGTTTGCCTTTTTCTTATTGTTGTATATAATGTTCTAGTTTCACTAGCCTTTTTCAGGCAGTCGTTAGTTACTTTGGCAGTCCAAGGAATTCGCAACCTCCGTCTCAGGAACCACATTTCTGATGCTTCCAATCTCTTCCAATCTCTTCAATGTGTGGGGTGAAGATGTGTGTGAGAGGGTGGGGGATGTGTGAGTGGTTGAGGGATATGTTTGTGTGGGTGAGTTGGGAATATGTGTGTGGGTGGTGGTGCTGTAGTTGAGGGATGCGTGGTTAGGGGATGGGTGATAGGGGGTGTGTGCGTGGGTGGGGGTGTGTAGGTGGGTGAGTATGTGGATTGGGGGATGGGTGGTGTATATGTAGGGGGGGGGGGGAGATGCTTTGGTGGGGATGTGTGTGTGTTGGTGGGTGTGAGATGTGTGGGTTCGTGGCGGGAGATGGAGTGGGTGGTGGATGTATTGGGAGGTTCGGGATGTATGGGTTGACGGTTAGTGAATGCGTTTGCGTGTGGGTGCGCATGTGTGTGAGTGTGTGTCTATGCAAGAAGGGAGATAGATATGAGCGTACGCATGTCATATAACATGCTATTCCATATTTTTTGTGCATTCTCATCTTTCTTATTATCAGTTGAATGCCACTTGATTCCAAATTGTTTTGTGTATTCTCATCTTTCATATTATCACTTTGTATGCCACTTGATCACTACAATCATCAGTGTATGTGTGTGTGTGAAGTGTGGGAGTTTGTTCATAAGAGTTTCAGTGATTATGTGAGGCATCATGTAAGTGTCTAAATGTGAGGATGTGTGTGAGTGTGTATGTGGGGGATGTGTGTGTGTGTGTGTGGGGGGGGGGTGTATGTGTGGAGGGGTTGTGAATGGGGGATGTGTGTGGGTGAATGTGGGATGTGGGTGGTGGAGTGTGTGTGGGTGGGAGGTGTGTGTTTGGTTGGGTGGTTGGGGGTGTGTGGTGTAGAATATGTGGGTGGGTGAGTGTTGGTGGGTGGAGGATGTGTGTGTGGGTGGGGAGATGAGACAACGAGAGAGTTAGTGTGTGTGTCAAAGAAACAATGAAAAAAAGTAAAGAAAGAGAGATAGAGAGAGTTTAGCGCATGTATGTCACGTGACGTGTTATTCCATGGTTTTTCTTTATATTCATCATTCATATTATCATTTTTACTGCCACTTGATTTTCTACCATGTACTGACAAAAATTTGTGCTCTGATTATTCCATCATGTTTATGTCAATTTTAGGGATCAATATATTGAATCGCATCACTATGTTTTACGTTACACAATGTATGTGCATAATTTGCTCTCCATTTTTTTTACATTTTTGTGAGAATGCTCACGATAGTCGTCAGTGTGTGTGTGTGTGTGTGTGTGTGTGTGTGTGTGTGTGTGTGTGTGTGTGTGTGTGTGTGTGTGTGTGTGTGTGTGTGTGTGTGTGTGTGTGTAAAGAGCGAGAGTTTGTTCACATTAGCTTCAGTGATTGTGTGAGGCATCATGTATGTGCCTAGATGTGAGGATTGTTTTTGGGTTGGGGATGGGTTTGTGTGTGGGGGATGTGTGTGAGGGATGTGTGTAGGTTGGGAGATGTGTGTGGGTGGGGGATTTGTGTGTGGGTTGTAGATTGTGGGTGGGTGGGGGAGGTGTGGGTTGGTGGGGGAATATGTGTGTGGATGAGGGTTGTGTCTTGGTGGGGATGTGTGTGGGTCGGTGGGGTTGTATGTTGGTGATGGATGTGTGTATGAGTGGGTGTGTGAATGTGTGGGTAGGGGCATGTGGATGGGTGTGTTGGTATGTTTGTAGGGGGTGTGTAGGGGATGTGTGTATGGTTTGGGGGATGGGTGTGGCTGAGGTATGTTTGGATGGAAGAGGTGTGTATAGGGTGGGAGATGTGTGTGTGGGTGGGTGGGAGATGTGTGTGTGTGGGTGGGAGATGTGTGGGAGTATGGGAGAAGTGTGTGTGAGTGGAGGATGTGTCGTATGTGTGTAGGGATATGTATGTGTGTGGGAATATGTGTGTGGGTGGGTGGGGAGGTGTGTGTGGGTGGAGTATGTGTGTGTGTGTGTGGTGGGGAGTGTGAGTGGTTGGGTGGTTGAGGAGATGTATGAGTAGGTGGAGGAATGTGTGTATGGATGGGGCGTGTGTGGGTGGGGAATATGTTGGTGGGTGAGAGATGTGTGGGAGGGGATTGTGTTAGGGTTGGTGTGTTTATGTGGGTGTTGGTGGGTAGTGGTATGTGTGTGTGTGTTGGCGGGTGGCCGATGTGTGGTTGTTGGTAGGTGGGGGGTGTGTGTGTGTGTGTGGTTGTGCTGGGGCGTGTGTAGGGGAGTGGGGGATGTGTGTATTCGTGGGAGATATATGTGGGTGGGGGATGTGTGTGTGTGTGGGTGGGGATGTATGTGTGGTTAGTTGAGTGTGTGGATGGATGTGAAATGTGTGAGTGGGTGGAAAATGTGTGTGTGGGGATGTGTGTGTGTGTGTGGATGGGAAGATGTGTGGGTATGGGTTGGTGATGTGTGAGTGCGTGAGGGATGGTTGTGTGGGTTAGTGCGGGATGTGTGTGTGGGAGGGGTATGTGTGTGTGGTGTGTGGGTGGATGGGTGGAGCATATGTATGTGGGCGAGTTTGTGTGGGTTGGAGTATGTGTGAGTGGGGAGTTGTGTGTGGGTGGCATTGTATGTGTGGGTGGGTGCGAGATGTCTGGGTTGGTTAGCGGATGTGTGAGTGGGTGGAGGGATGTGTGGTAGGTGGGGTGTGGGTATGGGTGGGTTATGTGTGGGTTATGTGTGAGTGGGTGAGGGATGTGTTTGTGGGTTGATGCGGGATGTCTGTGTTGGAGTTGGGATGTGCCACATAACATGATAATATGCATTATTTATGCTTACAACATTCATTTGACAATGTTTTTCACCTATTTATCATGCACTGTTGATGAACGAAAGATGAGTGATTGGAAGGGCCGAATGTAACACGGGCCTGCGTGCCCAATTGGTAACCCTTTTAAAATAAAGTTCAATTCAATTCAATTCAATTCAATTCCTGATTTATTCCTTTACATTCCAAGATTCACAGCCATACAACAAAACGGGTTCTATATAGCTCTCCAGCACTCTCTTTCTTACATTCAATGATAGTGACTTATTGCATAAGATATTCTTCATTTTCTGAAATGCAGCCTTTGCTTGCCCAATTCTGCTTTTAATCTTATATATAAATTAGGATCTCCGTCTGTCTGTCTGTCTGTCTGTCTGTCTGTCTGTCTGTATGTATGTCTGTATGTCCGTCTGTCCTTTATGCGCTCGCGAACGGCCCATCCGATTGAGATGAAATTTTCTACACGTCTTCTTTTCATTCCAGTGCAGCCCACTGTCATAGTTTTTTTTTCTTCTTTCTCCTCCTCCCTCCTCCCCCTCCCAAAATACGTACGTAAATATATGATGATGATGATGAAAGAATCCCCGAACCAAAACGCTAGGGAAAGGGAAGAAAATGACGTGACTACACAGAATCGTCACACGGCAATCATCACCATCAAGTGCCGTGCCGGCTGGCGTAGGCGTTCATGGCTCTCCGTAGATCTCAGTCTTTGGTTTTTTGGATCAACTCTGCTGCTGATATTCCTCCATGCCACGGCAATATCAATAACAATTCATCTTTTTATGTGTAAGGAAGTTATCTACAGTCATGTAGAAGGGAAGAACTAGACGAGTATGAATTTGGAATGGCGAACTCTCTCCTCTTCTCTTCTCCTCCCTCCTCCTCTCTCTCCCTCCACCCTCCTCCTCTTCCTCCTCCCTCTCATCCCTCTCCATCCTCCTTCTCCCTCTTCCTTCTCCCTCTTCCTCTCCCCACCTCCTCCATCCTACTCCCTCCTACTCCCTCCGCCTCCTCTCTCATCTTCCCTCCTTCTCCCTCCTCATCCCTCCTCCTCCTGCCTTCTTCTCCCTCATGATCCTCCCTCCTCCTTCTCCCTTTTCCCTCTTCCTCCTCCTCCTACCTCCTCCCTCCTCCTCCCTCTACCTCCTCCTCCTCCCTCCACCCGCCTCCTCCCTTCTCCTCCTCTTCCTCCTCCCTTTCCTTCCTCCTCCTCCTCCCTCTACCTCCTCCTCCCCCTACCTCTTTCCTCCTCCCTCCTCCTCCGCTTCCACCTCCCTTTCCTTCCTCCCCTCCTCATTCTCCCTCCTTCCTCTCCCTCCTTCCTCCTCCTCCTTCCTTCTTCTCCCTCTGCCTCCTCCCTCCTTCTCTCCCCTCCTCCTCCCTCCTCCTCCTTCTCCTCCTCCCTCCTCCTCCTACCCTCTTCCTCTTCCCCTCCTCCCTCTCCCTCCTCCATCCTCCTCCTCCCTCTTCCTCCTCCTCCCTCTCCCTCCTCCATCCTCCTCCTCCCTCTTCCTCCTCCTTCTTCCTCCTCCTTCCTTCTCCTCCCTCCTCCTCCCTCTTCCTCCTCCTCCTCCTACCTCCTCCCTCCTCCTCCCTCCTCCTTTTTCCTCCCTCCTCCTCCTCCCTCTACCTCCTCCCTCCTCCTCCACTCTTCCTCCTACCCTCTTCCTCTTCCCCTCCCCCTCCTCCCTATCCCTCCTCCTCCCTTCATATTCCTCCTCCTCCCTCTTCCTCCTCCTCTCTCCTCCTCCTCACCCCTCCTTCTCCCTCCTCCTCCTTCTTCCTCCCTCCTTCTCCTCCTCCCTCCTCCCCCTCCCCCTTCCTCCTCCTCCCTCTCCTCCTCCTCTCCTCCCTCTACCTCCTCTCTCCTCCTCCCTTCACATTACTCCTCCTTCCTCTTCCTCCTCCTCCCTCCTCCTCATCCCTCCTCCTGCCTTCTCCTCCTCCCTCCTCCTCCTCTCTCTTCCTCCTCCTCCCCCCTCCTCCTCATCCCTCCTTCTCCTTCTTCCTCCCTCCTCCTCCTCCTCCCTCCTCCTTCCTCCTCCTCACTCCTCCTCCTCCTCCCTCCTCCTCCCTTCACATTCCTCCTCCTCCCTTTTCCTCCTCCTCATCCCTCCTCCTCCCTCCTCGTCCTCCCTCATCATCACTCCTCCTCCCTCCTCCTCCTTCTTCCTCCCTCCTCCTCCTCCCTCCTCCCCTCCTCCTTCCTCCTCCTCCCTCTCCGCCTCCTCCCTCCTCCTCCTCCCTCCTCCTCCCTCTACCTCCTCCTCCTCCCTCCTCCTCCCTCTACCTCCTCCCTTCATATTCCTCCTCCTCCCTCTTCCTCCTCCTCCCTCCTCCTCCTCTCTCCGCCTCCCTCCTCCTCCTCCCTCTACCTCCTCCCTCCTCCTCCCTTCACATTCGTCCTCCTCCCTCCTCCTCCTCCCTCCTCCTCCTCCTTCTCCCTCCTCCTTCTCCCTCTTCCTCCTCCCTCTTCCTTCTCCCTCCGCCTCCTTTCTCCTCCTACTCTCTCCTCCTCCTCCCTCCTCCTCCCTCTCCCTCCTCCTCCCTCTCCTCCTCCTGCTCCCTTCTCCTCCTGCGTTCTCCTCCTCCCTCCTTCTCCCTCTTCCTCCTCCCTCCTCCTCGCCTCCTCCTCCACCCTACTCCTCCCTTCTCCTCCTAATCCCTCCTCCTCCCTCCTATTCCTCCCTACTCCTCCTGTCTCCTCCCTCCTCCTCCCTCCTCTTCCCTCCTCCACCTTCCTCTTCCTCCTCCCTCCTCCATTTACCCAAGACAGACAGACAGTCAGACAGATAGTCGGGAATGGGATCTTATATGACTACTAATATAATTTAAATGAGATGCTCTCCACCATGGGCTGGGCCGGGTCAGACAGACAGACAGACAGATAGATAGATAGATAGATAGACAGACAGACAGACAGACAGACAGATAGACAGACAGACAGACAGACAGACAGACAGACAGACAGTCGGTAACGGGAACGGGAACTTATATGACTACTTATATGAATTAAATGAGATGCTCCCCACCAGGGTCTGGGCGAAGCCGGGCCGGGTCAGCTAGTAGTCAATATTAACTTTGTCCGAGTTTGTCGAAGTTCTTTATTTATGTTTTACCTGAAGTATTGAAGTTATATTGTTCAATTTGTTTTCTTTCTTATGTCCTTATTAACTTTTTGACTTATTTTACAAACATTACTATATGCGATTATATATGGTACAGGAACACTCGGAAGAAGACCATGGTGAAAGTCTAGAGGGGTGACACCAAGAGTTTACCGCACTGGGTGACACCAACCCCAGTGACGCCACTGTGTCTTTGTTATTAAAATTCACTACGGGTAAACATTGTTTTGTGTAGAATAAGAATAGAAATGCCAAAAGAATAGAAATGCAAGAATATATTCATACAATAGAGAATTCAAAGAGCTTTTCTAGACAACTAACGTAATAATGCGAATTAATTTTCCCTTTTCCCACGTTTATAGGATCCATAGAACCTAGCAAGTGTGCTTTGCAGATTGGAAGAGGGACAGAATTCGCACACTTTCATGGATACATGGACGATGTGAGTTGTCACTGTCATTCACTGTCAGTTTCTATATTCAGGTGTTGTTGTTGATGGTGGAGGTGATAGTGGTGGAGATGGTGGTTGCCAATATATATATTTTGTGTGTGTGTGTGTGTGTGTGTGTGTGTGTTCTGGTATACTCACAGTCGGATACTAGAAGAGCTCGTACACTAAGCCGGTAAGCTACCTTTATGTAGGAAGAGGTTCAAACATTAAGGGACACAGATGATCCTTGACTGGAATCATTCATTTAATGCGTCAGTTAATTATTTAATCAATACTCGAATGTAATCAGCGAATACACATATCAGTCATTAATACACCAACAAATCAACTGATCAACACGTCAATCACGCTGTCAAGTAATACATCAGTCAATAAATAAATATATCAACAAATCCAACCAACAATAAAACAGTAAATACATAAGACAGCCATTCAAACCATCAATTATTCAGCCATTCAAATACATCTATCTATCTATCTATCTATCTATCTATCTATCTATCTATCTATCTATCTATCTATCTATCTATCTATCTATCTATCTATCTATCTATCTATCTATCTATCTATCTATCTATCTATCTATCTATCTATCTATCTATCTATCTATCTATCTATCTATCTATCTATCTATCTATCTATCTATCTATCTATCTATCTATCTATCTATCTATCTATCTATCTATCTATCTATCTATCTATCTATCTATCTATCTATCTATCTATCTATCTATCTATCTATCTATCTATCTATCTATCTATCTATCTATCTATCTATCTATCTATCTATCTATCTATCTATCTATCTATCTATCTATCTATCTATCTATCTATCTATCTATCTATCTATCTATCTATCTATCTATCTATCTATCTATCTATCTATCTATCTATCTATCTATCTATCTATCTATCTATCTATCTATCTATCTATCTATCTATCTATCTATCTATCTATCTATCTAACTGCCTGCCTGCCTGCCTGCTTGCCTGCCTGCCTGCCTGCATGCCTGTCTGTCTGTCTGTGTCGGTCGGTTGGTCTGTCTGTCTATTTTTATGTCTGTAGGCGCATAACAAGGGGTGGTGCCTTGTTTCTGAAAGATAAATGTAGAAGAGAAATAAAACAAAATATTACCTTTTTAAGTTAACATAATGTTGCAGAAGTTATCACAGATGGTATTCTCTACAGAATGTTACACACGTTACACAGGTGGTATTCTCTTCTTTCACAGATTACAGTCTACCTGTGCAAGCCCAAAGGATTCTAGCGAGTTCATACCTCCAGGTGGCCAAGCGTCGTATTTAACAGCTGGCATTTTAAGTTACTTAGTCGACAGATTATCCCCATTGCACACCGGCCCAATCAGCCCATAAGTGCTCAGATCCCCTTCTCAATATCTCCCTCAGCCTGCAGCGGTCGAAGATGTCAATTCTGTGTTGTTTGATAATTCTTTTTTGACTGCATGAAATGATAGATACAGTGGTTGCAGAAAGTGAAAACATGGCCTTAGTTTGAATAATAGAAAGATAGAAGTCATTGTGATATCAAAGAAACAGATTGTGCCTTAATGTGCAATTAAAGTATAGGACGTTATTTTGGGACAAGTGTAGAAATTAAGATATCTAGGCACATGGATTACATCAGATGGAATAGGAAAAGCAAAAACTACATTCTATCAAATGTAGAAAGTTTTGTGCAATAAGTCACTGTCCTTGAAAATTAGAAAAAAAGAGTTCTTGCACGTTGAATAGAACCAGTTTTAACATACGGCTGTGAATCCTAGACAATTAGTACACAGGCCAAATAAAAAATCCCTGGAAGCCTTGGAGATGTGGTTTTATAGAAGAATGCTGAAAATTAATTGGACAGCCAAAATGAGCAATCAGGGCGTTTTAAGGGGAGCTGAGTCGCAAAGACAACTTATCACAAACATCAGAAAGAAGCAGCCATCGGTTGTTGGCCACGTTATGAGAACACAAAAACTGGAACATGTTGTGACAATCGGAAAGATTTGCGGAAAGAGAGATCGAGGAAGACAGCGTGAAAAGATTATTGACAGTCTTGTGTCACGGCACTGAAGGGAGTCAACACACGAATTGATCCATGACGCTCGAGATTGTAATTTGTGGAGAGGCATGATCGCCCTCGCGAGCCGGCAAGGCACTGGATGATGATGTACAGCGCTCCTATCTGACTTCATCCTTTTCACTTGATGGTCCTGAGGTCTGGTCAAGATAGCAGATTCATCTTTTTATTTAAACAATGTATTCACTTTGTGAATTTAACCACAGAAGCCACAAACAAAATATTGCACGATTTCTTACCTGGCATATTTCACTGCATCTCGCCAGGTGCACACTGCACAGTTATATATCATATGAAGTGAGTAAATGAATAATACTTTGTCTGAAATACTAATCTATCTAGTTGAATTGTATTTAGTTTTTCAGCCAAAGTATTTTTCGTTTGCAGCGATGATGCGGCGAAATTTGCCAGACAAGAAATCGTGCAATATATTGTTTGCAGCTTCTGCGTTTATTATCTTTTGATTCGTTTGATCGCCCCAACTTTCTGGTCATCATTATAATGTACCATGTCTGTAAGCGTGGACGGTCATGTTTCGCCTTCTTACACGATCACCAGAGTCGAGGATCAGCTCAGTGTTCTGAAACAATTTTACCATTGATGGAAGGCTTGGTTCCTGCAAGAAAAAGCAAGCGTAGACCAGCACGTTTAGTTTAGTTTAGTTTAGTTTAGTTTAGCCGCGTTTCCATCCTGTTTCAGGATATTGCGGTCAACATCAGCATCTTTCAGCTGTAAGTTGATTCCTAGGCTAGATTACGCTCATCAGCACGCCACGACTTTCTGAGCGACCGGCTCCATACTCTCATAAGTCACTGGCGCGACTCGAACCTTAGTTTAGTTTAGTTTAGTTAAATTTAGTTTAATTTAGTTTAGTTTAGTTTAGTCGACGGATCAACATCGCGACACACGGGTGCAACCCATAAGTGCTACGTTCTACTCCTAACTCAAGCCGGAGTCAGGTGATTCTCAGCTCAGTGCACGAACTCCATAGCACCGGCGAGGATCCTGAAATACTTTGGGTAGAATTTTAACTCGAAATTTTGTCCGGGAAGCGTCGTTAGGCTACCCTTTTTCGATTTCCAACTGCCAAGGGATGTTTTACGTGCGCAACAATATACACGGGCGTCAGATCTCACTACCCAGAGACCAGGGGAAATTTTGTTACTAGAATTCTACGTGAAAAAGTCCCGGCCCTCACCGGGGCTTTAACCGGGGACCTTCAGCACTCGAGGCATACACCATACCTCGAGACCACTCATCCCCACCAGCACGAAGATGGACACCCCTAATAAAGTCGTGAATGTCTACGTCTAATTTCTCTAATCAATCTAGGGTTTTCATGTATTTCTTGTAGAACTGTATCATTTATAGTTTCTATACGTCTGTAGTATTCTTTGCAGTTTCTTCAGAAACCACATCCTCACTGTCATTACTTGTTTCCCAGCTTGTCCTGCTTATTTTCCATTTGTCATATGCATACAACAGTAGAGATTATATACACCACTCTAATGCTCTTTTTCTCACTGCAATTGACAGCTTTTAATTGGTGAGTATGTTTTTTTTTTCTTGCAATGGGCTACCTTTTCTATGGCGATTGTGATCTAATCTACACAAAGCTTCTTCCATTAGATGTTAGAATATTCGGAGATAGTTGTACGGATTCGAATTTTAAGAAATTTCATTTACTTGAAAGTTACACTGATTAAAATAATAACTAATGGGATAGAGGGATTAAATGGATAATCGGGATACAGTAGGTTAATTAATAGAAAGATGGGACATGAGAAGTTTAGAAACGCGTATCAAGTATGGAGTTAGCGATACAAATATGAAGCTTTGATGTTACCGACCTTCTATTGGATTTATCTTGAATAAAGCACGGACTCTCGCGTGATCTACTTTGCATATCGCAGTTATACATGTCAATAAATAATGCCAGATATCATCGAGGAAAGACTTATTGTTGTTGCTTTTAATTAAATTTGGTTCTTCTTTTAGAATAGCAACAGCAACATTATCAATAATTGTTACTACTACTACTACATTGGCACCTTGCCGTCTTGACAGACGATAGTTTGTGCTTTAAAAAGGCATAATAACTTTTAACTAAAGTATGCATAAAATTTGGTGGAACTGCGGTAAAGCTGTGAAAGTTTAAACAATATATAATGACACAAAGTAGTGCAGCTTTACATAACAGAGTTACGACACATACAGAACGTTGCGGCGGTTAGCCTTCATCAGCAAACAAACACATTCACAAACACAACATACAGTCAAGGAGAACTCCTGTGACTACATTAGAAGGTGATGACAGGACGAGAGGAACAAATGCATGGGAAAATGGAAGCAATGAAGAGGAAACGAGAATTGACAAAATGTTAATTGAAAAGAATGTTAGTCGAAGAAAATGTTTAATAGAAAAACTGTTTATAGAGAAAAAAACTGTATACTCACCTCACGTACGGACCTGTGAATGTTTACGGAAATCTCAGGTGTATTTTTATAACGGTGCTGGATGTTACGGTACAGTGAGCACTTAGAAAGAAGGGGGCGGGGTAGGAGGCGTGTAAAATTGACCACGACCCCATTGTGTTATTGGTCTGGGTGGACTGGCGTGTAGGAACACGCGTACTACATAGACACACTTCAACTGACAAAATGCTAGTGTATGTGGACATGCAAGAAGAGAGAGAGGAAGAGAGAGAGAGAGAGAGAGAGAGAGAGAGAGAGAGAGGAGAGCGAGAGAGAGAGACAGACAGAGAGAGACAGAGAGAGGAAAAGTGCCTGCGACCTACCACATGGGGTATATTGTAACCTACGAAATAGTCAGTATGGTTGCTAGTCATACAACGCGCTTCAGGAGCCCCTCGCCCAGTCCTAGAGTTGTTGGGGTTGTGTAAGATCCAACCACTGGCAATGCACGTGAAGAAGGTATGCACAGAGAAGCCAGATGTAAGAGGAGAGAGAGAGGGAGAGAGAGAGTGAGAGAGAGAGCGCGAAAGGAGGGAGAGAGGGGGAGAGAGAGGGGGAGAGAGGGAGAAGAGAGAGAGGGAGAGGGAGGGAGAGAGAGAGAGGGAGAGAGAGAGGGAGAGAGATAGAGAGAAAGGGAGAGAGAGAGGGGGAGAGGAAGAGAGAGAGGGAGAGAGAGAGGGAGGGAGAGAGGGAGAGAGAGAGGGAGAGAGAGGGAGAGAGAGAGTGAGGGAGGGTGAGAGCGAGAGAGGGGGAGGGCAAGAGAGAGATCAAGGGAGGGACAGAAAGCGCGAGAGGGAGTGAGAGAGGGAGAGAGAGAGCGAGAGAGAGAGGGAGTGAGAGAGGAGGAGCCTCTCTCTCCCTTTCTCTCTATCTCTCTCCCTCTCTCTCTCCCTCTCTCTCTCTCCCTCCCTCTCCCTCTCTCTCTTCTCCCTCTCTCCCCCTCTCTCTCCCCCTCTCTCCCTCCTTTCGCGCTCTCTCTCTCACTCTCTCTCTCCCTCTCTCTCTCCTCTTACATCTGGCTTCTCTGTGCATACCTTCTTCACGTGCATTGCCAGTGGTTGGATCTTACACAACCCCAACAACTCTAGGACTGGGCGAGGGGCTCCTGAAGCGCGTTGTATGACTAGCAACCATACTGACTATTTCGTAGGTTACAATATACCCCATGTGGTAGGTCGCAGGCACTTTTCCTCTCTCTGTCTCTCTCTGTCTGTCTCTCTCTCTCGCTCTCCTCTCTCTCTCTCTCTCTCTCTCTCTCTCTCTCTCTCTCTCTCTTCCTCTCTCTCTTCTTGCATGTCCACATACACTAGCATTTTGTCAGTTGAAGTGTGTCTATGTAGTACGCGTGTTCCTACACGCCAGTCCACCCAGACCAATAACACAATGGGGTCGTGGTCAATTTTACACGCCTCCTACCCCGCCCCCTTCTTTCTAAGTGCTCACTGTACCGTAACATCCAGCACCGTTATAAAAATACACCTGAGATTTCCGTAAACATTCACAGGTCCGTACGTGAGGTGAGTATACAGTTTTTTTCTCTATAAACAGTTTTTCTATTAAACATTTTCTTCGACTAACATTCTTTTCAATTAACATTTTGTCAATTCTCGTTTCCTCTTCATTGCTTCCATTTTCCCATGCATTTGTTCCTCTCGTCCTGTCATCACCTTCTAATGTAGTCACAGGAGTTCTCCTTGACTGTATGTTGTGTTTGTGAATGTGTTTGTTTGCTGATGAAGGCTAACCGCCGCAACGTTCTGTATGTGTCGTAACTTTTAACTATGGCGGTAGCGAGTGTGACTGATAAGGCCAATTTGCGCTGTAAATGTCCGTTCACAGTGGGTGCATGTGAACACGTGGTCATTTCCACCATCATGCACCATCTTACGTCTCAAACGCTTGGTGTGTGACTTTTCTGCAATAATTTTCTCCTTTGACTTTATTCCATTTCTGATATTTGCCCTCCATGCAACACGTTCAGCGGCGACTTGCTCCCAATGTGCATTATCAAAGCCTGTATCAATCATGTCCCGCTTACACACATCTTTATATCGTAGTAGAGGCCGACCCTGAGATCTCTTACCCATCTGTAATTCACCAAAAAAGATATCCTTTGGTATTCTACCATCATCCATCCGCCTAAGATGTCCTATCCATCTAAGTCTACGAAGACTGAGCATGGAATAAACTGTCACACAACCTGATCTTTCCAATACTTCAGTATTTGTGATTTTGTCTTGCCACTTAATACCAAGAATTCTTCGCAGACACCGCATATGAAAGCTGTTTAAATTGTTCTCTTGGTGTGAGTAAGTTGTCCAGGTTTCACTGCCATAGAGAAGAGTACTAAGGACACAGGCTTGATAGACAAGGACTTTTGTTTTGGCAGTAAGCTTCCTGTTCTCCCAGACTCTTTTTCTTAACCTGTTCATTGTTGTTGCTGCCTTACCAATCCGGATGTTGATTTCCTGATCTAGGGATAATTTGCTATTTACCACCGATCCTAGATATGTAAAATGGTCTACTATCTCTAGTTCGGCGTCGTCAATAAAGATTGATGGTACCCCATGTGCACCTTGTGACATAATCTGTGTCTTCTTTTTGCTAATTGTTAAACCAAATTCAGAACAAGCATTGGAGAATGCAGATAGTAGACATTGCAATTCTTCCTCAGAGTGGGTCGTAACTGCAGCATCATCTGCAAAAAGCAACTCTCTGATCAGTACCCTCCTAATTTTGGTCTTAGCCTTCAATCTCTGAGCATTGTAGAGGCCGCCATCTGAGCGTGAGTGAATGTATATACCACCATCCTGATCACGAAATGCATATTTCAGTAGAAGTGAAAAGTATATTCCAAAGAGGGTGGGAGCTAGTACACAACCTTGCTTAACTCCACTCTTGATTTCAAATTCTTCAGAAGTTGCACCATCAAACTTGATTATACCCTTCATGCCTGTGTGGAACGATTCCACAATGGACAGAAGAGTTGGTGGGCAGCCAATCTTCTTTAGTGCCTTGAACAGACCCTCACGACTGACCAAATCAAATGCCTTTGTGAGGTCGATGAAGGCAATAAACAGTGGTTGATTCTGTTCACGGCATTTCTCTTGCATTTGTCGCAATGAGAATATCATATCAGTGGTAGACCGGTTCTGTCGAAAGCCACACTGTGATTCGGGGTAGACTTGATCTCCTAGGACTTGAAGTCTGCGCAGAACAATTCTGGCAAATACTTTTCCAACAATACACAGAAGTGAGATACCCCTATAGTTGTTGCAGTCGCTCCGATCGCCCTTGTTCTTGTACAGTGTTATGATGCTTGAATCTTTGAAATCCTGTGGGACTTGTCCTTCACGCCAGCATAGCTCTATTAGCTGGTGGATCTGTATAGTGAGTGTGTCTTGCCCACTCCTGATAACCTCTATTGGAATCCCATCCTTACCTGGAGCCTTGCCAGATGCAAGTTCATTTACAGCACACTTAACTTCTGTTATGGTGGGAAGTGTGTCCAGGTGGTCAAGAGTTGGTAGAGCCTCTATGGCGTTGAGGGCATTATCCGCTAGTTTGGTCTCACTTGAGTAAAGCTCCAAATAGTGCTCTACCCATCTGTCCATCTGCTGTTTCTTATCAGTGATGACTTCTCCAGTCAAGGTTTTCAATGGTGCACTTCTTTTGATCACTGGACCACAGGCTTTCTTTATTCCTTCATACATGCTTCTTATGTCTCCCTTATCACTTGCGATTTGAATGGACTCACATAACTTGATCCAATAATCATTTGCACACTGCCTGGCAGCCTTTTGCACATCCTTCCTAGCTTGCCTTAGCTCACTCAGAGTGTTACGCGTTGGTCTTTCCTTGTTTACTACTACTACTACTACTACTACTACTACTACTACTACTACTACTACTACTACTACTACTACTATTACTACTACTACTACTACTACTACTACTACTACTACTACTAATACTACTACTACTACTACTATTACTACTACTACTACTACTACTACTACTACTACTACTACTACTACTAATACTACTACTACTACTACTACTACTACTACTACTACTACTACTACTACTACTCTACTACTACTACCACTACTACTACGACGAAAGACAACTACTACTACTACTACTACTACTACTACTACTACTACTACTACTACTACTACTACTACTACTACTCTACTACTACTACTACTACTACTACGACGAAAGACAACTACTACTACTACTACTACTACTACTACTACTACTACTACTACTACTACTACTACTACTACTCTACTACTACTACTACTACTAATACTACTACTACTACGACGAAAGACAACTACTACTACTAACATCAGTTCATCTTTTTGTGCTTTCGCCTCTCACTACTGCTGATCATCAATTTGTGAGTATAAAAACAAGAAAGCGGAGGAGGACGCAGATAAATATCGTGAAAGATTGTGTGATTGAGAAGATGACGATGATGATGAAGATGAGTGTGAGGAGAAGGAAGAGAATGAAGAGGAAGAGAAACATGAAGAGGAAAAGACGTGGCACATCCCGCTGGTTTTCCTTTTTTAAACCTTGGAGAGGACATGATAGTTCTGCATCAGAGTCCCGTGGAGACGCTACCTTGGTACCCGGCCAGGAGAAGAATCTCTAGACCAGCCTGACCCCTGTAGAAGCAAGCCCTTGTTTTAGCGCAGGTGACAGAAATTGCAATGCATCGGACTTAAGGGTTAGAAGTTACGGTCTTCCAGGGGATTCAGCAACCAACCAACTGATCTACGAACCAGTTGGTCAATCAACCAACCAACTGACCAACGAACCACTGGCCAATAAACCAGCCAACTGACCAACCAAGCGTGCCGGCCAATCAACCAACCAACCAGCTAGCCAATCAACCAATGAACTGACCAACCAATCAACGTTCAATCAACCAACCAGCCGGCCAATCAATCAAACAGCCGGTCAGTCAACCAACGAGCTGGTCAATCAACCAGCCGGCCAATCAATTAATCAGCGGACCAACCAGCTAGCCGGTCATTTAACCAACCAATTGACCAAGCAACCAGTCGGTCAATCAACCAACCAACTGGCCAACCAACCAGCCGGCCACTCAATTAATCAACGGACAAATCAACCAGCTGTTTAATTAACCATCTAACTGATCAACCAACCAATCAACAATTAACCAACTGCCAACCAATGAACGGATGCTAAAACTTAAAACTGTCATTATTGCCTACAATGCCTTGCGATGTAGAACTTGGGAAGAGTGTGGTCTTGAGCCTGAGAAATTAAAGCAGTCTGACTAGAACAGTGCAGGTTTGTATTTTCTTTTTTTGCCCCCGACGGAAAAATAATCCATAAACTTACAGAGGTCTTGAACTCGGGTCGCCCTAATGGAAGCCCGGCATTCTAGCCACTCGGCCAGACGCCCATGCCCTAGTTAAATTTGAAAGCCTACCCATAACAGACGCAGAAGCACAGTACTTATCTGCCAAGACACTGGTCAAGATTCAATCCCCAATAGACAAAGAATCTCAGCACAGTGCACAAACTCAGCAGTAGAATCACACGTTATATTTTTTGTGGGTAGCTTTTCTTATTTAAAAGTGTTGCCAGAGCTGCGGCCTGGTAGGCCTGCTGTTTAAGATTTCTTCTAACGACGCGTACTTCTTCCAGTCCCCATCTTGATGTTAATCTCTCCTTGAAATCGCTATTATCGCCAGGGACGTTTACTTCAGTGTATACTGAAAACTGAATTTAAAATGGATACCACTGCACTCAGGAAATTCCCACACACGCTCCGACCTCCTCTTCAAAAGCCACCGTAGAGGTCCCGTGAAGATCTTTCGAGATGCAAAATGTTTAAAATGTCCGCTTGGTTTTTCGTCTACGCTTTGAGCAACGTCCAGACCGTCTCTTTCTGAGACCGTCTTTCCAGATATGGAAATTACGTCTATTCAGCTGTACTCTCCACCAGATTTCAGAGAGCTTTCGCCACATCTAATTTATCACAAAGTAGTCCTCCACATAGCCGGCTTCCTGGCTTAGAGGACTTTTCTCCGTAATCTCGTATACTCTCGTAGGTAACGTGATGACGGTGAGAATCAGCAGTGGTTCGAATCGCATTGGTAACTTAAGGGGTATGTGAGCCGGCCGCTCAGAAAGCAATGGCAAACTACTGAGCGTAATCTTGCCAAGAAATCAACATACAGCTGAAAGATGCTGGTGTTGACAGCGATGTCCTGTAAAGGATATGCAAAAAAAAAAAAAAGTCTTCCACAGTCGGTCTCCATGGCGAATGGGTTAAGGACGCTGTTCGTAATCCCGTGTACCACGTACGAAACACACCTGCACAAGATTCGGCAGCGGATCGCGAAGCATTGTTTTCTTACGGAAAGGTATGTGGCCCGTCGTTCAGAAAGCAATGAATAAATCACCAAAAAAAAGAAAAAAAAAAAAAAAGAGAAATGGATTGTGAGCCTTACTGAAACACGACTACAAGAGACAAATTGGACGTTGCGGCCAAAGCCTTCGTCAGCACAGGACAAACAAACACAAACCGACACAAAACTACATGAAACACACTACATGACAATATTAAACTAATTAAAGGTAATTAAAGGTACTTATCTGAATCTGTATGGACTGTCTATCTGGACTTCTCTATCTGTTTATCTTATGGCATGGTCGCGACAGGAACACAAAGCTGATCCACGACTCTGGTGATCGAATGAGATGGCAAAATATGACCGCCCATGCTTATCGGCATGGCACATGATGGATGGATGATGTCTCTATGTTTATCTATCTGGACTGTCAGTGGATTGTATGGACCGGATGTATACCCAGGTCAAAGGGCAAGCGAGGGGAGTGGGGGTGGAGAAGCGCCCATGTGAGTGGAAAAGTAAAAATTAGGACCGGCAAAGATGTCGTGGACGCAGTTCACAATTGGGAATTCTCGTTAAGCGCTCGAAACACAGCTGCAGAAGATTACATTGTGTTTGTTCTCACAGAGGGGCATGAGTCGCGGACGTTTAGAAACAGATAGCAAAACACCGAACGCAAAACTGCCAAGAAAGTTGACTGTGATGTCCTGCAAAGGACCTGCAAATACCTTGATAGAGGACTGTAAACTAGGGATGGAGGGGTGGGGTTTGGAAGTTAAATGAAACTGTGTTGGACATTGGGGCCGTGAGGGGAGAGTGTGCCCAACTGGAAGAAAGCAATGGCAAACTACTGAACGTAAAACTTGCCAAGACATCAACAGCAGCTGAAAAATGCTGGTGTTGATTGCAACGTCCTGTAAATAAGATATGCAACAACAACAAAAAACAGTCCTCCATAAGGATGGGCAGTAGCAGCAGCTATTCTGTCAACCTGTTCATTGTCCAACACACCTGCATGGCTTGGGCAGAAATTGTGCACTGGTTTTCAGCAGTGCACGATGTCTCTAATGAGCAGTCAAGCTGAAAAACATCTGATGGCCGTGGAAATGTGGTTTCTGCGGAAAATGCAAAGAATACCATGGACAGACAGAAAAACTAATGAACAAGTCCTTCAAGAAACAAATAAAGATCGTAAACTGATTAAAGACATTAGACGTAGACAGTCAACATTTTTGGGGCATTTTATGAGAAGAAATGACTTGGAGAACTTGGTGACAACTGGCAAGATCGAAGGGAAGAGACCAAGAGGAAGACCAGGAAGTAAATATCTGGATGGCTTGGCCATGTGGCATGGTCGCGACAGGAACACAGAGCTGATCCGCGACTCTGGTGATCGAATGAGATGGCAAAACATGACCGCCCTCGCTTATCGGCATGGCACATGATGGATGGATGATGTCTCTACAGGCGAAAGAGAACGGAGCAATAATGCGATACATATGGGCAAGCTGGTTAGATCACGATAGTTTTAAAGTATCATGAAATATCATGTCACTACCAATGGAGATAATGCGTTTGGTGTGTTGTTTACCACACATAATTGACGAATGCTAAGATACGCTGAAGCCTGTCGCGATCCGTATGGTGAAACCATTATTGTGGAAACAAACAGACCTGATGGTCAGTTTAAAATGATTGTGGTAGACAATTTACAAAATCACAAATACTGAATTATTGGAAAGATCAGGTTGTGTGACGGTTTGCTCCATGCTCAGTCTTCGTAGACTAGATGGATAGGACACATTAGGATAGATGGTGGTAGAATACCAAAGGACATCTTTTTTGGTGAATTACAGATGGGTAAGAGATCTCGGGGTCGGTCTCTACTACGGTTCAAAGGTATGTGTAAGCGGGTCATGACTGATCATATTGCACACTGGGAACAAGTCGCCACTAAACGTGTTGAATGGATTGCAAAGATCAGAAATAGAATAAAGACAAAGGAGAAAATGATTGCAGATAAGTCACACAGTCAGCGTGTGAGACATAAGATGGTGCGTGATGATGGAAATGACAATGTGTTCACATGCATCCATTTTGGGCGAACATTTACAATGCGAATTGGCCTGATCAGTCACATTCGCTACCGTCATGAGTTGTAGTTATTATGCCTTTTTGAAGCACAATGTGGCACACTATCGTCTATCAAGACAGCAAGGTGCCAATAAAGGTAGGCAATTTAAATTACATTCGAATTGTGTGTTCTGTATATGTCAGCTGGGAGTATTCATTGGTTTGCTTTGTTTTATGTTGAGGACCTGCAGTAAGCACCTGACGAGAGTTAGTGAAATATGCCAGGCAATAAACTGTGCAGCCTATTGGTTGTACTTTCGTTATTCTGACTTCTCAGTGTCACACCTTCTGATATGTTTTGAACGTAAATATGACAGAACAATGTTTAGAATAGCATGGAACATGAAGAAATAGAGCAAGCATGTGTTCTTGTCTTGATTATGCCAATTGGGCCGACGGGGCTCTGGCTGTTCTTGATACCACCACTCCATCTTTTGCATGGCCTTCCCCTTGCCCTGTATCCATTATATTTCTTCAATGTGACTCTTTGTGACAGATGGCACAGGGCTTTCTTGTGAGGTTGGTTTGGCCATTTCAAACATTTAAAAGTCACAGCAATTATGAAAGAACAGAGAGCTGGAAGCAGTGGCAGGGGTCGACTATCATGACGGAGGAAAGATAAAGAGTCCTTGCCTCGTGGCGTGGCTAGATCTGTAAAGGACCTGATAAATAATGATGGTGATGATGAGGAGGATCATGATCATGATGATGATGATGATGATGATGATGATGATGATGGTGATTATGATGAGGATGATGATGGTGGTGATGATGATGGTAATGATGGTGATGGTGATGATGTTGATGATGATGATGATGATGATGATGATGATGATGATGATGATGATGTGGTCCATACATTTCATGTGTCTTTTATTGCAACGAGATCATGATGATGATGATGATGATGATGATGATGATGATGATGATGATGGTGATGGTGATTATGATGAGGATGATGATGGTGGTGATGATGATGGTAATGATGGTGATGATGATGATGATGATGATGATGATGATGATGATGATGATGATGATGATGATGATGATGATGATGATGATGATGATGTGGTCCATACATTTCATGTGTCTTTTATTGCAACGAGAGAAAAAGTGTTAAGTGTTATATAGAACGAATACTGTTATATAAATCTGAAAAATGTAGGACAATTTTGGAAGGAGGATCTCCATATTTACGAAAGGTGAGATATGTAAGTTACCATTCATAGGCTGTCTGACACAATTGGTGATTTGCATGTATGACTCACAAAGTGTACGATCATTTACAAGAGGTGACATGAGAGAAAGTGTGTTAGGTGCTACCTAGAATATATACTGTTATATACATGTGAAACACGGAGAATAAGCAGATTAGCTGACAAACATGCAAGGACAAATTGGATCTAGTTTCTGAGAAAAATGCAAAGAATACCAAGGACGGACAGAAAAGCAATTGAGAAAATTCTGCAAGAAAAAAAAAAAACATTAAAATCCGTAATGAGTCGAGAAACTGGTCGTAGACAGTCCACATTTATTGGCCAGATTATGAGGAGTAATAAACTGGAAAGTTTAGCGACAACTGGCAAGATTGATATGAAAAGAATAAGACAACGGCAGGAGGATTAATATCAGAATGGTTTGGCCATTTGGCATAATCGAGACACGACCACAGACCTGCTGTACCTGTCATCTAAGGCTTTGTAATATAGAGAATATCATATGTTATCCTTTGGGGTATCACCCTTGCACTGTGGACAAGTTCATAGATGCTATTTATTTAACAAGAAACCCCGTGAAGTATAGTAATTTGGTATTCATTGGTTTGCTTTGTTTTATGTTGAGGACCTGCAGTAAGCACCTGACGAGAGTTAGTGAAATATGCCAGGCAATAAACTGTGCAGCCTATTGGTTGTACTTTCGTTATTCTGACTTCTCAGTGTCACACCTTCTGATATGTTTTGAACGTAAATATGACAGAACAATGTTTAGAATAGCATGGAACATGAAGAAATAGAGCAAGCATGTGTTCTTGTCTTGATTATGCCAATTGGGCCGACGGGGCTCTGGCTGTTCTTGATACCACCACTCCATCTTTTGCATGGCCTTCCCCTTGCCCTGTATCCATTATATTTCTTCAATGTGACTCTTTGTGACAGATGGCACAGGGCTTTCTTGTGAGGTTGGTTTGGCCATTTCAAACATTTAAAAGTCACAGCAATTATGAAAGAACAGAGAGCTGGAAGCAGTGGCAGGGGTCGACTATCATGACGGAGGAAAGATAAAGAGTCCTTGCCTCGTGGCGTGGCTAGATCTGTAAAGGACCTGATAAATAATGATGGTGATGATGAGGAGGATCATGATCATGATGATGATGATGATGATGATGATGATGGTGATTATGATGAGGATGATGATGGTGGTGATGATGATGGTAATGATGGTGATGGTGATGATGTTGATGATGATGATGATGATGATGATGATGATGATGATGATGTGGTCCATACATTTCATGTGTCTTTTATTGCAACGAGATCATGATGATGATGATGATGATGATGATGATGATGATGATGATGATGATGATGGTGATGGTGATTATGATGAGGATGATGATGGTGGTGATGATGATGGTAATGATGGTGATGATGATGATGATGATGATGATGATGATGATGATGATGATGATGATGATGATGATGTGGTCCATACATTTCATGTGTCTTTTATTGCAACGAGAGAAAAAGTGTTAAGTGTTATATAGAACGAATACTGTTATATAAATCTGAAAAATGTAGGACAATTTTGGAAGGAGGATCTCCATATCCCTTTAATAACTAACAAAAGGGAAATAACTCCGCAAAATTAATGACTTGATATTTTGTAAAGTCATTATACACGAATTGGTTTGACATATAAATGTCCTAGATGACTAATAAACTAGAAAAATGGACACAGTTTAACATAAAGCAACATTAAAAACAATAAAACAAAAAGAAAGGTTTAAAAAAACATTTTAACTGGGAAAAAATGTGAAGAAAAATTTTTTACTCACGAAATGATGTTGAAAGTGTCCCGCACTATGTATATAAGTGCCCTGATAGCAGCAAATATCCTGCACTATATATCCACGTGCTTTGATACAAGTGATTCATGGTATTTTGTGAAGCATTCCCCCTTGCACAGCCATATCTGACAGAGACTGCATCCAAAAACAACCTCACTGGCTCTGCTCTTCTTACCAGACTTGGTGTTCATCTTGGCACACCAGTAGCAAGTTTTCCTTTTGCCATCCATACGAATTAGTCTGTGGTCCAAAAGATTGCTGGTACCCAGACCTACAGTTGTGGGGCAAGAAGAAGCTTTCCGTTTCCTCGAAATGTTACCCTTCAAGAGTAGAAACCAGGCTACGCCTAAAAGCGAGATGGCCAACATCACCAACCCTTGTGTGTGGGCGATGGGAGTTTGAACAAATTATCCAGCTGTTGACAATAGAGGTTTGCAGGAGAAAGGCAAACATATATCTCCACCACTTCACAGATTTCCTACCAACAGGGTAATATGAGGACAGCTGGTCAAACCTGTCCACTCCACCCATTGATCTGTTGTAGGCGGCCACTGTTGTGGGTATCTGAACATTTTATCTGCCACCGGGTGCCTTACGTGATGTCATCTTCTTCTTCTTCAGCGTTCCGAGCCATTGAACTTTAGTCTACCATTGTAGGCAATCATGGCTTCATCAATGCTGATATCTCTGCCAGCAGAAAAACACGAGGATATGTTTTTCCTCACCATATCAAGGAACGGTCTTACCTTGTACAGTGGATCGTAATCTTTGTGGCCTATGGGCTTCTGCTTACTGGTGTCATTGAGATGAAAATATTGGGAGATTTTTGCATATCTAGTTTTTCCCATGCACTGTGATACTCCGGGATGATAGAGATCTTCATCTGTGCTCCAATACATGGCAGTTTCAGGCAATTGAACATAGCCCATGAGTATAGCAAGACGAATATAAATTTTTATTTCCTGAGTGCTCACAGGTGACCAGTAAACATCCACTTTACCTGCCTTTTCTTGTCGTTGAGTGGCATACAAATTAGTTTGTTCCATAGCAGACTGATAAAAGTCCTCATTTACAATGAGACTGAAGTAGTCAAACGGTTCTGAACTCTCTCGAAGATCATGCAAAAAAACCTTCAACGACTACAGGGGTTGTCTCAGGACTCCAAACATACATGTCTTTGTCTACAGTTTCACTGACACTACAGAAATCTGGGTCCTCTTCGTCAAAATTCCAGCCTGCCTCTGTAATCAATGTCACTTTCTGCATCACTATCTCTAAACAAATCAAACGGTTCAGTGATATCCACAATAACACTGTCATAATCGACAGACATACCTGCACAATCTTCAAGAAAATCGTGGCTGGATTCCATTTTTTTGCGAATAGATGATACAATATTGAGAAGTCACGAAAAATTGATATTATTTCTGAACCGTTGAATGGATTTCAAAACAGGAAGAACAAGGGAAACAACTCTTCCTGTTTCCTAGGCCGTGATACAATCGTAGATTCATTCATTCGCATAATTATTATTCAGAAGCGCTTGGGACAAGACATGTGTAAAAACGTGGATTTTGGGGGTAATAGTCGGGAAAGGGTAGGAGGATCTCCATATTTACGAAAGGTGAGATATGTAAGTTACCATTCATAGGCTGTCTGACACAATTGGTGATTTGCATGTATGACTCACAAAGTGTACGATCATTTACAAGAGGTGACATGAGAGAAAGTGTGTTAGGTGCTACCTAGAATATATACTGTTATATACATGTGAAACACGGAGAATAAGCAGATTAGCTGACAAACATGCAAGGACAAATTGGATCTAGTTTCTGAGAAAAATGCAAAGAATACCAAGGACGGACAGAAAAGCAATTGAGAAAATTCTGCAAGAAAAAAAAAAACATTAAAATCCGTAATGAGTCGAGAAACTGGTCGTAGACAGTCCACATTTATTGGCCAGATTATGAGGAGTAATAAACTGGAAAGTTTAGCGACAACTGGCAAGATTGATATGAAAAGAATAAGACAACGGCAGGAGGATTAATATCAGAATGGTTTGGCCATTTGGCATAATCGAGACACGACCACAGACCTGCTGTACCTGTCATCTAAGGCTTTGTAATATAGAGAATATCATATGTTATCCTTTGGGGTATCACCCTTGCACTGTGGACAAGTTCATAGATGCTAAGACCCCCCCCCCCCACCCCCACCCAATATGCCATTATGTGCATCAGTGTCCGGTGGCAAATAATTCATTGTAATAAATAGTGCCATTTCTGTGATGGTTGTCGAGGCCCTCGTTCCCCCCGATGTACCTCTCGTGGCTGGACGTACCAATTTCTACTCATTCTGGACAACGATATGGATTTACTGGCGTCAAAATCTTCCACTCTCGACATTAATAGCATCAGCACGACCCATATCCAGGCCATCTGCAGGGGATCCAGCAAGCTAATCATGACCGACTTTGCTTATGGTCCTGCACATGATGATGATGAGGATGAACAGTCTGCAGCAGTAGAAAAATCCCATTCTGCGCGTTACTGCCCTGCCAAGGCCAATGACATTTCGCCCATGAAAACAATATTTCTGCTACAGAAATGGCTTCCACATCGCAGAAGCCAAAGAAGGGCATTTTAAAACATTCTGGGAGTGTAGACCACGGGTAAGTTACCACGAAACACCCAATACGTTGCAATAATATGTTATGTTTTTAGATATGCACTACTGTAGAAGCTTCTTGACGGCGCCGAGAAATTCTTGTCCTTCAGTTTTCAAAGGGCGGGCGAATTGTGATTTTTGTGGAAATAAAATAAAAATAATTAGATGTTGTGAAGATAGAAGAATGTTTGAAAATATAATAAACGATTGGCACTTAGAGAAGGCAAAGGGATAGCAGTTGATATAAGTAGAATAATTGTGTTTATTTAGTGAGGCGACAAGCCAAAACTTGTTTGTGTAGTTTATATTTTTGTATCGTAAAGCTTTTGATTTGGCCTCCTAGATTATTTTTTTAATATTTTAAACACATTTTGAAAACTATGTGGGTAGGACTAACACACATTAAATGATTAATTACAATGTCATGATTTTTCATTCAATAGTCTATGTCAGCAGACATGTCAGCAGTCAGTTCTAAGCAGAGAGTTTACGTAGTTTACGTTATTCAGCAACAAAAGAAATTGTACACAGTACAGGAAATGATAACATTGACAATAACAGTGCAAACAATACTGAAGATCAAAGGAATAAATACATCAATAAAAACAATAGGGCAGGCTGGAGATCTTATTTATTTAACAAGAAACCCCGTGAAGTATAGTAATTAAGTATCTTTATAACATTTCTCTAATTCTTTAAAGTTTATTATAAACGTGTGCAGCATTGTTAATAAAATTGTACAGCAGAGAAAATTAAACCCAACGCTGCCTCTATTAAAGTCCCTACCCTACATAAATTATAAATATAAGTGAATATATTAATATTTTGGTGAATTAATTATGAGTCAGAGACCTATAGGCGACAGACAGAGCAAATAACATAATTGCTAACTTGTATCAAAGGCTATGCACGTGATATTGTTCGTGTATCTGGAATTGATTTTGCCTCACACAAGATTCACTACAGCATAAATTTTAGTGGAAACATGGTAATGTTTACCATAATGTCTTACCTTTTTTTTAAATTTAACCTGCCTGTTGGAAACAAAATATTAAATATAAAAGAAGATTATGAATTATACCATTATATTATAACACTGTGCTTACATGCAAGTGGGTTATTATGGATTTTGCATACTATAATGCTAATTAAACATATACAGATCCCCGTTAACTAAGGTCATTGTTTTGCTGTTAACGTCGATGCATTGTTTTTACCTGTATGACTCACTAGGTGTACGATCATTTACATGAGGTGACATGTAAGTTACCATTCATTGGCTGTCTGCCACTATTGGTGATTTGCATGTAGGCAATATGGACACGGGAGAGGTGGTCCAGGTGGAGAAGGCGGGGGAAGAGATTGTGAACCTGTATGTGGAAAGAATGATATTGTGGGGGATCAGCAGGGATTCTGGAAGAATCTCAAGACTGAGAGGGTAGACAAGGAGAACTTTCAATCAGATAGTGGTGAGAACGATTAGTAGTATGACTCTTTCTTGGCTGTTGAACGAGGAGATGGTGTGCATATGGGAATGTCCTGAGTGCAGTTATGTCAGTTCTTAGCTCAACTGCATGTAGGCCTTGGTCAGTGCCAGTGTGAGTCTAGACTTCATAGATGCAAGTGCAAGGATGTCTCTCATCATTCTGTCAGAGGTATCTTGTGCATAACCAAAGACATTACATTCCTTCATTCTGGATCAGTTCCAGGTTTCCACACTTGTGAAACCGATAGTGTTAACATACTCAGACCATAGTCAGTGAGAGAACTAGATGGTTCAACAATGAAACAAGCAATCTCTGCTCCATGTGAGAATCCCCCATAGTCTTCAGTGAGAGAACTTGATGGTTAAACAATGAAGCAAGAAATCTCTGCTCCATGTGAGAAGCCACCATAGTCTTCAGTGAGGGAACTTGATGGTTAAACAATGAAACAAGCAATCTCTGCTCCATGTGAGAAGCCACCATAGTCTTCAGTGAGAGAATGTGATGGTTAAAAATTGAAACAAGCAATCTCTGCTCCATGTGAAAAGTCACCATAGTCTTCAGTGAGAGAACTAGATGGTCGAACAATGAAGCAAGCAATCTCTGCTCCATGTGAGAAGCTATATTAGTCTTCATTGAGAGAACTAAATGATTGAACAATTAAACAAGCAATCTCTGCTCCATGTGAGAAACCACCATAGTCTTTGGTGAGAGATCTAGATAGTTGAACAATGAAACAAGCAATCTCTTCTCCATGTGACATACCACCACAGTCTTCAGTAAGAGAACTAGATGGTTGATCAATAAAACAAGCAATCTCTATTCCATGTGAGAAGCCACCATAGTCTTCAGTGAGAGAACTAGATGGTTGAACAATGAAACAAGCAATCTCTGCTCCATGTGAGAAGCCACCATAGTCTTCAATGAGAGAACTAGATTGTTGAACAATTAAACAAGCAATCTATGCTCCACATGAGAAGCCACCAGTCTTCTATGAGAGAACTAGATGGTTGAACAATGAGACAAGCAATATCTGCTCCATATGAGCCACCATAGTCTTTGGTGAGAGATCTAGATGGTTGAACACTGGAACAAGCAATCTCTGCTCCATGTGAGAAGCCACCACACCATAGTTTTCAGTGAGAGAACTAGATTGTTGAACAATTAAACAAGCAATATGTGCTCCATATTAGCCACCATAGTCTTTGGTGAGAGATATAGATGGTTGAACAATGAAACAAGCAATCTCTGCTCCATGTGAGAAGCCACCATAGTCTTCAGTGAGAGAACTAGATGGTTGATCAATAAAACTAGCAATCTCTGCTCCATATGATTTGCCACCAGTCTTCAGTGAGAGAACTAGATGGTTGAACAATTAATCAAGCAATCTCTGCTCCATGTGAGAAACCACCATAGTCTTTGGTGAGAGATATAGATGGTTGAACAATGAAACAAGCAATCTCTTCTCCATGTGAGATACCACCATAGTCTTCAGTAAGAGAACTAGATGGTTGATCAATAAAACAAGCAATCTCTATTCCATGTGAGAAGCCACCATAGTCTTCAGTGAAAGAACTAGATGGCTGAATACTGGAACAAGCAGTCTCTGCTCCATGTGAGAAGCCACCATAGTCTTCAGTGAGAGAACTTGATGGTTAAACAATGAAACCGGCTATCTCTGCTCCCTGTGAGAAGCCACCATAGTCTTCAGTGAAAGAACTAGATGGTTGAACAATGAAACAAGCAATCTCTTCTCCATGTGAGATACCACCATAGTCTTCAGTAAGAGAACTAGATGGTTGATCAATAAAACAAGCAATCTCTATTCCATGTGAGAAGCCACCATAGTCTTCAGTGAAAGAACTAGATGGCTGAATACTGGAACAAGCAATCTCTGCTCCATGTGAGAAGCCACCATAGTCTTCAGTGAGAGAACTAGATGGTTGAACACTGGAACAAGCAATCTCTACTCCATGTGATAAGCCACCATAGTCTTCAGTGAAAGAACTAGATGGCTGAATACTGGAACAAGCAATCTCTGCTCCATTTGAGAAGCTACCATGGTCTTGAGTGAGAGAACTACATAGTTGAACACTGGAACAAGCAATCTCTGCTTTATGTGAGAAGCCACCTTAGTCTTCAGTGAGAAAACTGGATGGTTGAACAATGAAACAAGCAATCTCTTCTCCATGTGAGAAGCCACCAGTCTTCAGTGAGAGAACTTGAAACAAGCAATCTCTGCTCCATGTGAGAAGCCACTATAGTCTTCAGTGCTGTTAGGCCAAGTTTGCATGTAATAATAGTCTGTTTTGCATGATACTTATATGTTCAGGCCAGGGGTTGAAAAATACAGGCGCTTGGTTGTCATGATGCCTGAAAATTTGTACCTGGCACCTGAATTTTCTAATTCAATACTAAAAATATTTTTTAATGTTCCCTATTAAACGTGTCCATTACTTGTTTTTAAAATGAGTACCAAATATGTTTTTGTATGTGTTTTCTGTTCCTGTGTATCATGAAATTAGAATAATAAACTTGCCATTATATATGTTTGCACCATTGCAAGTCAACTTGTGATTTCTGCAGCGATATGTTACCTTTAATGGTTATTGTCCTGTAACTTGGATGGTAGAGTTAGTCATCTTGTTTTGGATTGCGGCTCACCCAGCGTCTTCGTTTTCAATGAGTTGCCTTTTGTTTTATGCTTACTTAAATTTTAGAAAATGAATAGAACAAACCCGTGTAAATTGACAGATGCAAGTAAATAAAAATTATCTCTTATAGATTTCTTTGTAAGAAGGCTGACTTTGCCTGAAAATGTACCACCAAGCTATAGAGTAAAGAGAGCGAAGGCGAGAAGTCACCAATTCAAGTGCTGTTTCAAGATGATAATTATTAGCTTAAAATAAATTTTTGTGTTGGAGACGACTATGAAAAACCTAATATTGAAGATCATCATCATCTTCTTCCACTTTTGCCGTTAATTGCCGGTAAATAGCACTAGATAGTGTCATTCCGTGTGATTGTTTAAAGTCTTTGATGTCGTCAATCCATTTTCTTTTCTTGCTCTCATATCAGATCTTCTTTGATGTAGATCCAGTGCTGGTGATTGATGGTGTTGCATTGAAGATAGTGATTTCATTAATCGTATTTGGAACTACTACCATGGTTAGATATGAAGACCAAATTGTGAACTGAGCAGTAAGTTTACCAATACTGCAGGCCAGAATTTGAAAGTTGTGTTTGGATGCTTGGAACCATTTGAATTGGAAACTTAAAAAGCACGACACATCCTTTATGTACTTAAAGTGTTTGAAGGCTGAAAGTACAGAGAAGAATCTTGAATGAGCTACTTTAGCAAATTGTGGTGGGGGGAAATGGATGCTGCAACATATGAATGTAAATTTAATAGCAATGTATTGTATTGCCAAAAATTATAGACCGGCACCGATTTTAAATGTTTAGATGTATTGTTAGCCAAGCTGAATATTAGGGGCGTTCATTTGAAACCCATTACAATGGCTTTATTACAAAAGCATGAAAGAAACATTAACAGGTGTGGTAGAATTAAACAAAGCATTCATTTTGAACGAATTATGCACCATGGGTTGGTCAGAAGAAGTCGCCGTAGTCATTCAGGCAAGCATCCCATTGCTTAGGTATGCGGCGAATGCCGTCCGCAAAAAAGGATTGTGGTTGCTCACTGAACCAAGTGTTTACTGCACTCATAACGTCTGCATCTGTGTGAAATTGTTGCCCCTTGAGAGCTTTTTTAGAGGTCCGAACAAATGAAAATCACATGGTGACAAATCAGGACTATAGGCTGGATGTTGCAGAATTTCCCACTTATTCCAAGCAACAAAATCACACCGCGAGAAAGCATGGCCGTGTCGTTTATTCTTGATGGCTTTTGGCAGCTTGTTTAGTGTTTTCAAGTAGTGGGTAGAGTTGATGTTGACACCAGGTTCTTTAAGCCGGCTGCCTGGCCGAGGGGTTAGCAGCTTTCTCCGTTAATCCTGAATATTCTCGTAGTCAACGTGAGCGGGCGAGAATTAGAAGTGGTTCGAGTCACGCTAGTGACTTATGAGAGTATGCAGCCGGTCGCTCAGAAAGTCGTGGCGTGCTGATGAGCGTAATCTAGCCTAGGAATCAACATACAGCTGAAAGATGCTGGTGTTGACCGCAATATCCTGAAACAGGATGGAAACGCGGAAAAAAAAAAAAAAAAAAAAACCAGGTTCTTTAAAGTCGGCCAAAAATAGCCCTTCATGGTCAAAAAATGCGCTCAGCATAACCTTACCAGCGGAAACCTGTAACTTGAATTTTTTGGCTTTTGATGATCCAGCTTGCTTCCATTGCATGCTCTCTCTTTTGCTGCTCGGCTCAAAGTGGTGACACCATGATTCATCGCCTGCCACTATGCGGAAGAAAAATGCATCACCCTCCACTCTGTAACGCAGTAAGTGATTCAAACACCATCCCATGCGTTCCTCTTTTTGGTGGTCGGTCAACATCTGTGGTACCCACTGTGAACACACCTTCCGATATTGCAGTCTCTTACAAATGACATTATGAATTGTCCCAATTGACATATCAAATTCTTTCACTAGCGAACGTATGCTTCGACAACGGTTCATCTGTACTGCTGCATCAGTTTTGGTGATGGTTTTTTCTGTTGCAGCAATATGTGCTTGACCCGGCTGTTGAAGATCTTTTGTGAACTGACGTCCTTTCCGAAACATTCGTGCCCAGTCTGTCACTGTTGTCTTCGACACAGATTTGTTACCGTACGCTGCCTGCATTCTTCGATGAATGTCCACTGGTCAACATTTTTCACATGAAAGAAACTGAATCACCGCTCTTTGAGCTTCTTTGGACAGATTTTTGATCAACTCGGCCATTTTCTCAACGGTCAGAAACAGAACCTATGCATCATGAGACGATAAGCACATGCTCTTTTATTCATTGGTCAGTACTTATTACATGACTATGACATGCAATTACGCGCGGTCCGTCACAAACGGATTTCAAATGAACGTCCCTTATATGATTAACTCAGAGAAGTATGTGAATGAATAAGGGAAGATAATTTATTTAATACATTACCTCATAACTTCATGAAGATTTGTTATGTCAAATAAAGGAAAGCTTATATGTTAGTTTCTTACTTAATGGAGATGCAGACAGATATGATGATGAGGGCCTATACTATATATTCATTTTATCAGATGGGAATCGTGAAGGAGACATTTCTTTCTATTATACCACTAAAAGATACAACAAGTGATGCCTGCTTGAAAGCTCTAGAGACGTGTAAATAACCTAAGTGATCTCATGATGATATCTTTGAATGATCCTCCAACAAAGGAACTTAATGGCTCGTTAAAATGTATAGCTTTATTGCAGTTTGGTTCATGTTTTTCATGGCCCGTGTTTAAAAAAATAATATGCTGGCTCCAGAGAAAAAGAGGCTGGTTCCTGAATCGTGTTTAGATTGTTCTGCCCCTTGACAGCCTATGATCAAATATCAGATCTAGAGATTTTAACTTATCATTTCTTTCAACTGCCTACCCATTTAAACCTACTTATGCTGAGGAAGCGGGTTCAATCCCTATACCCTTCAATTGAACTGAAATGTTGGCTTTTCATCTTTGGTGATGTAAGTTACAAGTACCTCAGAAGTTGGAGTGGATTCACCTGATGGCGAGGGACACTGGTAATAAGGAAAGCTGATCCATACATGTCTAGTGCACTTGAAGTAGGATGTGTAAAGACTACGCTATGTACAAACACTAAATATTAGGTCTATGTGGTGCCATATTGAATGTATTGCAAACACAAATCTAACAAGTACATCAAGCACAGCATTCTTCATATTTGTTTATTTAATAGTCTCACATTCCATGCCACACATGTTGTATGGACATATGGGAAGGCCACAGGGGAAATCAGGTTTCTTGTGTAGGCCCTGACTGATTGTAAAAGTCCAATCACACATGGCACAATGTTTTGGGGCACATGGGAAATATTCATTCCCGCTTGGCAAGCTAATGTGTCAGAAGTTAATAATGGTAATTAAATTCACTGCTAGGTGGTCAGCATGGCCGAAAGGATAAGAAAGTGTGTTCTTAAACATTCGGTGTGCTGTGCAATCCGGTTCAACCCCTACACCGGACAGTTGGACTAAAATGTTGACGCAACATTTCAGTCCAGCAGTGCTAGAAGTAGTGTTGTGGGCTACGCTTGAGTTCGAAGCGAACAAGTGCCGGAAAAAATCTGCTTCTGCCTCAGATGGCACATCCCTCTGGGAATTGGGTTCGACTCTGTTGATAAATCTCTAACACCTGTGAAGGAGGCATGACCCATCCAGACTTAGTCCCTGCCTGTTTATTTTGTGCTGTACTGAATCATGGCTACCAAAGACGATAAAACAAAGACAATTGAAATATTTTGGTCACTTGAAACGTCACGAAAGTTTGGAGGGAACAATCATAGAGGGTTTATGCCTGGGAAGAGAGGAAGATGAAGGCCAAAGAGAAGATAGGTGCAGGATGTGGCAGTTGATCTCCATATGGGTGTATCAGACGCAGGACATCTTGCTTATGACCCAAAAGTTTTCCGGAAGGTTGTTATGGGATCGAGGTTCTGCAAAGGACATGCTACTGAATAAATGAATGAATCATGGCCTGGTGATGTCCTGCAGATGTAAAGTTCCAGCACGGGTCTTGCACACCCCTTTGGTTTCTCAGTTTGGAGAGGGGAAGGGGAGCTGTACAACACAGTCCCTGTGGTATTTTAATATGGGGTCTGGGATGAAAGTCTCCTCACCAAAGTCACTCTGATATAGGCTCAGTTGACCTGAGTGCCAGAGTCTGTATCAATCTTAAAACTCATGGAGTTAAAACATAGTCTTCCAGAGTAATCCCCAGCCAAGCAATCAACCAGCCAGCTAGCCAACTGAGTAAACAACCAATCAGCCTCCCAAGCAACTAGCTAGCCAAGCAACCAACTAGGCAAGCAACCAGCCAGCCAACTAAGCAACCAACCAACCAACCAACCAGTCACCCAAGCAAGCAACTAATCAACCAACCATGCAAGCAGGCAACCAACCAGCCAAGAAAGCAAGCAGCCAATCAGTGAAGCAAGCAGCCAGCTCTATATACATATAAGCAATTCATTAATTTCCTTGTACTAGACTGGACTATGTAAAATAGAAAGCAATATGAATTGGCTGGAGTGGCTTGCATCTCGACAAAGGTCAAGAGCTTATAATTGATTTTCTGCCCAGGACATACAGGTGAGTAAGGAAATGAACAGTTTGGTTGACTGGCTGGTGCTCCTTCTTTAGGCAGCATGCTGCTTTATGACAAGGCTGACTTGGTGAAGACTCTGGGACTGAGTGGAAAGTGCAGTACTCACACACTGGGAGAGGCTGATTTATTTGGGAGAGAACAGATGGTTTTAGCAGCACTTCATGCTAGCAGACATTAATCAGGCTGCCACTGGTACCATCAACATGGGAGCTCTTCTTTGGCTACTGAAGAAGGAAATGGAGCAAGTGTGGGAATGTCCGGAGCACAGCGACGTTGATTCTTGAACTCGTGTTGGGTTTCTCATTTGGTGGAAATCATTCATGACCAGATCTGAACCACAAACTTCTTTAGTTAGTTCTTTCGTTAGCTTGAAATTTATCTGTAAATGTTGTCTCTTGTTGGTACTTCACTGTCTTTTTTAGTTCACTCAGTGGCCCTTGTAGTTTATCTTCCACTGTTGTTTCTTTAGTTAGTGACATATGTTGAACCTCTAAATCACTCTGTCTCCAGGGTCACAATTATTCCAATTCTTTTTTATTGTTTGTCCTTTGGTGAAAAGGAGATTGAATGGGATGAAATGAATATTCTAGCCAATGGTGTTGATTCTTGAACTCATATTGGGTTTCTCATTTGTTCATGACCAGATCAGAACCATGAACTTAGTGACAGATGCCGAACCTCTAAATCACTGTCTTCAGGATTACAATTATCTTATTATAATTTATTTATTGTTTGTCCTCAGTAAAAAGGAGATTGAATGGGATGAAATGAATATTCTAGCCACGTACCACCCCATTGACAAAGATTACGGGCATATGAAGGTTGAGGAGCCTCCAACACCATACAACAGAGCTGCCATTTCTGACAGTGAGGAAGACGTAATCCAAGAAAGAAAAGGGAGCATTTCCTCCGTGGGTGATTTGGACCCGGATCAGTTAGCTAAAAGGTAGGACCTTGTGCTGTCTGTTATCATGGAGGATGTCTTATATGTGCTGTGGCATTCTTGCTGTTAGTTAGCCTTTAAAATGATGCTTCCCTAAGGGCTTGCAAACGCGGTTTGTGAGCCCGTATACCCGGGTTCGAAACATAGCGGTGCTGGTATTTTCAAAAAAGATATAGGAGCCGGTTGTTCAGAAAGCAATGGCAAACTACTGAATGTAAAATTTGCCCAGGAATCACAAACAGCCAAAATGCTGGGGTTGACTGCTATGTCCTGTGAAGGACATGCAACTTTATTTTTTTTCCTTGTGGGGTATCAGATGAGTTCAGTGGTTAGAGCACTGGCCTATCACTATTATGCAAAATGGTTTGGAAGCTCATAAATACAATAGCCTGCTGTTTTGTGTGTATGCTGCGGTACTTCTTGTTTGCCTGTGCAAACAAAAAAAAAAAAAAGAATCTCATG
The DNA here is from genome assembly GCA_963921405.1 of Cepaea hortensis. Taxonomy (NCBI): domain Eukaryota; kingdom Metazoa; phylum Mollusca; class Gastropoda; order Stylommatophora; family Helicidae; genus Cepaea; species Cepaea hortensis. The sequence continues at coordinate 216,481,412 of OY992876.1, read as the reverse complement.
TGTCCGCTTAAGTTTCTTATTACTGTCTGTGTTTTGTGGCGTTGGTGATCATGTCTTTCCACAGCCTTCTGTCATCATTCTTGATACTGTTGGTCCTCCATGCCAACATGTCAAACTGTCTACTGTCTTATTTTATAGTCCCCCAGTCTTTCCTCCCCTCCAGTTTTCCCTTCTTCTTCTTCTTCTTCTTCTTCTTCTTCTTCTTCTTCTTCTTCTTCTTCTTCTTCTTCTTCTTCTTCTTCTTCTTCTTCTGCTGCTGCTGCTGCTGCTGCTGCTGCTGCTGCTTTCTCCTCCTCCTCCTCCTCTTCTTCTTCCTCCTCCTCCACAACTCCTCTTTATTTCTTCTCATACACAGTTGTTCCAGTAATGTCTGCACAAGAAGTCCAGTTGTGCTTTGGATGTATGTTGCTGTGTTTGAAAGATTATGGCTGCCACATAGCTTTGTGTAGATGTGCGTACTTGTGAGTCAGTATTCAGTCTCCTGTTGATAAAACATCTGCCCACTTTGATGGATGTAAAGAAGAAAGATTAACAATTAACTTTAGGTCATTTATTGGTGTCAGTGTTCATGTTTTAGTTCATTTTAGGACCTTTGATTTGTTTCAGTAGTGAGTTTGGAGTCCCAATGAGGGATTAACCCTTTACAGGGCAGACGATTGTCCATTTTTTAGCCCTGAACGGGCAAGATTTTTTCAGGTTCAGTAAAATTTCGGGTTGCGTTAGTAAAAACATCACAAATAAGGTGTTAGTCAACCGATTTTAGTTAAATAAACAACACAATGAAGGGAAAAGCATGCAGAATATGTTACTCACGTGATTGTTGCCGGTAATCCATATATGAACACAAATATTTACGAAATACGGCATGTTGTTTGTGATTTTCCGTCATCTATACGGCAATTTACAAACACATTTTCAGAATCATAATCACTTTCTTTAAAGTCCGACTCACGACTGCTAATGCAAAGTAACGCTTTGCACTGATATCTAGCTCCGATTAATAATCAACTTCGTGCCCTTTAATGTCATTTAAATTGAACAGAGCGAAATCTCGGCTATCACTTGAAGAATCGCCGAAATCCATTTTGAAAAACAGCGTAAAAATCCCGAAAACTATCAAAAAAAGTCCGTTAAAGTCTGTTCAAAGTCATTGTAGCGCGTTTACAAATGGCGGCCACGTTGTCAAGCTATCGGCGAAAGTGAAAGTAGTCATCGGAAGTGTCGGAAAACCGAGAGATCGCATTTTTAAAACGACTAGTCGTCAAAGACGCGATTGGGCGCTATGCCCGTTTAACGCATCGAACGCTATCAGGCGCTATGCCCGTTAAAGGGTTAAGAATGAAAGAAGTAATAACATAATGGACCTAGTAATTGTTTTGTTTATAAATTTAATGATTTGATTCATCATAGGTCTTCTGTTTCTGGATAAGCTTATTAGATAATTTCTATGTGCTTGCTTTAAGGGCAGTTCAGTAGTGTTTGAAGCTCCTTGTTTCGAAGTAAATATCGTAGGTCAGCATGGCCAAATGGATAAGAACTCATGTTCTTAAACATCCGGTGTGCTGATGCCAAGGTTAGGGGTTCAACCCCTATACTGGATAGTTGGGCTAAAATGCTAACCTATTGTACTTAACTTAGGGATGTAAAATTACAAATACCTCTGAGATCAGAAAGGGTTCGCCTGATGGCGAGGGACACTGTTAATAGGGAAAGCTAATCCACAAGCAAAAATAATTTCAGCATTATTAGAAGTAGTGTGTATGGACTAGATTGTTCAAAGCAAGCGAACGAGCCCCAAAGATTTAAAAAAACAGTAAATATACCATGTTGTAGCATTGGCAAAACAAAACAATGTGATTGTCTGTTGATGATTGTGTGATCTATTTTTTCAGATTGGAGTTTAGTGGAGAGCCTAGTGCTAGCAAACTGTTTTACGATGATGGGGATGATGATGATGATGATGATGCAGAGCATGAGAATGAGACAGAGGAAGAGAGAAGTATGATAATTGTTCTTTTCATTTTCCTTGCTTCTGTGTTGTAGTAGATGTAATGGTTAGAATTAAGTCTTTGTCTGTCCAAACCTCTCTCACTGTGTCTGTCTCACTTGCTGTCTCTCTTCCTGTCTGTCGCTCGATGTCTATTCTTCTCTCTTTGTTTTGTTTCTCTAAATAAATTTGAAGAGAGATGAGTTAAGTTCAGTCATGAACCGACATCATAGCACATTGGACATACACATACAAGTTCCATCTTCATCTTCAACAGCCAGTGAAGAGTCCCAATACTAATGGTACCCATTGCAGTCTGCATGTGTCAGTCTGGCCTTTCCTCGGATGGCCTGGCTTTTCCTCGGATTACAGAGTGCCGGTCAGATCCTCGGGCCACTTCCTATTGACCCATTCTGTCCAGGCCATGCTAATGTATCTGTTCTTCTACACTACACACATGATACCAAATGGCCATGACCATGTCTGCCTTATCATGCCCCAATACCCTACCCAACAGTGCAGACCCAGCCAATCTGTCCATCTGCTCGTTTCCCACCACACCAGCATGTCCTGGGGAAAAGAACCAGCAGTTGTGCCCGTTCTGTATACCTGTCTTCACCCCTCTTAGAATGTTCTGTGAGTCTTTTACAAAAAAGACGTTGTGCCGTTTGTCCTTCAGCTAGTGAAATGCCACAGTGCCTGCCTCCACCTCCATTCTCTAAACTAGATGTGGTATCATATGTCAGACTCTCCTACACTAAATGACATCCATTCACTTTCTCTTTGATTCCTCAGACACTTCTTTTGTCTCTTAGCACAAGAGAGATGAGTTCAAGTATATAAATGCCTTACTATGCTTCTGCATTTCTTCTTGCTGCTCCATCTGAAAGTCCTTTATATCCCAGGGTGGAAGACCTTCAGCTCAAGTGAAAGATCTACAACTTAGGTGAAAGAGTGTCTACATCCCTGGTTGGAAAAAAAAGATCTACATCCCAGGGTGGAAGAGTTTCTACATCCCAGAGTGGAAGAAAATCTACATCTCAGAGTGGAAGAAGATCTACCTTCCAGGGTGGAAGAATTTCTACATCTCAGAGTGGAAGAAGATCTACATCCCAGTGTGGAAGAGTGTCTACATCTCAGGGTGGAAGAAGATCTACATCCCAGGGTTGAAGAAGATCTACATCTCAGAATGACAGAAGACCTACATCCAAGGGTGGAAGAGCCTCTACAGCTGCGAGTAGCAGGAGCTGTATATCCAAATATAGAATTGACTCTATCTTATGTAAGATGGGGTGTTACATCCCATGATAGAAGGGGTCTACATCCCATCATAGACTATAGACTGTCCCAGAGCAGAAGATGGGCAGATCAGGCTGGCTGAAGAGTTCTCACTGAAACCTCAACATCCCAAATGTTATAACCATGTTTGCCTTATGTCAGGGGATTCTGTAATAGGGAAATCTAATCCACATGCAAAATCATTCTAGTGTACTCCCCAGTTGTAACAACTACTAGTAGTAGTAACACATGTATGGATTGTGCTTGCGTTCGAATGGAGGGCTGAGTGGTCTCGAGGCATGGTGTCCGCCTTGAGTGCTGGAGGTCCCGGGTTCAAGCCCTGGTGAATGCAGGGATTTTTTTTATGTGGACTTCTAGTAACAAAATTTCCCCTGGTCTCTGGGTATGGAGGTCGGATGCCTGTGTGTATTGTTGGGCATGTAAAAAAAAAATCCGTCATTGTCAGTTGGAAATCGAAAAAGAGTAGCCTCACGGCTCTGCCTGGGCAAAATTTTGAGTTAAAAATCTACCCAAAGTATTTCAGGATCCCCGCCGGTGCTACGGAGTTTGTGCACTGAGCTGAGATTGTCCGGACTCAGGCTTGAGTTAGGAGTAGAATGGAGCACTTATTGGTTACATCCATGTGCCGTGATGTTGATCCATCGACTAAACTAAACTAAACACACAACAAAAACACACAAAAAAGTAAAGCTAAGAATGTATATGTAGAATATTGTTTGACCAATATTTTTGTCTAATACCAATAGAGCGGCGGAAAGCGTTTATCCTCAAGAGAAAGATGCATTACAATGAATTTGCTGCTGTTCAGCTGGCAAAGAAGTTGATGGCCGAGGATGAAGATGAAGACGATGGCGATGATGGCAAGAAGCCAAAGTCAGACTCAGTTCCAGTTGTTGTAACAGATGCACCAGAGAATCCAAGCGATCAGGTTAGCTCCGCTGTAGCCGATGAAAACTCCACGGAGTCGCAGACATCCGGTGGTGATGGTTTAGAATAATCTGGCCACAACTAGTCTGCTCTACTGGAAAGTTAAGCTAAATAAGAATTGTGACTAACCATGCAAGCTCAAAGAAATCCTATCTGGCGCGAACAAACACCTATAGTACGTGGCACCGTCTGCATCGCCATGAAACCGACGTGTGTACTTTGGGACACAGGGGTTTACCGAAATGCAGATTGTACGTAACCACTCGTACCAGGATGGATGCATAAATGTGATATGCCACGTTGGATAGAACTTTTAACATTTATTCATATTTAATTTCTTGCACTGTGTCAATTTGATATTTTGATGTAGAACTTGTCAAAATTATATATGTATATGTGTCATTTCTTTATACAGTTGTTAATTCTTGTTTACTGTTGTTTCAGTTGACTGTAGGCAACCCTTGAGATTGTATATTGTAGTAATAGCAATATCTAAAAATTATGATTGTATTTTTTATTACATTGGCCCAAATCTAAAATCATGATTGTATATATGATTTCAAAGGCCCAAATCTAAATTTATGATTGTATTTATGGTTTCAATGGCCCAAATCTAAAATCATCATAGTTTGTGCGTGATGATAAAATAACGGTTATATTTGATACAGTAAAATTGTGACATTTAGAGTAAAGTTATTGTTAGATGAGGATTGATTTATGATTATATAAAACTACAATGGTAATAAACTTGGAATACACTTGAATTATGATTGTTATGGTAAAAGTATAATGGTACAATTCATGCGAAAAAAGGAGAGTTAAACAGAGTTGATCCAGAACACCAAGAACACACTTATGACATCTGGCAGGCCACATGATGATGGTTGTAGTATATAGGGTTGATTATAATGAGCAAATATAACATTTTGGTTGTATTATGTAGGGTTGATACACAATTTGGTTGTATTAGATGGGGGTTGATTTTAATGAGCAAATATAATGTTGTGGTTGTATTAGTTAGGGTTGATTATACTTAGCAAATGTAAAGTTATAGTTGTATTTGATGATGATAAGGTTATGATGTTATTAAAGGCAGATTAATTTATGATTATATAGTCTGAAACTACACTTATAATTATTTTTAAGTAGGTGAAATTGTGATTGTATTCCATCATGTATGATGTTAATAAGAACAGATTAATTTATGATTATATATTCTGAAACTACACTTATAATTATTTTAGAAGTATGTGAAATTTTGATTGTAATTCATCATGGTAAAATTATGATTGTATTCTGTCATGGTAAAATTATGATTGTATTCTGTCATGATAAAATTGTGGTGTGTTCCACCATGATAAAGTTATGATTGTATTCCATTATGTTAAAATTATAATTTTATTAGATAGATTTATTATAATGATAACTAAAGCTATGATTGTATGTGGTGATGATAAAGATATGATGCTTTGTTTCTCAATCAGTTCATACAAAGCCGTCCTGTCCGTTGCTGTCTCCTGCAGCTTTTTCCATGTCCTCCCCATATTGTGTTTCTCTGTATTTCTTATCTCCGAGTGTTTTTAGGTCCTCCCTCTGTTTGATTTGCCCCTTGAGTTCCAGAGAAAGGATTTTATTGTTATACTATTAACAGGTTTTCTCAATATGTTTTCTGTCCTGTCCAGCACCAGTGTTTTCTCCCTTCTTGATTCACTGGAATATGTTTAGTTGTCTCCGTGACCTCCACATTGGTAATTCTGTCATACCATTTCTGTCCCCGTATAGTTGATAAATGGTAATGTGTAATTGTGTTAGATAGAGCTCAATTTGTGATTGTGCTTGTATGAAGCTATAAATTACCAAACAACGAGAAGTAGACGGTAAACTTTTCTAGAACACAATAAGTTATGGACGTTGCGTCTAAAACCTTCGTCAGCACACAACAAACACACACTGATACCACTACATGAAAATCACATAAAAATATATACATATAAAAGTTACTCAAGCTAACATGTTGTGAATGCTGACATGGCTACTAGAAAGGCTAAAAATATAATTAAGGAAGTTGGAAGCAAGTAAAACTGAACTGTATTGAGTGAAATCAAAATCATGCTAACATTGTTTTTTGATTATTTTATCAGATACAAATTAGCAGTATAGAAAAAAAATTTACCCGGGAAGGTAACCCAACCCAGTCAACAAACACCCGCAGAAAGTCCAAAAGTCTCATTAACACGAAATGGAACGCTTGGCTAGCAAAACCATTACGTGGAAGTCTGAAGTGAAAGCTTGCTGAGTGGATGTCGTCTCATTAACACGAAATGGAATGCTTGGCTAGCAAAACCATTACGCGGAAGTCTGAAGTGAAAGCTTGCTGAGTGGATGTCGTCTCATTAACACGAAATGGAATGCTTGGCTAGCAAAACCATTACGCGGAAGTCTGAAGTGAAAGCTTGCTGAGTGGATGTCGTCTCATTAACACGAAATGGAATGCTTGGCTAGCAAAACCATTACGCGGAAGTCTGAAGTGAAAGCTTGCTGAGTGGATGTCGTCTCATTAACACGAAATGGAATGCTTGGCTAGCAAAACCATTACGCGGAAGTCTGAAGTGAAAGCTTGCTGAGTGGATGTCGTCTCATTAACACGAAATGGAACGCTTGGCTAGCAAAACCATTACGTGGAAGTCTGAAGTGAAAGCTTGCTGAGTGGATGTCGTCTGCAGACTGACCGCTCCTGGTTTGCGCGGGGAGCGGCCCGTGGCGAATGAAATGCCCAAATAATGGAAGTGAGGAATTAAATCAGCCATGTGCAGGACTCTGCGATTCCTTGGGTGAGCCCGGTACCAGAGCGCTATGTATCAGCTATGCAATTTTGGAAGCCTCCTTGGATGGCGGATAATGCCCATGGACTGGCCCTGCCTTGACCGTGAAGTCTTCGACCATTCGAACTTGACCAGCTGGAATGTGGATGACACCACAACAGTAAGAGTCGAATGTCCCAACACAATTACATCTGAAAAAACACTCGGGATGAACGCAGAAGAAGAAGAAGAAACAAATGTAATCGCAAAGACGGTGGTCTAGTGCAGTCTGCAGCGGTGGCAGGGTTATTGTTTTTTGACCACTATATCTCTAGGTTTAGCCTGGCCTCGTAAAAATGATCAGGAAGGGAACTGGCTGGGTAACGTCATTATTACGTGACCTACAGTGTTTAGCTCTGCCACGGGGCAGCCTTGACCTTACCTTAAAATGTAGACTGAGTTTGGACATGACTCAATGTCTTGGGCATGTGGCATAATCAGAACAAGAATGCAGGTCTGATCCATTAGCATGTGAGCTTGAGATGGTAAACCGTAATTGCTTACAGTTATTGGAATAGCACATGATGATGATGATTTTGGGTATAACTAATGTTATGGTTATATGGAGTAAAAGTAAATATGTGATTTAATTATATTACATTTGGGGGGAACTGAGTGACCTCGAGGTATGGTGTCCGCCTTGAGTGCTGGAGGCCCCGGGTTCAAGCCACGGTGAGGGCCAGGATTTTTTCACATGGACTTATAGTAACAAAATTTCCCCTGGTCTCTGGGTAGTGAGATTGGACGCCTATATATTGTTGCGCATGTAAAAACTCCCTTGGCAGTTGGAAATCAAAAAAAAGATTAGCCTAACGGCGCTGCCAAGCAAACTTTTGAGTTAAAAATCTAACCAAAGTATTTCAGTAGTTTGTGCACTGAGCTGAGATTCTCCGGACTCAGGCTTTAGTTAGGAGTAGAACGGAGCACATATGGGTTACACCTGTGTGACGTGATGTTGATCTGTCGACTAAACTAAAACTAAACATTTGACTAATACAGATATATAATGTTATTTAATAATGATAGGGTTGCTTATGTTGGGTGCAAATAACATAATGTAAAGGTGACGTGTTGGGTACAGTTAACATTATGTAAAGGTAACATGTTGGGTACAGTTAGCATTATGTAAATGTGACATGTTGGGTACAGTTAACATTATGTAAAGGTGACATGTTGGGTACAGTTAACATTATGTAAAGGTGACATGTTGGATACAGTTAACATTATGTAAAGGTAACATGTTGGTTGGGTACAGTTAACATTATGTAAAGGTGGCTTGTTGGTAAAATAAACATTATGTAAACATGACATATAGGGTAAAATTAATATTATGTAAAGGTCACATGTTTGGTACAGTTAGCATTACATGAAGGTAACATGTTGGGTACAATTACCATCATTTAAAGTTAAGATTTTGGGTACAATTAACATTATGTTAAGGTAACATCTTTTTCTTCAGCATTCCGAGCCATTGAGGTTCTTTGCTGCAGATACAATCCGTCTCCATTCGTCTCTCTGGTTGACCTTCTCTTGCCAGTCGCTGATTCCAAGTGCTTGTTAAGTCTATATATATATTATCTCTCCACTGTCTTCTTGGTCTACCTCGGGGTCTACGGTAATTTATTTCCTGAGTGTAAGCGAGTTTTGTTTCCCTATTATCTTCCATTTTTTCTATATGCCCCAGCCATTGCAATCTATTAGCCTTCATGATACCAGTGATTAGCGGGGACTGAAACAGATCATAAATGTCTTTGTTGCTTCTTCTTTTCCACTCTCCACTTTGTGTATCCCTAATGGGCCCAAATATGTGTCTTAAGACTTGTTAATGTAACATGTTGGATAAAATTAACATTATGGAAAGATAATATGATGAGTAAACTTTACATGTACATGTTGAGAACAGGTCAAACTAAATTGTCACAATTGATTACAGATTTACTGTATTGTAATGACACAGCCTCATGCGAACAGATTTCATCTTATTACTGCATGAAAACACACCATCTTGAAACAATAACAGTACAAATTATGTGTACCAGAGGAAGACAGTATAAATGTTTGTTGAAGTGTCCTAAGTATAAAAATTGTTTTCAGTGTATAGTTATTGGTAAGCTTAACTTTGATTTTGAATGTAAGAGGAATGGAAATGTGTCACAGCCAGTTATGAAGCTCTCTAACTTAATGGTCAGTCTGACTTCAACACATATTTGTATAAGGTTTGCTGTCTAGTAAGGTTCCATTCAAGATAATAAACTCTATCCACCATGGGTATGCTTTTGTCTTCTAATATTCACAAGGCAATAGCTCTATGCAACTTCCAACTTATAATGGATTTTTAACATGCACCATCTTGCCATGGGTCCTTCAGTTGCTGGCACTTATCTGAGCAGTTAAGTATCTTATCTCACTACTAAAGAGATCGGGGGGGGGGGGGGGGGGGGGGGGGGGAGCGGTGTAAAAAATTCCTGAGTAAATCTAGTAACTTCTGGTCCAGAAGTGGTCACTAAAACCTCTCAGCTGTGCTGCCTATCTCTCCAATTGTTACAGATTAAGGAGGCTATCTTTCCAGTTGTTACAGATTAAGGACTTTGCAGTTGTTACAGATTAAGCAGATTTTCGAATTGTTACAGATTAAGGAGACTATCTTTCCAATTGTTACAGATTAAGTAGACTATCTTTCCAGTTGTTTCAGATGAAGGAGACTATTTTTCCAATTGTTACAGATTGATGAGACTATCTTTCCAATTGTTACAGATTAAGGTGACTATCTTTCCAATTGTTACAGATTAAGGAGACTGTCTTTCTAATTGTTACAGATTAAGAAGACTATCTTTCAAATTGTTACAGGTTAAGGAGCCTTTTTTTTCCAGGAAAAAGGTTAGTGATTTGGTTTTATCTCAGAGATAAGATTCAGGTTTGGTTTGATTGATGAATCCTCAGGAAGATTGAGCTGTAATCCTTATATCCGGTGCTTTGGCGTTCAGGTTGTTTCATCCCTGACACAGATTTCCCTCTATCGAGTGAAGCTGGTATTGAGACTACCCTCTCGAACTGGTACCAAAGCACTATTTCCACAGAAACTGTGTTCTAGAGATCTCCTTCCCCTTTCTAAGTTCAGAAATCAGCGGGGTGTGCAAGACCGGAACTGAAACTTCACATCTGGGGATACGCATATTAGATAGTGTAAACAGGTCATAGTTCAGCACAGACCACACAGATTGGCTGGGGTTAGGCCTGGGCTGGTTTGATTCAAGGAAACAGTTAATGTAGTTGTCTGATTAACATCTCATGGCTGTCAAAATGTGGTTTCTGAGGACAATGAAAAGAATACCATGGACAGACAGAAAAACCAATGACCATGTCCTATAAGAAACAAATGAAAACCGTAAAATGATTAGAGAAATTAGACGTAGACAGTCAAGATTTTTTGGACACGATGTGAGAAGAAATAAATTGGAGAACTTGGTGACAGCTGGCAAGATTGAGGGGAGAAGAACAAGGGGAAGGCAGAGAAGTAAATATCTGGATGACTTGCCCATGTTGTATTGTCGAGACAAGAATACAGAGCTGATCCACACTTCTTGTCAGAAGTCGAAATATGACCACCCACGTTTATCGGCATGGTACATGATGATGGTGATGAGTTTACTGATTAAGTGCCATGGAATTATTAGTCATCTTAATCGACTTTCCGTATCTGCGATGGGCTATATACAGTAGTTTTCCTTTTACAACCCCTTTACTTTGATATATAATGCAATATGTCTGCTGCCATTTTAACAACATGTAAGTGATAACTGTGACATACCCCTACTTCTCACTTTCTGCCATACATTTTTGTTTGGTCCAAACCTACTTTTTGTTTGGTACTGAATCAGTTAAATATATTTTTATAGCATTCCTTCTTTCCAGTTTGTGTTGTTAGATGGTATTATCATTTTGATATTGTGTTTTTGCTGCACAATCTGAGTTTGGTAATCCTGTGTTCATGCTTCTTTATTCAGGTAATCATTGTCTTGCTTACATATCACACTTTGATGCCATGACTGTTTTTTGTTTTTATCGTTATAATTTTTGTAATTTTTTTGGGTTCTTTTGTTGATTTATGTTAATTCTTATGTAAAGATGCATTCTGTTAGTCTTGTTGGTGTATTAGATTTTAAACAATTGTAATTCTATGATCAAATTGTGTAAAGCAAAGATGTTTTTCATGTCTATAATTTTAAATTGGAGTTGAAAACAAATCTGAAGAAAATCCTGAGAAGTTGGAATTGGGTAGGAACATAATTGTCTTGCAGTTCTCATCTGTGACCTTTTGCAGCTTACCGGGCAGTTAGGAAGAAAGTGAAACATATGTGACTGATTTTAAATCTGTATTTTGACACAAAGAGGGATGAGAATGTATTGTATTTACATTGGATTGATTGATTGATGACTAGAATTAGCCTTATGGCTCTCTGTAAAGAAGTAAAGTACGGACCCTTTTTGATGCTATAGGAAGTATTAGTCATATGGTGCTAAACCCGTGTTATGGATCAGTCGGCATTCTAGAGGTGATGTGGTCAATACCAGGCTGGCTGCCTGGACTTCCCCAAACATTTCCTAGTGCCAGTTTTAGGCTGGGTCAACTTGGGAGTTCCAATTAATTTTTAAAATGCGCTACACAATGGATTCAAACCCATCAGCTCTGGGCTGGCAGGCAAACTACTAGGCACTATATACACATCCGTATATGTGTCTTGGGCAAGGGATGTTGGAGTAGGAATGAAAATTGCTTCTGTGCCATACTGCTCATGATTACACTAATGTGTCCCCCGCCAGAGACCATGCTGTGTCTTGGGTAGCAGATATTAGAGAAGGTATGAAGATTGCTCCTGTGGCGCACTGCTCATGAATACACCAATGTGTCCTCTGCCAGAGACCATGCTGTGTCGTGGGTAGCAGAAGTTAGAGAAGGTGTGAAGATTATTAGTATTTTTAGATCCATTGGCACTCCATGGATGATGTGGTCAGTATCATCCTAGCTGCCTTTAGTTCTATAACACTGTTTTATTACTTCTGCTGTATGCACCTGATGGGATGCAGTGAAACATGCCAGGCAATAAATCATGCAACCTATCATTTCTGTCTTCTGTGTTTAAATTCACCAAGGGAATACATTGTTTTTCATTCCTGGTAGACATTTTAGATTGGGTCAACCTCGGAGCCCTGGTCAATGAAAATAAATCACCGCCTTGAAGGGGCATTGAACACATGGCCAGCAACCAAGTGTAGTGGTCAGTGCCCTGCTGGTCCACCAGGGGAAAGTGAAGGAGTGGACACAGGAAGTAGTCAAGTGCCCTGCTGGTCCACCAGGGGAAAGTGAAGGAGTGGACACAGGAAGTAGTCAAGTGCCCTGCTGGTCCACCAGGGGAAAGTGAAGGAGCGGACATAGGAAAACAATGATAATATAGGCATGCACAGATCTATGAATGCAGTTAAAGATAATGGTACAAGACGTACAACTAGAAAATGAATGATCAGGAAACATCATGACCAACCAAATTGCTTAAACACCTGATGATGATGAATTATTATTATTATTGACTCACCATTGTGATTATTCAGCAGCAAATGAAGATGCCTGATTAAACTTTTACAAAAAGACATCATAAATAAAATAATGCACAATGTCTTGCCTGGTGTATTTCGCTGCATATCCTCAGGTGCTTACTGTTATATATCAAATAATGTGAAAAAAATGAACGATACTTTGGTTGAAATATAATGTACAATGTCCCTGACCTTGTGTTGAATGTGTAGAACATTATATATCTGCTACTTAGTAGGAAGTCCTTCTGTTTATATATAGTAATGACTGGAATAAACTAATATATAAGGCTTCAATATATTTGAGCAATTGATTATTGTTCGTAGAATACAGTATACAAAATCAATCTTGCCAGAGTGGGAACCGAGGACAAAGTGTGATGGTTCGTGTTCTTTGTGTGACAGCACAAAAAGGTTTCATGTGTCATTCAGATGTACAATGTAAAGTTTGTGAATAGAGTCCATAAAGGGATTTGCTGGTGTCAGTTCTAGACTCAAATCAATTCAATATTCTTGAGTAATTTGCCATCATATTTAACAAATCAATTCACATTCTTGAGTAATTTCCCACCATATTTAATAAATTAATTCCACAATCTTAGGTAATTTTCCGCCATATTTACCAAATCCACTGAAAAGCACATGCGCACATTTGAATATATGTGTTACAGAAGTGAACACAAAACGTTGGTGGACAGAAAAGAGAACAAACAGATGTATCCAACAAGAACTCAATACTAAAGAGCTTTGGTTACCAAGACAAATAATATTGAGAAAGAAATATTTTGGGCATGTTATAATATATGAATGTCTGAAAAAAATATTTAACTGATTCGGTGCCAAACAAAAAGTAGGTTTGGGCCAAACATTGTACACAATCAAATGAACAAGTACAGGGTGTATTTTGAATGACTGCAGTTTTTGAAAATATTGTCGTTCCAAGTTTTGTATTTACCTATTATGTTGCATTAACTCCACAGAGGGTAAATAAAAACTTGGAACGGCAATAATTTCAAAAACTGCACAGTCATTAAAAATACACTGTATATTATAATGTAAATTTTCATTTCATTGAAGTTGAGGAAGATTCCATGAAACAAAACAAATATGACAGTGATTTTAGTCTGTCCAAATGGAATGTCACATTTGGTGATATACAATCCTTCGGCACTGGATCAGTTACGGCGGGAGGTGTGCCAGGGAAACTGAGAAGAGGAAGACCAAACCTAGATGTGGTAGATAAGGTACACATGATGGCAACAGAGGCAGAACATCAGGGTTGTGATAGACAGAAATAAAAGGCAGGGCCTAGGCTCTCAAGAAGAGGCTGAAGAAGACTAAGAAGATTGCTGGACTATTAGAAAAATCAGTAGTGACTGTAATAATGGAACAGTCCTGCATTGTTCAAGCCACAGGGTGATAGTTGATCCATTCCAGACTTCCGGTCCCCAACATGGAGGATAGGCATCTGAACGGTTAAGGCCTGTGGAGTGTATGCTTGTGGCTACAGTTTGCATACGCATTTTCCTCATGATGGATTGGTAGTGCAATTTTCATTCAGACTGATAGTGATGGCAATTTTCCATCTAATACTAATACGCTGACATTTTTTATTGTATTATTACTATTGATTATTATCTATAATTCCTTTATGCAAGTCACATCAAATAGTCATGAAACGTGTCAGTTTTTTAATGTTCTTTTTGCATATTTGTGTTGATGTATATATGTGTGCTTGTGCATACGTGGGGTTTTATATGCATGTTAAAAATATTTGCAACTTGTTAACATTCTACAACAAGTTTCCCTTGGTTGTGATCTGAAGTTTGATGCTAATACTAACATTAGAAATGTAACTAAATCAAATAAGTCATGTCAGGCTTGTTACTTCGTAAACTGGCGTGAAAATATTTTTTAATATGCCAATCTGCCATAAATCAAGCTTTGTGACTGCCAGTAAACTGATTTTTAGGGTATTGTTGTAGTTTCTTCTTACATTCAACGCCATCCCATAAATGTATTCTTGGACAGTTCATGTGGTAGTTTACCCTTGACTTCCGCATCCAATAAGCTTATTCTTGGGAAATAATGTGGTCGTTTCCCTTTTAATTCCACATGCCATAAACTTAATATTGAGAAATTATGTGGTAGTTTCCCCTTTACTTCTACATGCTGTAAACATATTCTTGAGAAATTAGTGGTAATGTTTCCTTTACTTTCACACGCCATACCCTTATTCTTGGAAAATTCATGTGGTGGTTTTCCCCTTGTTTTCTGCATCCACATAAAGGATGTGCATATTATAAATATTCCTTTGTGGGTAGCTGATGGGAACTTTGCCAGAAAAATGATTGATTTTTATGAGTCCAGCAGTTAAGGGTTGTCTATTGTGACGCTGGGGACCTTTAGTATTGTTTCATCTTATCCGAGAAGGTTGGGCATCAGTACACTACTCCAGGATCAGAAGGCTGAAGGGGCACAACTCCTGGTTGTTGATTTCATAAAAATCATCCACAATGTGCTATGTTTTCTAAATATGTAGGCACTGTGCTTCCGAGCCATGTCACACTTGAATGAAATTTAATAAAATTGTGTTTTTTTTACTCTTAATATGTAATAAACTACTTGAGACAGCTGGCAGTTCAGCCCACAAAATAGCTTAGTCAAGGTCCCTCTTACATGCCTAAGGCTCATTAGACATATGGGTCTAGACTCAAACTTGTATTGAACAAACGGCACTCAGTATCTGATGTGATCAGTGTCACACCGGCCGCCTTTACCTCCCAAGACATGTCTCTGTACCAATTTTAGACTGGGTCAACCAGGGAAACCAGGTCAGTTGAAAACATCCCTGATGAGGATGGAACTTAAGACCACTCGTAGGGCAAGTGAGAGTCTAGCTACTACACTGCCACGGCTCCCTAATATGACAATGTTTCAAAAGGCTAACAGATGCTAAGCTTGTGTATTTGCAGAGTTTAATTGAATGGTGTTTTTTTTTTTAAACTGGATGTAAGGTGTTTTATTTTTCAATCCAATATATATAAGGTGTTTTATTCTTCAGTCCGATGTTTATACAGTGTTTTATTCCTATTGAACCCTGTATTTATAAGGTGTTTTAAATAAAATTACTAACAGCATTTGTGACCTCGGTTTGCTTCCCAAGATGATAGCTTTTGTTCTGTGCATGGTCTTGTGTCACGGCATGGAAGGGAATCAACACACAAACTGATACATGCCATAGGAGATCGCAAGATGTGGAGAAGCATGGTTGCCCTCATCAGTCGGCAAGGCACTTGATAATGATGATGATTGGTGCCAGGATTGAAGCATACAAACTTGTGTACAGTTGCTAACTTTGTTTTTTTTTTTCTTTTTCAAATGTGTTTGTTTCATTAGCACCATCATCATGTTAATCAGTATATGTAACTATTTTCAACAGTTGTCTATTTTCCCCCATGTCTTTAAGAAATTGTTCGTGCAATCTCTTGCATCCTATAATGACACCACATCTCAAAAGCTTCCAAGTTCTTTTCATCCTTGTTGATTAGAGCGCATGTTTCACAGCCGTATAGTGCTACAGACCAGATTTCATCTTGTACCATTTACCTCCCATTGTGGCATGTGCCCTCAACCAGCTCCCTCCAAGCTCTTCTCCTTAGCTAACCCATGCAGCTCCATCCACATCCTCCCTTTACTTCTCTACTCCATGTGCTCCTAGGTCTTCCTCTATTTCTTTTGCCTTATAGATTCCAGACAAAGAACTTTCTAGTTATGCTATTCTCAGGTTCTCTCAGTGAATGGCCTATCCAGTGGCAATATCTTTTCTTCACTTCTTGGTTAGCTGGCTTTTGTCTAGCTCCCTCCATAAGCTCCACATTGGTGTACTTGTCATACCATTTTATCCCATTTTGTGCAGGCACTAATGAGTGAATGTTTGTTGTTTATTTGTAATCGCTTTTGTTGTTCTTCATGTTTATGGTCCACACATTAGTACTCATTTAAAGTTAGAATGGAATATTTTCAGTTTGGAGCTAAGTTTAATTTCTTCTTACTTCCACATATTTCCTAGGATTATAAAAGATCTTCCAGCCTTCTAGTATTCTTAGTCTTGATCTGTTCCACACCCTCCATCTACATTCCTACCTAACTTGTGTATGATTTCACCCCTTGAAGTGAGGTTTCAACAAGGGAGATCAGGTTATCATGTACTTGATTTATCCTCATTATCTGTGTGTGCTACAGACGATATTTAAGTAAAGAGCTCCATTCTGCTGTTGTTCGTCTCATATTTTTTAAGCTAGAACACCATGGGTTCAGTATCACACCAGCCATCTTTACAAAGTTGATGAAGCATATTTTCTCACATTTGACTGTAATCTACTCATGCGTTCTGGTTGCTGCATCCATCATTTTCTCACATTTGACTGTAATCTACTCATGCATTCTGGTTGCTGCATCCATCATTTTCTCACATTTGACTGTAATCTACTTATGTTTTCTGGTTGCTGCATCCATCATTTTCTCACATTTGACTGTAATCTACTCATACATTCTGGTTGCTGCATCCATCATTTTCTCACATTTGACTGTAATCTTCACATGTTTTCTGGTTGCTGCATCCATAATTTTCTCACATTTGACTGTAATCTACTTATGTTTTCTGGTTGCTGCATCCATCATTTTCTCACATTTGACTGTAATCTACTCATACATTCTGGTTGCTGCATCCATCATTTTCTCACATTTGACTGTAATCTTCACATGTTTTCTGGTTGCTGCATCCATAATTTTCTCACATTTGACTGTAATCTACTCATGCATTCTGGTTGCTGCATCCATCATTTTCTCACATCTGACTGTAATCTACTTATGTATTCTGGTTGCTGCATCCATCATTTTCTCACATTTGACTGTAAGCTTCACATGTTTTCTGGTTGCTGCATCCATAATTTTCTCACATTTGGCCGTAATCTTCTAGTGTTTTCTGTTTGCTGCATCCATCATTTTCTCACATTTGGCCGTAATCTTCTAGTGTTTTCTGTTTGCTGCATCCATCATTTTCTCACATTTGACTGTAATCTTCACATGTTTTCTGGTTGCTGCATCCATCATTTTCTCACATTTGGCCGTAATCTTCTAGTGTTTTCTGTTTGCTGCATCCATCATTTTCTCACATTTGGCCGTAATCTTCTAGTGTTTTCTGTTTGCTGCATCCATCATTTTCTCACATTTGACTGTAATCTTCACATGTTTTCTGGTTGCTGCATCCATAATTTTCTCACATTTGGCCGTAATCTTCTAGTGTTTTCTGTTTGCTGCATCCATCATTTTCTCACATTTGGCCGTAATCTTCTAGTGTTTTCTGTTTGCTGCATCCATCATTTTCTCACATTTGACTGTAATCTTCACATGTTTTCTGGTTGCTGCATCCATCATTTTCTCACATTTGGCCATAATCTTCTAGTGTTTTCTGTTTGCTGCATCCATCATTTTCTCACATTTGGCCGTAATCTTCTAGTGTTTTCTGTTTGCTGCATCCATCATTTTCTCACATTTGGCCGTAATCTTCTAGTGTTTTCTGTTTGCTGCATCCATCATTTTCTCACATTTGGCCGTAATCTTCTAGTGTTTTCTGTTTGCTGCATCCATCATGTTCTCTGAAGTAGTGTTGAATAGACTTAATGGTGTCCTACTCATAGTGTTCTGTCAACAAATCATTACATAACATCAAACCTGATCCTGGTGCAAGGAAATGCAGTCTAAGTTTAAATGTCATGGCAGAGCAGGCCAAGCACTAAGCCTTGATCTGCAACTGGTCTAAGATGGAAACTCGGACAGGTGAACAGTTAGAGCATTGATTTGCTGATCTGGCAGCTTCTGCAGCTTGTCTTGTTCCAGATGTATTGACGTTACCCTTCCTCTGGAATAATCTAGGCAGGCCGAGAGAGGGACCATGCTGCATGGGCAACATATGGTCTCTACATTCAGCCCAAGCTTTGAGCTATGGAGAGATATAACTCCATTTTACAACCTGTCATCTGACAAGACAGGAAAAGCCAGTCAGGCAGTCATACACAATCTTTTGAAACATTGTTTTCAGTGGCTAAATTTTAGTCATCTCTTGAGACATGAGTCATAGGTGTTACTAAGACAGTTCATAAATACATACACATGTATTGTTTGACACACATAGAAGTAGAAAAAAGAAGTAAGGAGTAGAGGATGCCTTAGACAACATAAAAAAATTGAGCGTCAAACAATCAATCAATCAGGTGCCGTCTGCAAAGCGAAGGTTGGCTGCAATGGATCTCCAACACTGTCTGTCTCTCGCCTTGATTATAAATTCTGTCAGATTGATGTTCATCCATCTCTTGATGTTATCTTTCCACTTGTATTGTCTGACTCTTGCTCGCTTTCCCTCACCCTTACTCTCCAGTATGGTTTTTATCAGAGTGTTATGTCTTTTAACGTGGCTGAAATATTTCATTTGCTTCTTTTTTTAAATTTCTTTTATCAACTCTCTTTTCATTCCCAATTTTTCTAGAACCTCTGTATTTTATTAATACTTGTGTGTTTATTTATGAACTGTCTTAGTGGCCTCAAGGGGTTGCACACTTCATAAATGGTGTTAGTATTCTGTGCATCTCTGATGTGCTCCAGTGATGGAACAACTGACCTCTTTTCTCAGTGTAGCCAGACCTACAAACTATGATGGCTCTATCATATCACAGACCCATAAGCCAGAAAGTGCTTCATACCCCAGTGACAGTATATACTGTGGACTACATTTGTGTATAGCCCATGCACATTTATTATGTCTTTTACTGTATTATATGAATAACTGGTACAATAGTGTCAATGTACTGGTACAATACTTCTTTATCAAGGGGGCTGAGTGGTCTTGAGGTATGGTATCTGCCTCGAGTGCTGGAGGTCCTGGGTTCAAGCACCGGTGAGGGCCAGGATTTTTTCACGTGGACTTCTAGTAACAGAATTTCCTCTGGTCTCTGGGTAGTGAGATTAGATGCCCGTGTGTATTGTTGCGCACGTAAAAAATCCCTTGGCAGTTGGAAATCAAAAAAGAGTAGCCTAATGGTGCTGCCCGGGCAAAATTTTTAGTTAAAAATCTATACCCAAAGTATTTCAGGATCCTCGCCGGTGCTACGGAGTTCTTGCACTGAGCTGAGATTCTCCGGATTCAGGCTTGAGTTAGGAGTAGAACGAAGCACTTATGGGTTACACCTGTGTGCTGTGATGTTTATCCGTCGACTAAACTTCTTTATCAAACTACTACTATTGTACTGTATTATAAGAATAGCTGGTAAATTTGTTTTAATGTACTGGTACAATAGTTCTTTATCAAACTACTATTATTGTACGGTATTATATAAATAACAAGTATAATAGATGTGTGTAAGTGGGACATGATTGATACAGGCATTGATAATGCACATTGGGAGCAAGTCGCTGCTGATCATGTTGCATGGAGGGCAAATACCAGAAATGGAATAAAGACAAAAGAGAAAATTATTGCAGATAAGTCACACACCAAGCATGTGAGACATTTGATGGTGGAAATGACCATGTGTTCACATGTATCCGTTGTGGACGAACATTTACAGCGTGAATTGGTCTTATCAGTCACATTTGCTACCGCCATGGATTGTAGTTATTATGCCTTTTTGAAGCACAATGTAATAAACTATCGTCTATCAAGACGGCAAGGTGCCAATGAATGAATAATAGTCTCAATGTACTATACTTCTTTAATACTACGATTGTACTGTATTATATGAATAAGTAAAATAGTCTCAGTGTCCTGGTACAATACTTCTTTATTAAACTAATATGATTATATTGTATTATATGAATAAGTAAAATAGTCTCGATGTACTGGTACAGTACTTCTTTTTCAAACTACTACTATTGTACTGTATTATATGAATAGCTGGTAAATTAGTTTCAGTGTACTGGTACAATACTTTATCAAACTACTATTTTTATTTCAGAAATGCATTGTGTTGTATAATGAAATATTCTGGTGTATTTATATTGATATAAATAGTATGCATCATATATATATATATATGTGTGTGTGTTTACGTCAAGACAGTCGACAGTAGATACGCTAGTAATTGATTGTACATAATCATTCATAAACTCATTCATGGAAATATTTGTGACATTTTTCTTGATAGGTGGCTCAAAATTGTGTGAGTCACAAAAGTTTTTGTAGGGAGAAAATACCCAGTGTGAAACAATCATGATTACTACATGCCATTCAGAGAAGCTAAACACATAGTAGAAGTAGCAGGTGGAGAAGCCAGATTTCTCTAGTATACTCTAACCAAATGTAAACTGTAAGAGAATACATTATGCAATGACTTGGGTTCAGAAAATTGATTGTGGTTCAGAAAAGTGACTACGGTTCAGAAAAGTTATTGAGGTTCAGAAAAGTAATGGATTCAGGAAAGTGACTGTGGTTCAGAAAAGTGATTGTGGTTCAGAAAAGTGACTGGGGTTCAGGGAAAGGAGCACATCACTTGTTGCTTGGGACTGACAGAGTAAACTATGATAAGCTGACTGTATATTGTTTCTGGCTAGTGGCCTTGCTATAGCAATAGTATTGTCTCATTGATGTCTCTGCTACAGTCATAGCTTCATCCCAGTCATATTCCTGCAGTCATAGCTTCATCCCAATCATATCCCTACAGCAGTAGCTTCATCCTTGTCATATCCCTACAACAATAGTTTCATCTCAGTTATATCCCTACAGCAATATTTTCATCCCAGTCATATCCCTACAGTAATAGCTTCATCTCACTCATATCCCTGCAGTCATAGCGTCATCCCAGTCATATCCCTACAGTAATAGCTTCATCCCAGTCATATCCCTACAGTAATAGCTTCATCCCAGTCATATCCCTACAGTAATAGCTTAATCTCGGTCATATCCCTACAGCAATATTTTCATCCCAGTCATATCCCTACAGTAATAGCTTCATCCCAGTCATATCCATGCAGTCATAGCTTCATCCCAGTCATATCCATGCAGTCATAGCTTCATCCCAGTCATATCCCTACAGCAATATTTTCATCCCAGTCATATCCCTACAGTAATAGCTTCATCCCAGTCATATCCCTACAGTAATAGCTTCATCCCAGTCATATCCATGCAGTCATAGCTTCATCCCAGTCATATCCCTACAGTAATAGCTTCATCCCATTCATATCCCTACAGTAATAGCTTCATCCCAGTCATATCCCTACAGTAATAGCTTCATCCCAGTCATATTCCTACAGTAATAGCGTCATCCCAGTCATATCCCTACAGTAATAGCTTCATCCCAGTCATATCCCTACAGTAATAGCTTCATCCCAGTCATATCCCTACAGTAATAGCTTAATCTCGGTCATATCCCTACAGCAATATTTTCATCCCAGTCATATCCCTACAGTAATAGCTTCATCCCAGTCATATCCATGCAGTCATAGCTTCATCCCAGTCATATCCATGCAGTCATAGCTTCATCCCAGTCATATCCCTACAGCAATATTTTCATCCCAGTCATATCCCTACAGTAATAGCTTCATCCCAGTCATATCCCTACAGTAATAGCTTCATCCCAGTCATATCCATGCAGTCATAGCTTCATCCCAGTCATATCCCTACAGTAATAGCTTCATCCCATTCATATCCCTACAGTAATAGCTTCATCCCAGTCATATCCCTACAGTAATAGCTTCATCCCAGTCATAGCCCTGCAGTAATAGCTTCATCCCAGTCATATCCCTACAGTAATAGCTTCATCCCAGTCATATCCCTACAGTAATAGCTTCATCCCAGTCATATCCATGCAGTCATAGCTTCATCCCAGTCATATCCCTACAGCAATATTTTCATCCCAGTCATATCCCTACAGTAATAGCTTCATCCCAGTCATATCCCTACAGCAATATTTTCATCCCAGTCATATCCCTACAGTAATAGCTTCATCCCAGTCATATCCCTACAGTAATAGCTTCATCCCAGTCATATCCCTACAGTAATAGCTTCATCCCAGTCATATCCCTACAGTAATAGCTTCATCCCAGTCATATCCCTACAGTAATAGTTTCATCCCAGTCATATCCCTACAGTAATAGCTTCATCCCAGTCATATTCCTGCATTCATAGCTTCATCCCAGTCATATCCCTGCAGTCATAGCTTCATCCCAGTCATATCCCTGCAGTCATAGCTTCATCCCAGTCATATCCCTACATGCTGATAATAATAATAGTTTCTTTGCTCTACATTCATTGCTAATAGTGTTATTTTCTATGGCTTTACTTTCTTTTCCAGCATCTTTGCCATAGTTAAGATCTTCTCAGTAATTATTTTACCTACAAATGTTTCTTCTTGGTAGCATCTTTGTCATAGTATATTCACTTTAGCAGCATCATCTTACAATAGTTTCTTCTTTGTAGCATCTTTGTCATAGTCAAGTGTCTTCACTGTACTTACTTTCATCTTACAATAGTTTCTTCTATGTAGCATCTTTGCTGTGGTTCGTAACTTCATTGTCACAGCTTTAGCTTACAATAGTTTTTTTCTATATAGCATCTCTGCAATAGCTAGTACCACTGTAGTACCTCCTGCTCCTTCTCTTCAGTAACCCAACTACAGTCTTCATCATCATCATCATGATCTTCTTCCACATTTACCGTACTGGATAGCGTCATTTCATGTGATTGTACAGTGTCTTTGATCTCGTCAATCCATTTTCTTCTTGGGTGTCCTCTTGCTCTCGAATCAGATCTTCTTTGATGTAGCGCCAGTGCTGATAGTTGACTGTGTTGCATTCTAACAAGATGGCCAAATCATTTGATCATCTGCCTTTCTATATATGTGGCACACGGTGCTGATTCCACTGTTTGTCTGATAACATCTGTCTCCATTGTATTGAATCTGTGAAATATTTTAGTCACAGGCGTAACATATGGCACAATTAAGATCAGATATAATTGTAAGGGACAGTTAAAGAAGCCATAAAAATTTATATAAAAAAGATATGCGGAAGAAAAACGCCATCTCCATGATTGTGTTATTGTTGCTATTGCCATTAAATCATACCCTGTATTTGTTCATTGTCAGAAATGTTTGTTCTTTATTTCACATTCTAATCTTTTTAGGGCATAATTGTTTGTGAAATGTTCACCAAGTTCTAGCCACTAATCTGACAACTTAGTTGATATTGTTGTGAAACCTGCAATGTTATGAAGAAAAGTTACTTAGTTGCATATTTTTTACAGGACATGGCAGTCAACCCAAACACCCCATGGCCGCCCGTGATTTATCAAGGGAACGGGATTAAATTACAAGTTGCGTGTCTTGTGCAGGACATGGCAGTCAACCCCAACTCCAGCTTGCTTTTCTTGGCAATTTTACGTTCAGTAGTTTGCCATTGCTTTCAAACAAGAAGTCAACATTGAAGTCCAACTGACTGGTGTAGGAAACGATCTCACTTGGCCGTCACCAACACACCTGACGTTTAATCGCAGTCACGCAACATTGAAGTCCAACTGACTGGTGTAGGAAACGATCTCACTTGGCCGTCACCAACACACCTGACGTTTAATCGCAGTCACATTAAGTCCCCAGCCACGCAACATTGAAGTCCAACTGACTGGTGTAGGAAACGATCTCACTTCACCGTCATCAACACACCGGACGTTTAATCGCAGTCACATTAAGTCCCCAGCCACGCTGATTCTCAAAGAGACAGTGAATCTGAAACCATCAATGACGCACTTCAAGTGCTCATTCACTGGATTTCTACATGGTCAGAAAACTGCAGATTGTAAAAAAAAACTTCATCCCCCATCAGAGGTCACGTGGCTGAATGGGTTTCGCTCTTAAACTTCCAGTATGCTGATGCTAAGGTCACGGGTTCAGCCCCTGCACTGGACAGTTGGACTCAAATGTTGACTCCTTAACTTGGGGACGTAAATTGCAAGTACCTCAGAAGTCAGAGTGGGTTTGCCTGATGGCGAGGGACACTGGTGCTAATCAACGCGCAAACATCAGTCCAGTGCACTGAACATAGTAGTACATGAAAGGACTACGCTTGAGTTAAAATCAGTGAACCCCCCAAAAATTTCATATCAGTATAATGTTCTCCTTCTCTTCCCCTTGTTTAGCTTCTTGAACGTTCAGTTCTGCTTTGAAGCACCAAGCTGATCTTCCTCTTCTTCTAGCTGATCTCATACTCCTGCAGCACCTTCATTTGTAACGATAACTTTTTATTTGTTCATTTGATAATTTTCGTTGTTTTGGGTTTAATTGCATCTTGCATAATTATATCGCTGTCTCTTCTGTCATCATGTATACCAGTTGTCACCAAGTTTTCAATGCTTTCTCTCCTCAAAACTTTTCCAAGAAAACTTTGGTTGTTGGAGAACCCATACGATATAAAATAACATGAGGTATAAAGTAGCATGATAAATACATTCACAGGTATAGATCAACACTTGCAGAAGTGGATAACACACTTATTATAGTCGTTGCCGTGTGGAGTTTGGTGGTCATGTCTGTCCACAGCCTTGTCTCTTGTGCTGCCAGTCTTCTTATAGTTGGTGGAGTTTGGTGGTCATGTCTGTCCACAGCCTTATCTCTTGTGCTGTCAGTCTTCTTATAGTTGGTGGAGTTTGGTGGTCATGTCTGTCCACAGTCTTGTCTCTTGTGCTGCCAGTTTTCTTATAGTTGGTGGTCATGTCTGTCCACAGCCTTGTCTCTTGTGCTGCCAATCTTCTTATAGTTTGTGGAGTTTGGTGGTCAAGTCTGTCCACAGCCTTGTCTCTTGTGCTGCCAGTCTTCTTATAGTTGGTGGAGTTTGGTGGTCATGTCTGTCCACAGCCTTGTCTCTTGTGCTGCCAGTCTTCTTATAGTTGGTGGTCATGTCTGTCCACAGTCTTGTCTCTTGTGCTGCCAGTCTTCTTATAGTTGGTGGAGTTTGGTGGTCATGTCTGTCCACAGCCTTATCTCTTGTGCTGTCAGTCTTCTTATAGTTGGTGGAGTTTGGTGGTCATGTCTGTCCACAGTCTTGTCTCTTGTGCTGCCAGTTTTCTTATAGTTGGTGGTCATGTCTGTCCACAGCCTTGTCTCTTGTGCTGCCAATCTTCTTATAGTTTGTGGAGTTTGGTGGTCAAGTCTGTCCACAGCCTTGTCTCTTGTGCTGCCAGTCTTCTTATAGTTGGTGGAGTTTGGTGGTCATGTCTGTCCACAGCCTTGTCTCTTGTGCTGCCAGTCTTCTTATAGACCCATTGAGGTATGTGTTCTGACACCCGTTTGTTAAACTGTCTCTCTGTTCTACCAATGTAAACGGCCTGGCATCTACATGTGAATTGGTAAATACAATTGTTTGTGGCGTACAGAGGAACAGGCTCTTTGACTGCTGGTGTAGGAATCGGTACGGTTTTATATCTAATGACTGGAGTTGCCGCACAGAATGTTCGGCCTACTGCTGTTGTAAGCCGGTCTTGTAGACGTTGCATTACGTCATCCCCTCGAAAGGTTAGCTGGATGAATACCTTGAGTTTAGGGACTGTAGTTACGTCTGCTTTGGGTTTGGGCTGATGGCAGTGGCGCTTTATTAATCCTGTGTAGTACCCATTCAGGTTTAAGACATTCTTCAGAGTTTCAAATTCTTATGTCAGTGTGTCCTGGGTGCATATCTTTCTAGCACGGTCAAACAAGGTCCGTACTAAGCCCCGTTTGTACTGGACAGGTGTGAAGCTCTGAAAATTTAGGTATTGGCCAGTCCATATTCCTTTGCGATACACCGATCTTTGAATTGGATGCCAGGCTGTTTACATTGGTAGAACAGAGAGACAGCTTAACAAACGGGTGTCAGAACACATACCTCAATGGGTCAACAAGATACAACACACAGGAGATGCTAGCTTCGTGGGGCCGACACACCGGAAGCTCCCGGCGTCTTCAATCGGGAGGCACATTGTCGAAAGTGGCCATGTTGTGGACAGAGACACTGCATTTCGCGTGTTGTTTAACACACAAGATACTCGCTTGTTAAAATTTGCAGAAGCAATTATGATGTATCAACGCAAGCCAGAATTGTGCAAACAGAAAGACATGTTAGTCAGCTTAAAATTACCGTGGTAGATAATTGACATTACTGTGCGAATATGTGTATATTTCAACTTGAAGGACTTATCTAGTTAATTCACGTAAGTTGTGTGATTTCTGCAGTATGTACCTGATGAGATGCAGCGAAATATGCCAGGCAATAAATCGTGCAATCTATTGTTTGTGTCTTCGTTATTCAAATTCACTACGGGAAAACATTGTTTTGAAGTCTTCTTATAGTTTGTGGAGTTTGGTGGTCATGTCTGTCCACAGCCTTGTCTCTTGTGCTGTCAGTCTTCTTATAGTTGGTGGTCATGTCTGTCCACAGCCTTGTCTCTTGTGCTGCCAGTCTTCTTATAGTTAGTGGTCATGTCTGTCCACAGCCTTGTCTCTTGTGCTGTCAGTCTTCTTATAGTTGGTGGAGTTTGGTGGTCATGTCTGTCCACAGCCTTGTCTCTTGTGCTGTCAGTCTTCTTATAGTTGGTGGTCAAGTCTGTCCACAGCCTTGTCTCTTGTGCTGCCAGTTTTCTTATAGTTTGTGGAGTTTGGTGGTCATGTCTGTCTACAGCCTTGTCTCTTGTGCTGTCAGTCTTCTTATAGTTGGTGGTCATGTCTGTCCACAGCCTTGTCTCTTGTGCTGTCAGTCTTCTTATAGTTGGTGGTCATGTCTGTCCACAGCCTTGTCTCTTGTGCTGTCAGTCTTCTTATAGTTGGTGGAGTTTGGTGGTCGAGTCTGTCCACAGCCTTGTCTCTTGTGCTGCCAGTCTTCTTATAGTTGGTGGAGTTTGGTGGTCATGTCTGTCCACAGCCTTGTCTCTTGTGCTGCCAATTTTCTTATAGTTGGTGGTCATGTCTGTCCACAGCCTTATCTCTTGTGCTGCCAGTCTTCTTATAGTTTGTGGAGTTTGGTGGTCATGTCTGTCCACAGCCTTGTCTCTTGTGCTGCCAATCTTCTTATAGTTTTTGGAGTTTGGTGGTCATGTCTGTCCACAGCCTTGTCTCTTGTGCTGCCAATCTCCTTATAGTTTGTGGAGTTTGGTGGTCATGTCTGTCCACAGCCTTGTCTCTTGTGCTGCCAATCTTCTTATAGTTGGTGGAGTTTGGTGGTCATATCTGTCCACAGTCTTGTCTCTTGTGGTGCCAATCTTCTTATAGTTTGTGGAGTTTGGTGGTCAAGTCTGTCCACAGCCTTGTCTCTTGTGCTGCCAGTCTTCTTATAGTTGGTGGAGTTTGGTGGTCATGTCTGTCCACAGTCTTGTCTCTTGTGCTGACAATCTTCTTATAGTTTGTGGAGTTTGGTGGTCAAGTCTGTCCACAGCCTTGTCTCTTGTGCTGCCAATCTTCTTATAGTTTGTGGAGTTTGGTGGTCAAGTCTGTCCACAGCCTTGTCTCTTGTGCTGCCAGTCTTTTTATAGTTGGTGGAATTTGGTGGTCATGTCTGTCCACAGCCTTGTCTCTTGTGCTGCCAGTTTTCTTATAGTTGGTGGTCATGTCTGTCCACAGCCTTGTCTCTTATGCTGCCAGTCATTTCTGATACTGGTGTCCATGTCCCCATGTCGGGCTGTCCAGAATTTTCTCTCTCGGTCTCCCTCTGCTTCCCCTTCCCTCCAACGTTCCTGTTGTGGTGACATCTAGTTTACCGCTTCTGGTGGACTCCTTCTGATGCCAGTAACCAGTTCACTTTGTGAGTTAGTTACCATACGTGCGCCATCTATGTCTTCTGTACGAGGGGTTGGTCATGTCTGTTTTGGAGTATGCAATGGCAATCCTGACTCTCAGCTATAAGTATATAGAAAGGATACAGAATGAAGCTATGCGCATTATTCTTGGATGTACAAGAGATACAGCATGCAGGGCGATGCGCTACCTTCTTGGGTTTCCAACCATTGAAGAGGGAATACAAGGTTGCAGGGCACACGCCTACCTCAGAATTAACGCAAACACACAACATCCACTGCATAGTGAAATTAGGAAGGTGAAGGGCAGCAGGTTAAAAAGAGGACGGTCGTGGATGGGTCAAGCCGAAGACATTCTTCAACAGGTGTGTTCACTTGAGGACTTAGAAACTGGCGAGGAGTGGGTGCAAGTGCCAACAGACTTTTGCACATCCTTTTCAGTTTGCATCCAACTTGACAGAAAATGCAGACAAGAAAATCCGGCTGCTGTTGAGGCTGAAGTACAAGCGTTGATTTTCGAGAATTCGCTAGACGGTGACGCGGTCATCTACACAGATGGGTCGGTCGTCCGACATGTGAGAAGCTCATGGGCCTTTACAGCTCGGGCCGGAGGGAGAATTGTGAAGGAGGACTCTGGTGCTTTTACTGAAACCACAAGTAGCCTGACCATGGAAGTCATGGCAGTAAGTAAAGCAATAACATGGCTCGAGACACAGACATTCACTAGGGCTTGTTTCCTTAGCGACTCAATGAACATGATCAAGAGGATAGAGGAGGGGTCGATCCGAAGAGAATGGTTGCTGCCTCTGGAGCGGTCTCGACTGGCAAAGATTAGTTTCATCTTCGTGCCAGGGCATGCGGGAGTACAAGGAAATGAGCGGGCTGACAAGCTCGCAGGCGAGGCTACTGTGGAGGGCGGACGCGCCATGGACCAGGCCGACATTCTGAATGCTCTACGAGAAGTAAGACTTTTGCGAGAACCAAGTGATTACTGTGAATCTACAACAATGGCCAGACTGCGAGAGCAGCAAATTAAAAGAGGTGTGGCCAAACAAGAACACTACGCAGGAAGCCAAAGAAGATTGATAAACCAACACAGAACTGGCGTCGTTAGCCGCTACACGCTGCGGGTTTGCTGAGGAGGGGATCCGAGCACTTATGGACTGAATGGTTCGATGTGCAATGAGGATGATCTGTCGACTAACTAACTAACTAACTAACGTGCTCCATCCCCATCTGCAACAATCAGCGAAGTGTCCCAACACTAATGGTACCAGTAGCAATGTGATTATATGTCCGCTGGCCTTTGCTTGGAGTTGTGAGTGTCTGTCAGATCCTGTGGTCACTTCTTGTGGCACAGTTCTCTCCAGCATTGACGATTTCCCGTTCTTCTGTACTATATGCACGATTCCAAACGACCCCGACCACATCTGCCTTATCATGCACCTATACCTCACCAGCTAGTCTGTCCGCCTGTTCATTTCTCACCACCCCAGCATGTCTGGTGGTGGGGGGGGGGGGAGATCCAACAGATGCTCTCTATTGTTGAATGGAAGCCTGCTACGCTGCCCGAAGCCTGCCCGTCATCGCCTTTCTCACCATACTGTGGAGCACCAGAACACTGTGAACTTGGAGCATACCTGCAGCGAATGGGTCTCCGAGACTGCCACTTGCAGCTGTAGAGTATCCATGGAAACTCCAGAGCTCACCCTACAAGACTGTCCAGAGAATGGACACCTGGCTCAAAGGAACAACTCTACAAGGCAAATGAAGACATCAAACACACCATCCTGTAAACGTTGGTTACTGAAGAAGAACAAGTTCGACATCATGTCAGACAGCCAATGATAAAAGCAGAGTATTTTGGAACAATCATATCTGACGGTAGAGATTAGAACAAGAATCATCATGGCGTTGTAAGAGGGAAAACATACTGCCAATAAACAAAAAAGTCATCAATTGCGGTGAGTGAAATAGTTACAGTGCTATATCGTTTTCTCATTGCAATTAATTGTATTGGTATGTTTTCCATCATCGCGATGTCCATGAGAAAGGCAACCCAGACATAAGATTAAGAATAACAAATGTTTTCCATGTAACAAAATAACTACTAATTACAATCTTGGACATAATCAAAATCAAACTTACGTAAAATCAACACCTGTGAGATGAGATGTTTCAGTAGAGCTGCCAATTTAACTATCCGAGGCCGAGTAAGAAATTATATCAGACAGTGGGATCAACACCGTGTGCCACTTTCATTGAAAGGCAGAAGATCAAATAATTTGGCCATCTCGGTAGAATGCAACACCATCAACTACCAGCACTGGCGCTACACCAAAGATATGTGATTCGAGAGCAAGAGGTCGCCCGAGAAGAAAATGGATTGACGGCAGCAGAGACATACAGTCACACGGAATGTTACTATCCAGTGCCACTCATCGGGCGCTGGAAGGTCAACTATCTATTCCTCCTCTCTCTCTCTCTCTCTCTCTCTCTCTCTCTCTCTCTCTCTCTCTCTCTCTCTCTCTCTCTCTCTCTCTCTCTCTCTCTCTCTCTCTCTCACCCCTCCCGGACGCTTGACGGTAAATGTGGAAGCTGACAATGATGAATGAAATTAGGATACTAGAGCTTGGTTTGAGATGGTTGTGGGTTCCACTGTGAGGTAAAAGACAGCAACAAGTGGTTAGTTTCTCCCAACAGATGTGAAAGCTGCTTCTCCTTATTGTTTGCTGGTTATCTTCACGTCGGAATTGTCATCGCCTGCAGTCTTTGTGGTTAGTATCTGACTCAGTTCCCGATTCCAAGAGCCGTACTTGAGGAGATTCATCAAGACATCCCCTCCCCCTCCCCCGCAACATAAGCATCAATGTCTGGCGGCTAAGTGGTGAACAGAATGTGTGTCTAAGCACCGTTTCCACGGGATGCAAGGAAATGATGTTCCGGACATTTTCTGTAAGAAGTTAACACGTTGTCCTTAGAGGTTGGTTGGTTGGTCATTTATCTGGAAAACTAAGTCCTAACTCTTATGTCTGATGTGCTGGCGTTCATGTGATTTGAGCCCAGACAAAGGCTTATCTATCTGAGTAGAGTTATGTTCTTACCTCCATAGTTGTTATGTTCGAAACTCTGAAGTTGTTACGACCAACAATGGCTGCCAGAAAGAGGCTAATGAAATGATACTGTTATAAACAACAATAAGAAAGAGACAAACGGCCTTCTGTGGTCATGTGATGAGACGAGGGGCATTGGAGAACTTCGTGACAACTGGAAAGATTAAGGGGAAGAGAGGCAGAGGCAGACCAAGAGAAATGACGCTGAGATAGTGGTGTGGTGTGATATCATCCACAATACCAAAGACCGAAATCTGTGGAGAGACATGAATGCCTACGCAGCTCGCAGGGCACTTGAAGATGACGAATAGATTTGACATAATGTTTTATTACATCCATCAATCAGTTAGTTATGCATTCCGTTCTCGCATAACTTTATATAACATTTCACTACACAATAATTTATTAAGCAATGAATTTATCCTCGTATATGTATATCAAACTATGTTTTATTACAATTATTATTCATTAGCCATTGGTTTCTCCTACATGAACGTATTACGTCGTCAGATCACAACAAGGATTTATTTAGCTATCTTCAAAACAATGTCTCCTTTAGTGAATTTAAAGACAAAAGAACTGATTATTGAAGAAGGTTGGCTACTAAATATTATAAAACGAAGAAAATTGAAATATTTTGGTCACTTGAAAAGTTAAGAAAGTTTAGATAGAACAATAATGGGGGGGGGGGGGGGGGGTTTACACCCGGAAAGAGAGGAAGAGGAAGGTCAAACAGTGGCGTGCTGAGGTTCTTTGATGCCCGGGGCCAACCCCTTGATTGGATGCCCCTAAATTGTTCTTTCTCTAATTCATTCCTCCTCCCCTCCAACTGCACTGTGCTGCCCCCTCTCCCTAATTGGATGCCCCGCCTCTCGGCTGGATGCCCGGGGCCGTCGCACCCCCCGCACCCCACTTTGCACGCCACTGAGGTCAAGGAAAAGATGGGTGCAGGATGTGGCGGGTATCCCCAAATGGGTGTATCGGACGCGGGACATCTTGCTTGACAGTTTTCCGGAAGGTTATGGTGGGAGCGAAGTTCTGCAAAGGACATGAATGAATGAATGAATGAATTAATTAATTTCAATAAAGACATTATAAACAATAGTTTGCACAATTTGTTTCCTGGTATACTTCGCTGCATCTCTAAAGAGAGTTAATGAAATTTCAGAAACCCCGTGTAGTCAACAGGCCATTAAATCCCAACATATTCCATCTCTCAACACTGGTTTAATTGCGGCTTTAAAGTTAACAAAGCAAAGATGATTCGTATAAGTATATTGTACTCAACGAACAGTAAATGACTGCTCAAATATGCCGAGGCTACTGCCATTAGGTGCTTAAAACCAGCTTTGTGCAGCCAGAAAGATTTTATAGTGAATCTGAAACTCCCACAGAGATAAATACATTCTCATCATTTGAATAGCGTCAATAACTATAGGGTGTAGTTTTAATGACTGTGCAGTGTTTGAGAATATTGCCGTTCCAAGTTTTGTGTTTACCTACTGTGGAGTTCATGCAACACAATGCAACAATAGGTAATTACAAAACTTGGAACGGAAATATTTTCAAACAATGCACAGTCATTAAAAAATACACCCTGGTATATGTGCTGCGCATTTACGCCAAAATGTGATTCGCCTTTTAACTGATTCAGTGTCGAAGGATATTATATCGCCCATGTGTGACCCCCCCCCCCCCCATATGTGGACAGAAGGACGATATATCTCAATACTATGGTCATTATGAGGTATATCTTCCCCACTTTGAGTGCTCAGTGAACGGAAAGTTACGTTGTAATACTTGCTCATTTGATTGTGTACCATGTCTGGTTGAAACCGACTTTTTGTTTGGCACTGAATCAGTTAATTCCATACGATACATCACTCCGCAGTATGCACCCGACGAGATGCAGCATACGCCTGGCAACAAACTGTGCAACGTATTCTTTATGGCTTCTTTGTCTAGTCATGTATTAAAAAATTATTATTTCCAGAGGAGACGACTGCAACACACATTGCATTCATTACGGACTCAAGGAGTATGATTATTAAGGTGGAGAAAGGAATGTTTCGTGTGGAATGACTTGCCTCGCTTCAGAGGTCACAGATTGTAAGAATTGTATGGACATATTGCCCTGGCCATGCGGGATAATGAACAGGCTGATAGGCTGGCAGGAACGCACCTTTTGATCATAGATTACTTAAGGGGGAAGGTGGTCGTGCGCCTGCGAGGCCAGTGGAGAAACAGATTGAGAAGCCGTATGTGGAAAGGAGGATCGGCAGGTGTTCTGGTAGAATCTCAAAACTGAGAGGGAAGACCAGGAGAACTTTCAATCAGATAGTGGTGGGAACGATTAGTAGTACGACTATTCGCTGGCTGTTGAACGAGGGGACGGAGCGCATGTGGGAATATCCTGAGTGCAGTGATGTCGGTTCTTAGATCAACTTAACTCCAATATAATTTGCTACATCATTTTCTATTACAATAGTAGTTCATTTATTTGTTACATGAATCCGCGTTAGCAGATTGTTTTACTTCTCTACATTGTATACTTAATTGATGAGATCATATTAAAGTGTGGCCGAACTATCCCAGCTGATGAACGTTTCTTGTGTTTAGTTTATTGGGCCTGCATTCTTTCTCGAAATATTATTTCGCAGTGCTCTATTAACGCCCGAGTTAGGTGGTTTAACGTGTTGTTTGTGTCTGGATTAGGGATGTCTGATCCTGGTTGCAGAGGATTCTTTCTGGATTGTGTGAATGCTAGTAGCCAATCTTCTAACCGTGTTTTTAAAATGATTTAAAATACGAGAGGATCGACTTCATTGCACCGAGTTTTATCCCACATAGCTCAGTCTCTTTCTGCAGGGCGGCCTGTCGAAAGCGTCGCACAGAGCACGAACTCCGTAGTTTCAGCGACGATCCTCAGGAGTCTCTGGAAAAATTGCACTCCTCAACAGAACGTCGAAGCCTGGAATCGAACCCACAAGCTTCAGAGCGCAAGGCAGTTGACGCAATAACTTCGCCACGGCGACCCTGTTATTTTGGATGTGAGTTCAGAGTAGGAGGTTTGGATGTTAGTGGATTAGATGGTCTGTGTGATAGGAGGTTTTGATGTTAGATGGTCTGTGTGATAGGAGGTTTTGATGTTAGATGGTCTGTGTGATAGGAGGTTTTGATGTTAGATGGTCTGGGTGTTAGGAGGTTTGGATGTTAGATGGTCTGGATGTTAGGTTTTGATGTTAGAAGGTTTTGATGTTAGATGGTCTGGATGTTAGGTTTTGATGTTAGAAGGTTTGGATGTTAGGTTTTGATGTTAGATGGTCTGGATGTTAGGTTTTGATGTTAGAAGGTTTTGATGTTAGGTTTTGATGTTAGATGGTCTGGATGTTAGGTTTTGATGTTAGATGGTCTGTATGTTAGGTTTTGATGTTAGGAGGTTTTGATGTTAGATGGTCTGGATGTTAGGTTTTGATGTTAGGAGGTTTTGATGTTAGATGGTCTGGATGTTAAGTTTTGATGTTAGATGGTCTGTATGTTAGGTTTTGATGTTAGGAGGTTTTGATGTTAGATGGTCTGGATGTTAGGTTTTGATGTTAGGAGGTTTGGATGTTAGATAGTCTGGATATTAGGTTTTGATGTTAGGAGGTTTTGATGTTAGATGGTCTGTATGTTAGGTTTTGATGTTAGGAGGTTTGGATATTAGGAGGTTTGGATGTTAGGAGGTATAGATGTTAGGTTTGGATGTTAGGAGGTTTGGATGTTAGGAGGTATAGATGTTAGGTTTGGATATTAGGAAGTTTTGTTGTTAGATGGTCTAGATGTTAGGATGTTTGGATATTAGGAGGTTTGGATGTTAGGAGGTATAGATGTTAGGTTTGGATGTTAGGAGGTTTGGATATTAGGAGGTTTGGATGTTAGGAGGTATAGATGTTAGGTTTGGATATTAGGAAGTTTGGTTGTTAGATGGTCTAGATGTTAGGATGTTTGGATATTAGGAGGTTTGGATGTTAGGAGGTTTGGATGTTAGGAGGTTTGGATATTAGGAGGTTTGGATGTTAGGAGGTATAGATGTTAGGTTTGGATATTAGGAGGTTTGGATGTTAGGAGGTTTGGATGTTAGGAGGTTTGGATATTAGGAGGTTTGGATGTTAGGAGGTTTGGATATTAGGAGGTTTGGATGTTAGGAGGTTTGGATGTTAGGAGGTTTGGATGTTAGGAGGTTTGGATGTTAGGAGGTTTGGATGTTAGGAGGTTTGGATGTTAGGAGGTTTGGATGTTAGGAGGTTTGGATGTTAGGAGGTTTGGATGTTAAGAGGTATAGATGTTAGGTTTGGATGTTAGGAGGTTTGGATGTTAGGAGGTTTGGATGTTAGGAGGTTTGGATGTTAGGAGGTTAGGATGTTAGGAGGTTTGGATGTTAGGAGGTTTGGATGTTAGGAGGTTTGGATGTTAGGAGGTATAGATGTTAGGTTTGGATATTAGGAGGTTTGGATGTTAGGAGGTATAGATGTTAGGTTTGGATATTAGGAGGTTTGGATATTAGGAAGTTTGGATGTTGGCAGGTTTGGATCTTAGATGGTTTGGATGTTAGCAGGTTTGGATCTTAGATGGTCTGTATGTTAGGAGGTTTGAATGTTATGAGGTCTGGATGTTAGCAGATTGATTGATTGATTGATTGACCTAGCAACCGACATCACAGCATTCGGGGCATTCCCATAGGCGCTCCATCCCCATCCTCAGCAGCCAGCGAAGAGTTCCGACACCAATAGCAACCTGATTATATGTTCATCTCGCCTTTCCTTTGAGCATCGAGCGTCGGCCAGATCCCCTAGTCACCCCTCGCTGCCTCATTCTTGCCAGACCAATGATGATCCATTTGCTCCTCTGAGGTATACACGTGCTCACACAAGGCCGCAATAACGTCTGCCTTGTCATGCATCAATACTCTACCAAATTTTGCAGAGCCAGCCAATCTGTCCACCTGTTCATTCCCCAGCACACCGGCATGCCCCGGAGAAAAGATCCAGGTGATGCTTGCCACCCGTGACCTCCGAAACGAAGCAAGCCACTCTGCACGAAGCATGCCTGTCATCACCTTCCTCAGTATGCTTTCTGAGTCAGTTACAATCACGATGTTTGTGTATCGTACTCTCGATCCAGCGGAAAGCTGCAGTGACCGCCTCCACCTCCATTCTTAAGCTAGATGATTTGATATCATATGCCAGGCTCTCCTGCATCAAACGTCGGCCATTAGCTTTTACTATGAACCCCCAGGCACTTTTCTTACCTCTCGACACCGAACCATCTGTGTAGATAATCACATCACCTGAGCGAGCATTATCCTGAATTAGTTGCAGGATTTCCACTTGCGTGGCCCCCGCTGGCCACTCCCGGCTCAGTGTGATTATAACTCTGCACAAGTCTGACTGCTCCGCTGGCACTCTGACCCACTCCTCTCCTCGCCTAATGTTCTCCAAGATGCACACATGCCTGATCGTATCCTCCGACTGAGCCATCCATGATTTCCCTCTTATCAGTCGCTGACCCTTAACTGTTAGATGATGTGGGTGTTAGATGTTGTGGATGTTAGATGTTGTGGATGTTAGATGTTGTGGGTGTTAGATGGTCTGGGTATTAGGAGGTTTTGATGTTATGAGGTCTGGATGTTAACAGATGTGGATGTTAGGAGGTTTGGATGTTAGATGGTTTTGATGATAGGAGGTTTGGATGTTAGGAGGTTTAGACGTTAGATGGTTATGGGCCTGGGGCTTCTGGAGTAGGAGGAGGTGTTTGAAGAGATGAAAAAAAAAAGATGTATTTTTAAATGATAATTATCATAATAATTGGGGGAAGCAGAAGAAAGATTAGTGATAGTAGGGGGAAGAGGAGAGTAGTGGTAGTAGTGTTAGTAGTTATAGTGGTAGTAGGTGTAGTGGTAATTGTTGTGATGGTAGTAGTAGTAGTTGTAGTGGTATTAGCAGAAGCAGCAGCAGAAGAGGAAGAAGAGAGAGTGGTGTGGTAGTATTTATAGTAGTACGAGGGTACTATGCAGTCTGTTTTGGTGGATTTATAAAATGATGGGGATAAGTGCATCAATGTTGGTGGAAATTATGTTGAGAAATAAAGGGACAATGTATGTATACAAATAAACTGGTTTCAAGTTGTTATCATATTTAGTTATTTTCTACAGCCACTTGTGACTTACTACCCTTGTAGTAAGGTTTGGAGATGAAGCAGAAATAGTAGTGGAGGCAATAGTAGTAGTAGCAGAAGTATTAGTAGCTGTAGTAGTAGAAGAGGCAGTAGCAGTATTAATGGTGGTAGTAGTAGTATTAGTGGTGGTAGTAGTAGAAGTAGTAGTGGTGGTAGTAGTAGTGGTAGTAGTAGTAGTAGTGGTAGTGCTGGTAGTAGTAGTATTAGAAGTAGTAGTAGTGGTAGTGCTGGTAGTAGTAGTAGTAGCAGTACTAGCAGAGGCAGCAGCAGTAGTGGTAGTAGTAGTAGCAGCAGCAGCCAGTAGTAGCAGCAGTATTAGTGGTGGTAGTAGTAGTAGTAGTAGTAGTAGTAGTAGTAGTAGTAGTAGTAGTAGTAGTAGTAGTAGTAGTAGTAGTAGTAGTAGTAGCAGCAGAGGCAGCAGCAGTAGTAGTAGCAGTAGTAGTAACAGTTATAGCAGTAGCAGCAACAGTTGTATTAGTAGCAGCAACAGCAGCAGTTGTAGCAGTAGTAATAGTAGCACATGTAGCAACAGTAGTTGTAACAGAAGCAAGTTATTACTAGCAGCAGGAGTAGTTTTAGTAGCAGTAGTATTAGTAGCAGCAATAGTAGTAGCAGCAGCAGTTATAGTCGCTGTAGTAGTATTAATAGCAGCAATAGTAGTAGCAGCAGCAGTTATAGTCGCTGTAGTAGTATTAATAGCAGCAATAGTAGTAGCAGCTGCAGTACTAGCAGCCATACTAGTAGTATTAGTAGTCCCATGTGTGCTTATAGATCACTTATATAACAACAGGCTCTTACTCCACTACCTCGTGTTAGAAAGGATCACCTTTCACATGAATAGTGTCAATAACAGTGATTACATGAATAGTGTCAATAACAACAGTCACATGAATAGTGTCAATAACAACAGTCACATGAATAGTGTCAATAACAATAGTCACATGAATAATGTCAATAACAATAGACACATAAATAGTGTCAATAACAACAATTATGTGTATGGTGTCAATAACAACAATCACATGAATAATGTCAATAACAACAATCACATGAATAGTGTCAATAATAACAATCACCTCAATAACAACAATCACATAAATAGTGTCAATAACAACAATCACATACTTAGTGTCAATAACAACAATCACATAAATAATGTCAATAACAACAATCACATAAATAGTGTCAATAACAACAATCACATGAATAGTGTCAATAACAACAATCACATAAATAGTGTCAATAACAACAATCACATAAATAATGTCAATAACAACAATTATGTGTATAGTGTCAGTAACAACATTCACATAAATAGTGTCAATAACAACAATCACATAAATAATGTCAATAACAACAATTATGTGTATAGTGTCAGTAACAACATTCACATGAATAGTGTCAATAACAACAATTATGTGTATAGTGTCAGTAACAACAATCACATGAATAGTGTCAATAACAACAATCACATAAATAATGTCAATAATAACAATCACATAAATAGTGTCAATAACAACAATCACATGAATAGTGTCAATAACAACAATCACATAAATAGTGTCAATAACAACAATCACATAAATAATGTCAATAACAACAATCACATAAATAGTGTTAATAACAACAATCACATGAATAGTGTCAATAACAACAATCACATAAATAGTGTCAATAACAACAATCACATAAATAGTGTCAATAACAACAATCACATAAATAGTGTCAATAACAACAATCACATGAATAGTGTCAATAACAACAATCACATAAATAATGTCAATAACAACAATTATGTGTATAGTGTCAGTAACAACATTCACATGAATAGTGTCAATAACAACAATTATGTGTATAGTGTCAGTAACAATGATCACATGAATAGTGTCAATAACAACAATCACATGAATAATGTCAATAACAACAATCACATGGATAGTGTCAATAACAAAAATCAAATGATTAGTGTCAATAACAACAATCACATGAATAGTGTCAGTAACAACAATCACATGAATAGTGTCAATAACAAAAATTATGTGTATAGTGTCAATAACAACAATCACATGAATAGTGTCAATAACAACAATCACATGAATAGTGTCAATAACAACAATCACATGAATAGAATCAATAACAACAATCACATGAATAGTGTCAATAACAACAATCACATGAATAGAATCAATAACAACAATCACACTCCAAACTGACCAAACTGCCCTCAACCATGCAATCTTTCAATGACAGATATCATAAACCAAACAATGACTACATTTTATTCATTTCACTGAAAACTGAGAATCTGTCTTTGTCTGTATTAAATATTTCAGGAAAATACTATACAACATCTGCAACAAAAATATGAGGAAATATATCACTGTCAGTATCTTAAAGGGGTGTGAGGGCAGTGCTCTGCAAAGAGTGTGGCACAGAGTACGAACCCCACAACTCGAAAGAGTGCCCATTTATGGGCATCCTATATCAAGATTCCCATGGTCTCTGTTATTGCCTCTGTCCATCGTTTACCTGGCTGGCTCTTCTTCTGGTTCTATTTGGTTAATACATCATTGCTTGTCTGTAGCCTAGTTATGTGGCAAACCATTTAACTTGCTGTTTTCTAATGTAATCTAGTGATGCTATAACCCCGGCTTTAGTCATGATTTCAACATTTCTGATTTTCTCTCTTCTTGATACATTGAGTATTCTTCTCAGGAATCTCATTTCTGTTGTTGAAATTCTTCTTTTCTCTTTTTCTGTCACTAGTTTGGCATTGGTAGCATAGAGTTGGTAAACAGATTGATGCTCAGATTAATTACAATAATCTGCCTCTATAGAGATTCAAACACACAATCACCAGGTTTGGAGGCAAACTTGCTAGCCACTGCCCTAAACACTGCTCCCTACTTATGGAGGTACACAAGATATATTCTTTTACCAACAAATTAAATTATAATCAAAGATGGAAACAACAAGGTAAATGGAATGTGTCTGTACCACATCTTAGGTATCATGTGCGTTTGATGACTAAAATATCACAAAAATATAGAAACATCACACAACATCATTGTGGTGTATCTGCCATAACACATGGCCAGATTTTTACCAATTAAATCTTTAGGCATTTGTGAAATAAACATTAATCAACATTTTAAAACGGGAATTCAAATGCAGGCAACATTTGCAAAAATATGTATACAGAAAACAATAGCATTTAAAATAAAATACATAGGAAAATGAGGAGTGCTGGGAAAACCCCTGAGAAAACAAAAGATTGAATTAATTAACTAATTAGTATTTGTAGGATTCATGTGAAAGGTTTAGGTAATAAAATGCTTCTGTA
This sequence comes from Cepaea hortensis, assembly GCA_963921405.1. Taxonomy (NCBI): domain Eukaryota; kingdom Metazoa; phylum Mollusca; class Gastropoda; order Stylommatophora; family Helicidae; genus Cepaea; species Cepaea hortensis. The sequence goes on along the minus strand of OY992876.1, from coordinate 216,440,272 downwards.
AGGAAGCCAGGTAGCAGCTCTTCACATCTCTTAGGTCATATCACCTGTGTGTGGTGGGGTGAGCAGTCTTTGCTACTTTTCTCTTTAAGAGAAATTATGGTATTTTGCAATGAACAAGTGGATAGGCTCACTGGTTTGGCTACTGTGAGGAGGGGACCAGAATGGCCAGGGCCGGCTCTGTGAATGCCCTCAGAAAGATAGGGCACGCAAATGACAGACCTGACTCTCTGAAATGAGGACTAGGCTGCAAAAACATTACATCAAATGGGGTGAAGCTTAACATGAGAGACATGGGGAGTGGGAAAGTACAAAAAGGATGGACAACCGACACAGAACGACATGCAGCCTTTGAAATATCATGAGAAATAGTCACAGGCTTTGAAATATAATGAGAAATAGAGTCACAGCATTTGAAATATGAGAAGAGTCACAAACATTGAAATACCATGAGACATAGAGTCACAGACTTTGAAATACCATGAGACACAGAATCACAGACTTTGAAATACCATGATACATAGTCACAGACTTTGAAATACCATGAGACACAGAATCGACTGACTGGCACCTTGCCATCTTGACAGATGATAGTTTGTAAAATGGGGTTATCTCTCCATAACACAAAGCCTGGGTTGAATTTAGAGACCATGTGTTGCCCATGCAGCATGATCCCTCTCTCTGTTGTCTAGTTTACTCCAGAGGAAAGGTGACACCAATATATCTGGAACAAGACAAGCTGCAGAAGCTGCCTGATCAGCAAAGCAATGCTCTAACTGTCTGCCTGTCGGAGCTTCGATCCTAGACCAGTTACCAACCAAGGCTTAGGGCCTGGTCTGCCCTGCCATGACATTTAGTCTTTAGGTTGCATTTCATCACACCAGGATAAGGCTTGTACCCTCCCAATTGCGCTCTTCCGCCCGAAACCGTTGGCACAATGTGGGGTGTCGGGTTTGGTAAGCGCCGCCCAACATCTGGCGCTAACAGAAGCAGGTAGTACCATCTACTGTCATACGGTAGCTCAGTCATATCTGACTAAGACCTGACATTAGAGTCATAGAATCAGACTTTAAAATACCATGAGATAAGGTCACAGACTGTGAAATACCACGCAAAATAAACAACTGGGCAAATAATGGGTCGATCTCCTTTGTAGAAGCCCAACTTCAAAAGATGGAATTGTGTGTATATTTGTGTGACAGACTGTATTAACTGATTCACTGCCATGCACCACTTTATCAACTGAATGGAACTACCCTGGACTGCCGTGCGCCACTGTATCGTCTGAATGTTGACAGTTCGTTATTCATTTCATTTTGTGTGATCTTCCGTAAGTTTTAGTGCCCGGTTAATGAAAATTTACACACAGAATAGATATGCTTTCGAAATTTGTCAGACAAGACACATGGATTAAGCATTGTGAAAGTGGTTTTGGCGGATTAAGCTCTGTGAAAGTGGTTTGTTTTTTTATTTTATAATGGCAATGCCGTATGGTTCTCGACTCGTCGATTTACGCCAGATAATCGTGTTAAACAATTTTAGATTATAGTTATTCTGATTTAATGGAATTTGTGAAAGATTGTAAAACTGATAGCACATGCAGTAATGTGGGTATTCAGTTAAATTATTTAGCACTATGAAAAACAAACCTAACAGTGAAAGTCTGTCATCAAATGATGGCACATGTTGAATCATGCTTGTTTTAATGGGCCACACTTGTGCCCCTAAGTTTACTTTGCCTATCACAAATAAGCTGAGGAGTATTTAAATAATTAAACTGAAAAGAATAATACTTATAACTAAATAGAAAATAGTGTATATATTGTAATGAGTACAAATCTTCCTCATGTTTTCCTCACTTTTTCCATTTGTGTGAACATGATATGCTTCAAAATCAGATGTTTTACTTGTGTTTTCATTGTGTTAAGTAGTAGTTCTTGTGATATTGGTGAAGAAATGTGGTGTATTTATCATTAAGTAAATTTAATTGGATTATCATCAAAGGATGAGTAGTAGTGACTTGGTAGTGGAAATTGTAAATGATTGTCATCCCTGTCTTCATATTTTCTTTAACAAAATCTTACATTAAACTGTCAACTGTCATTTACTGCCAATATAGTACCTTGCGGTGTATGGCAGGGGAGTCATGAGCCGCAGGAATTAAGGCCGCCTGGTTAGTGCAGTCACTGCGAACTGTGCAGGTTAGAGTTTTCTTTTTGCCCTGACAGAAAAAAACTCTACACCTTACCAAGGATTCGAACCCGGCATTTTAGCCACTCGGCCAGTCGCTCATAACATTATTTTATTATATTTCTAACCTATAGCAATAGTAGCAATATTAACATGTTCCTTGTGCAATCCCCTTTAATTTGATATATAATACAATATAATTGCTACCATTTTAACCAATTTTAGATCATTACTATGACACACCCCTACTTCCAATTTTCTGCCATCAATTTCTGTTTGGTCCAAACCCACTTTTTTGTTTGGCAGTGAATCAGTTAAAATAAGAATACAAAAAACAGAAGTGTGTGCATATTTGTCTGACAGACTGAACAAAGATGGGGGAACAGACTCTACCAAAAAAAAAAAAAAAAAAAAGAATACAAAAGACAGAATTGTGTGTATATTTGGGTGATGGACTGAACAAAGATGGGGGAACACTGCATTAAAATAAGAATACAAAAGACAGAATTGTGTGTATATTTGGGTGACAGATTGAACAAAGATGGGGAATAGACAATATTAAAATAAGAATTAAAAAAGCAAGTGGGGCTTTTATGACACTGAAGAATTTGAGGCGGTCAGAGGAAATTAGACAGCACCAAACTCTGGTATTAGGTCAACACTGCTGCATGGATTGGTAAAATGGAGAACAACTATAATGACTGCTAATAAACTACAAACATGAATTAACTGGTGCTTGTACAGAACAGGACTCAAGAGGTATGACGGCATCATCAATGTGAAGCTCATGGAGAGAACTAGACAGTAGCAGTGAAACAAGAGGTGGGGGAAAGACACAAATTCTGGATAGGACATACATTGATTCAATCTGGTAATAGTGTTACTTTTTTATTTTTTAAAAATTCACATATCCTTTTACAGGACATCGCTGTCAACAGCAGCATCTTAAAGCTGTCTGTTGATTTCTTGGCAAGATTACGCTCAGTAGTTTGCCATTGCTTTCTGAGCGGCCGGCTCAGTTATCCCGCAAGTCACCAGCGGAGGACGAACCACTCCCAGTTCTCGCCCGCTACGAGACTCTGTGTGATAAACGGGATTACGGAGAAAGTGGTGTAACCCCTCAGCCAGAGAGACCGGCATAGTGTTACTAGACAGACTTTATCTTTCTCAACATACAATATAAATTCAAAATAAATAAAATGTAGCACAAATCAGTAACTTAAATAATGACAGATGATGAATCAGAGACATATATTAATTTCTGTTCAGTTTTCATTAATGATTGCATACATCAGCATTAAAATAAATACACACACACAAACTCAAACAATGCTATCTATACGTCTTATCTATATACACACATTACAATACATACAAACACACATCAAACAATGCTATCTATATGTCTTATCTATATACACATATTACAACAAATACAAATATTCAAAGAATGCAATCTATACATCTTATCTACATACACAACTAAACGTCAGAAAACCATACCATGAAAATAATAAACACCCCAACAAAATTAATTAATTAATGACAAATAATTAATTGGCATATATTAGCTTCTGTTATTTTTTGGTGAATTACAGATGGGTAAAAGATCTCAGGGTCAGCCTCTATTACGATACAAAGATGCGTGTAAGCAGGACATGATTGATACAGGCATTGATAATGCACCTTGGGAGCAAGTCGCTGATGACTGTGGTGCATGAAGACAGAGATCAGAAATGGAACAAAGACAAAGGAGAAAATGATTGCAGATAGGTCACACACTGAGCGAGTGAGACGTCAGATGATGCGTAATGGTGGAAATGACCATGTGTTCACATGTATCTATTGAGGATGAACATGTACAGTGTGAAGTAGTTGATCAGTCACATTTGCTACTGCCATAGGTTGTAGTTAGTATGCCTTGTTTGAAGTACAATGTATCAATATATGCCATCTATACACACAATTTCAAACTGTTATATTAATTTATATCCTTTAAAACACAATTGACTTTGATAAAACTTTGGTTTAAAAATTACACACAAGAGAAAACACAGTAACAACAGAATATTCACAGGCATATATTAGCTTCTGCGCATCAATCATTTAGCAGTATTAAAATAATTTTACAATAATTATTAACACATCAAATTGTGCTTTTTGTATATGTCATCTATATACACAACATCAAACTGTGCTATTTACTTATGTCAACTATATACACAACATCAAACTGTGCTATTGACATATGTCAACTATATACACACCAAACTGTGCTACTGACATACTGTCAACTATATACACAACATCAAACTGTGCTACTGACATATGAAGGCCAGCTTTATAAGAACAACGGTTGTTGGTACAATGACAGCTAGCTTTATAATGATATGATAGTTTGGTACAATAATGACAGGTTAGCTTTATAATAATAATGACTGTTAACGGTACAATAATTACAGGCTAGCTTTATAATAATAATAATGACTGTTAACGGTACAATAATGACAGGCTAGCTTTATATTAATAATGACAGTCAATGGTGCAATAATTATAGGTTAGGTTTATAATAATAATGAGTTTGGTACAATAACGACAGCTAGCTTTATAATGGTGACAGTTAATGGTACAATAATGAAAGCTAGCTTTATAATGATAATGACAGTTTGGAACAATAATGGCAGGCTAGCTTTATAATGATAATGAGAGTACAATAATGACAGATTAGTTTTATAATAATGATGAGGTTAGGAGATCATTATGTACACCGGTCTGTTGGGACTTTGACGTTCACTTCCTGATCAGAGAGCAATGGCAAACTACTGAACGTAAACTTGCCTAGAAAATCTACCTGGGAACGAATGAACGAACAAATGAACGAACGAACGGACTTTATTTTTAAAGGGTAACAAATTGGGCACGCAGGCCCATCTTACATTCGGCCCTTCCAATGACTTATCTTCCGTTCATCAATAGTGCATAATACATTCACATAGGAAAAAAAATTGGATTGGGGTTGAGCACAATGTCCCGCAGAGGACATTATTTATTATCAAATAACGTCAAACTCCACAAAAAAGGTACAGAGTAGGGAAGAAGAAGACATCAAAGAACAAAATAATTTACTTGCAACTTAATATCAGTGGCAAATCCTAATTAGCAGTTTTACATTAATGTTAGCAATTTTACATTTGCCTTAACTTTGTACATCGATATTTCGGTTACCAACTTCACATTTACATTAATATTTAGATTAACAAATTTACATTTACAATAACAGTTTACATTTAAAATCTGACCATACGATAAAAACTAATATACTCACACAGCAATGTTACAATACATTTAGCAATTTGTTTTCATTTATTCTAATACAATTATGTTACAAATAATTGAGAAAAAGATCAGATGAAAAAATGAGATTTGTTGAAGAAAAATATTACAGAGATATGACCAAGATTTTGCTGGAAAGCGGTCTAAAATCTTCTGGACACTGTCAAATTGTCATTAATGCCTATATAGTAAATTGCAGTGTAATGAAAGAGGGGTGGTGTGGGGTCCCTTGAGCCTGAGGAATTAAGACCGCCTGCCTAGTGCAGTCACTGCAAACTGTGCACATTTGGGTTTTCCTTTTACCCCGACAGAAACAATCCCCCACCTTACTGAGGATTCGAACCCAAGTCCTTCAAATGGCGGCCCGGTGTTCTTGCAACTCGGCCAGGTGCTTGTTATGGACATTATTTAATGCTAAATTTAGTGGAAACTGCTTTAGACATGTGATAAGTTACACGCTGTTGTTAGATATTCACACATTTTGGCAATGTCATGAGCGCGGTTGCATGAGGGTTCGAAATCTGTACTCACCATCTCACTCAGTGAGGGAAAGACTGACCACCGATTGCCCTTGCACTCAGGCCTACAAAATGTCACATTATGAACCCCATAGCAGGAAACTGCTTCAGGACAAAGCAAAAGTACCCATTTACACACCCTGGGTCCTGTCAGGTATATGGTGCTAGCCCTGTAGTTTTATAGACCAAGTGACCCTCAATGGGTGGATGTAGTCAATAAAGCACCGGCCACTTTTATGTCCCGGGATATTTTCAGGTACCAATTAAAGACTGTGGCAGCCTGGGAGTCGAGGCCAATTTTAAACATATGCCTCAGTGAAGAGGATTTGAACACATGGAGAGAAGAAGGAAAAGTGTTTTTTTTTCTTTTAAAAGAAGGCGAAGTGAGGAAGAAATGTAGGGTGTGTTGTGGCTGCTGCTGCTACTGGTGGTGGTGGTGGTAGTAATAGTAGTAAGTATGGCAAGTGTGGTAACCAAGGCACTACATTGGCTCCCTCTATGCATTGTTATGTTCTAGTTGTCAAAGCCAAAGTACAGCGTTCTATAAGGTGCTTTCATAGTGAATGTGTATTTCAAATGAGAAGACAATAATTCTTGTTCAAATTAACTCACTCCACTATTGCTATTTTTTGTTAAATGGGCAACACATGGTCTCTAAAGTCTCATTTTACAAATTATTGTCTGTCAAGATGACCAGGTGCCAGAGACGATGAAGAGTAGGTAGAAAACAATAATGAGAAGAAAGGCACTGGAGAAAATTATCTGCAAAGATCATTGGTCAAAGAGGTAGGGGCACATCGAGAGATATGACGCTGGATAGAATGAGGCGGTGGCATTGAGGAATATCATCATGAGACTGATCCAGAAGAACAGAGACCAAGATCTGTGGAGATGAAAGAATGCCCATGCAGCTGGCAGAGCACATGATGATGATGAGGGTGATGATGAAGAACTCTAAACTTCTACTGCAACTCCATTCCTTCCTTACTTTTCTTCTTCTCAATCACTGTTATTTGCTCTGGCAAAATACTTTTTTTTCAACTTTCAACCATAACAATTATGTGAAAATTGTGGCTGTATGTGGTTAATTGCCAATGCCTTTCTTTCTGTGCCGAAGGGATTACGGACGCAATTCACAATCCTGCATACTGCATTCAAAACACAGCCACAGACAATTTGGAAGCAGGTCGCTATGCACTGGTTTCTTACAGGAATGAGTGTTGGTCATTCAGAAAACAATGGCAAACTACTGAATGGAAACTTGCCAAGATATCCAAACAGCCAAAACATATTGGGGTTGACTGCGACATCCTGTAAAGGATATGCAGTTGTTTTTTTTTTTGCTGTTGGTTTCGTATATTTCAAATATTTGATTGAGATACTGAGTAACTGCAATTTTTCATCTTACTGCATGCAAGTCTGGCATTGCCCACAGCTTATGATAGTTAACGAGTTAAAGTAACAGTTGCCTGCCACATACAATTTTCCCTTACATCTTATAAAACAGTAACATGCATCTCAGATGCCCATCTGCATGTCAGCAAAATTGTAGAAGTTTTCAATTTGTGACGCAGCAGCCTCTGGCGACTGGCTGACAAACATTAGACCCGTCACGCCTGTCATCAGCTCGGTGACGAGTTGCTGGCTGAGGGAAACGATGCCCTCACCACTCATGTGCAGCCCAACCACAGAACCTGGAGATATGAACATCATTAGGGGAGGATGTTTTATCTGGATATTGACTGATTCAGTGACAAAAGGATAGTATATCGCTAAATGTGATCTCCTGTTTGAACAGAAGAACGATATATCGCCACATAAGGGTCATCGTGTTATTTGTTTTGTTTCATGGATTCTTCCACAATTTTAAATCTTAGTGAACGTAATTTACATTATTGTTCATTTGATTGTGTACAATGTTTGGTCCAAGCTTACTTTTTGTTTGGCAGTGAATCAATTAAGCTAATGTGGTGATCAGATTGACAAAAATCTGTATGGAAGTGTATATAAACTTTCCATTACAGTCACATCATCATCCATGGCCTTGCCGGCTGGCTTGAGCAATCATACCCCTCCACAAACTGCAATCTCTGACGTATGGATCACTTTGTGTGTTGATTCCCTTCTGTGCCATGACACCAGACTCTCAGCTAGCTAGCTAACTAAATAACTACCTACCTAACTAATTAACTAACTAGCTAGCTAACTAACTAACTAGCTAACTAACTAATTAATTAACTAACTAACCATCTGACTAAGTAACTAGCCAGCCAACCAACTAACCAACTAGCTAGTTAACTAACCAACCGACCAACAAACTAACTTATAGAATCATAAAACCATAAATTCCAAATCATGTATATCTTCTTAAGATAGGAAAATAAAAACCGCTATAGTAACAACTATCTGACAATATACCTTGACGTGTAGCATGTGCATAAGAATTTGATCCGAACACACGTTGTGCATCATCTGGCCCCATAGTGACTTCCTTGGTCTGCACCAAAACACAACCCGGCTATTTCAGGAAAACAAAAGATAGTATATTATAAATCCACATTTTACAACAAGGAAGAAAAAAATAAAGAGAGAGAGAGATGAAATAACTGAAAAATCCACAAAAGGGTAAATTAAATTTAAACGAATAAAATAAAATATGAAGTCTGGTATTTAAGTTGTTTAATCATCATCATGTGCCATGCTGACAAGTGTGAGCAATCATGAGTCACCATCTCACAGGATCACCTCACGATCACCATAATCTTGGATTAGGTCTGTCTCAATTAAGCCATAAAGCCATACCAACTACGTATTTATCTCTTTGTATTCCTCTGGCCCTTTGACCACAAGGTTTGCCAGTAGCTACTAAATTGTCAAGTTATTTCTCCTCATACTGTGCCCAAAAACTTGCAGTTGTCCACATCTAAGCGCTCTATTCAAATGCAGGCATTGATGATCTACTTATGCTGCCTTCTATCCCCCCAATGGAGTAGAAAGCCTTCAGCCAACTCACACCAAGTCATCCCATCTTTAGCCATCTCCCACAGCTCCCTCCATGTCCTCAGCACATTATTCATCTGTCTTGAATTCTCCTCTCTAGGTGCAATCAAAGTACTGGATGTTATTTTGGGGCAAGTGCAGAAATTCACATATTTAGGCACGTAGATAACATCACATGGAAGATGCATCATTGCGATAAAGAACATAATAGAACAAGCAAAAACTACATTCTATCAAATGAAGAACGTTTTGTGCAATAAGTCACTGTCTTTGAAAGTTAGAAAAAGAGTTCTTGCATTTAACACAGAACAATCCTGCGAATCCTGGACAATTAGAAAACAGGCAAAAATATCCCTGGGAGCCATGGAGATGTGGTTTTATAGAAAGAAGAATGCTGATTGGGCAGCCAAATCAAGACATTTTAAGGGAAGCCGAGTCGCAAAGACAACTTATCACAAACATCAGAAAGAGCAGTCATCATATTTTGGCCATGTTATGACAAGACAAAAACTGGAACATGTTGTGACAACCAGAAAGATTTGCCGAAAGAGAGATTGAGGAAGACAGTGTGAGAAGATTCTTGACAGTCTTGTGTCATGGCACAGAAGGGATTCAACACTCAAATTGATCCATGATGTCGAAGATCGTAATTTGTGGAGAGGCATGATCGCCCACGCCAGCTGGCAAGGCACTGGATGATGATGATGAATTTTCAGATCTCCTTCTGACGAGCTCAAACAAGGGCGAAACTCGAGTCTAGTGCTTCCATATTGACGTGGATAGGCCTTAGGTTCATACCAGAGTACGATCAGCGTTGCCAGTGGTGGGTTGTGCTCAATATTTAAAATTCAAATCCCGAAATAACCAAATTAATCAATTTGATTATTGCTCATTGGATTTAGGAGGCCTGGTGTTCCTTGCCAATGAGAAGTCCTGATCGTTTCGGGTCCACATCGATTGACGGACGTCAGTCGCGGCGATTGGGCAATTTTGAGCATAGCCTACGGTGGGTGACGTAATATTCTGTTATGATAATTTGGCTGTGTGTCCAACGTGTGCCGCGTGGTTACACACCTGCTTCACACGTCAGTGATCCGGGGCTTGTTTCTGGATCCGGTCAGGGATATGCACTGCTGACGAGCTCAAACAAGGGCGAAACTCGAGTCTAGTGCTTCCATATTGACGTGGATAGGCCTTAGGTTCATACCAGAGTACGATCAGCGTTGCCAGTGGTGGGTTGTGCTCAATATTTAAAATTCAAATCCTGAAATAACCAAATTAATCATTTTGATTATTGCTCATTGGATTTAGGAGGCCTGGTGTTCCTTGCAAATGAGAAGTCCTGATCGTTTCGGGTCCACATCGATTGACGGACGTCAGTCGCGGCGACTGGGCAATCTTGAGCATAGCCTACGGTGGGTGACGTTGTAATATTCTGTTATGATAATTTGGCTGTGTGTCCAACGTGTGCCGCGTGGTTACACACCTGCTTCACACGTCAGTGATCCGGGGCTTGTTTCCGGATCCGGTCAGGGATATGCACTGCTGACGAGCTCAAACGAGGGCGAAACTCGAGTCTAGTGCTTCCATATTGACATGGATAGGCCTTAGGTTCATACCAGAGTACGATCAGCGTTGCCAGTGGTGGGTTGTGCTCAATATTTAAGATCTCCTTCTCTTTCTCTTGCTCAGTGGCATCTAGAGAAAGAACTTTAAAATGCTACTGTTAACAGGTTTTCTCAATACGGAACCAGCATCTTTTCCTTGACTTTTGAACTGTCTGAATGTGGTTCATTATCTAAGAATAATATTACTAAACATTATCTTGTCTGGAACACCCAGGCAAATGATATAAAGGCAGGCTTAAAAACACACGGAGTAGAGAATTATTAGGGGGCTTCACATGGAAACCTTAAAAGTGTGATGGAAATTACAATAACCATACCATTGTCTTGTAACCTGTCAATATTGTTGTTAAGGATGCCAGGAGAGTTAAGCAGTAAAATCAAGGTGCAGATGAACACTGTGATGGCATACATAAGAACAGTTTAAAGATGGAACCTCAATTTTGACATGCACCAAAGAGGAGCAGCAATCTTTTATCCGTTTTTTTTAATCAGTGAAGGGGTGAAACCAATAGAAATTAATCTGCGAATGAAGGTCCAGTATGATGAAGCATGCCTGTCAGTCCAGCAAGTGTACGAGTGGAATAGGAAGTTTCAAAACAGCACGACTTCTATGAAAAGGGACAGCAGATGGTACATGTGTGGTTACACACGCTACCAAGATAATTTTTTTCTACAGGAATCCCAAGCACTTTATCAGCGCTGGAAGACTTGCATTAAACATAGTGGTGACTACATCATAAAATTATACATGTGTTCCTTACTTGTTCAGAATATATTTATACAAACAAACAAATGTTCTCTATTTTTGATTGTTGAATGAAAGCTACCAAAAGCAAGCCTGTCTTCACCTTGCTCATCATACTTCCAGTCAATTATCAAGAAATGTTATTCCAGATGAGAAGCATCTGGGCCGAGTGGCTAGAATGCTGGATTCTCTTTTGGGAGACCCGGGCTCAAATCCTCGGTAAGGTGTGGAGTTTTTTTTTTCTGTCGGAAAAGAAAACTATAACCTGCACGGTTCGCGGCGAGTGCACTAGACAGGCGGCCTTCATTCCTCAGGCTCAAGACCCCCCTGTCATACACCGCAAGGTAGTATACTGGCAGTAAATGACAGAATTACAGTTATTCCAGACTTAACACGTTAAAAAAAAAAATAGTTATGAACACTATGACGTACTTTCTGTGTCCGAGCTGCATGTAAAAACTTGATGGCCCGTTCTGATGCTCCACCATCGTTGAAGAAAACAATTAAGCAGGACTGTGGACAGAACAATAAAATCATGTACACACATTTTCATAGCCAGCAAGTAATTACACTGGGAAACAAAATGATTCATGGAAATTAGTAGGAATATTTGCTGTCTGAAATTTACTGATAGATACAACCAAAATGTATATTACAAAGGGGCTTCAAATCAAAACCTTAAAAGTGTGATAGAAATTACACTAACCATGCCACTGTCTTGTAACCTGTCAATATTGTTGTTAAGGATGTCAAGAGTGTTAAGCATGTGACATCACAGTGCAGATGAACACTGTGACGTTTAAAGATGGATGCTCCACTTCTGACATCCACAAAAGGAGCAGCATTCTGTTATGCATTTTATTTTAATCAGTGAAGCGGTGAAACAAACAGAAACTCATCGGTGAATGAAGGTCCAGAATGGTGATGCATGCCTAACAGTCCAGGAAGTGTATCAGTGGAGTAGGAAGTTTCAAAACAGCATGATTTTTGTGATGGACTGTTCATGACCAGGGCAGACACCCCAGAGTCGATTTTTCTACAGGAATCCCAGCACTTTATTAACGCTGGAGGACTTGCATTGAATGCAGAGGTGACTAAATCGAAAAATGATACATTTGTTCTTTACTTTTTCAGAATATATTCACCCTAACAAACAAAAAAACGTTTAAAGTTTTAATTTGAAGCCACCTTGTACATAAAAAGGATATAAACAAGGGTAGTCCCTTCCTCACCAACTTTCCTTCACAGATGATTCCCAGTACAATTATCTTGGAACAGTTATAACATCTGATGGAAGATGCCTTGAAGAGATTAGAACAAGAATCACCATGGCGAAAGCAGCCTTTTGCAATATAGAAAAGATACTGACCAATAAAAAGATGTCATTTGCAACGAGAAAAAGGATAGCTTGGCTACGTTGTATGGTCGAGACAAGAACACTGAGCTGATCCACGACTCTAGTGATCCAGCGAGATGGCAAAATATGACCGCCCACACGCTTACCGGCATGGCACACTATGATGATAATTCCCAGAAAATTGGCTGGCACTATTGTTTATGTGGTTGGACTGACCCCAGAGCCATACTGAGTACTGGTCAGAAAAATACAGCTCAATCTGCTGAGGATCGAACCCAGACCACTGTCTTGGTAGGTGAGTGCACTAACTACTATGCCACCATGGCTGTGTATATTACATGGAGACTGGAAATGTAATGACTGGGAAGATTAGCGGTACAGGAGGCAGAGGTAGACAAAGAGAAATAATGATTGATGGTCTAAGATGATGATGTCATAATGACTGGAAAGATTAGCAAGGAGGCAGAGGTAGATAGAGAAAGAGAAATGATGATTGATATTCTAAAATGATAATATCATCATGACAGGAAAGATCCGTGGTAAAACAGGTACAGGTAGACAAAGAGAAATAATGATTGATGGCCTAAGATGATGATATAATAATAACTGTAAAGATTAGCAGTAAAACAGGCAGGGGTAGAAAAAGAGAAATGATGACTGAAGGTCTAAGATGATGATAGGGTAGAACTGACCCAGAACAAAGGCCAAGATCTGTGGAAATACATGAATACCTATGGTACTTTGTAAGGCATATGATGAGGATGATGATGATGAATCTGCTGGCCAACACTTATATTACTGATAAATTGCTGACGTACCTCATCGTGAACAGCTCCTCTCTTGCCCCATGTATGAGGGACCACACTGCTGTCACTATCAACTTTGATCTGCATGGATGAGGTATCTTCTCCTTCAGGCACCGGCACAAAGTCCTCAACCTTGGCTTCCTAACATTGGACAACAAAGTGAGAAACTCTCAGTCTACCATGCACCAACTAAAGTGGTTCAAATATGGCCTCAAATTTACTCAACTCATTTTGAGTTTTCATAATTGAGAATATACACATCCAAATTAAGTATAATAAATGGTTTGGTCTATATCTTTTAAAAGAGGACCAGCTTTGAGAAATTCAGAGAGTACAGTGTAGATCTTCATACTTGTTTCATGGACAACAAAAAGATATTTAGCTGTTATATACCATATGAAGAGAATAAATGAAGTATACTTTGACTTAAATACTTAAAACACCGTCACTTGTATTGTTCAAATGTGGAATATTTGTTATCAATTACAATTTAAAATGAAGTCTTTCGGTCTGCTTCTGCATTTACATTCACTAAAGGAGGTCAGCATGGCCAAATGGATACAAGCACTCGCTTTTAAACTTCTTGTGAGCTGGTGCCGGAGTAAAGAGTTCAACCCCTACACCGGTCAGTATGAATAAAATGTTGATTTCTCATCCTTGACTTGGGAACATAAATTACAAGTACCTCAGAAGCAGAGTGGGTTCGCCTGATGGCAAGGAATACTGGTAATTAAAGAAAGCTAGGCCACATGTAAAAATCAGTACAGCATGGACTATGTTCGAGTTAAAAGTGAGCAAACAAAAAGATTCACCATGGGGATGTATTGTTTTGAATAAAAAAGAAGTGAACTGAAAAAGAAACAGAGGCAGGGAGCAGCGAATGAAGGAACTTACCAGAGGAAGATATGAGAAGTTCACCTCTCCATCGGGTACCGGAGTAAAGTCGTGTATGTTGGACCAGTTGTTGTTGAAGATGCTCAGGCCAGCAGACTTGAACTGATCTGCAGAACACCAGTGATTAATGTAACAGAACACAAGTGATTAATATAACAGAACACCAGTGATCACTGTTACAGAACATCAGTTATTATTGTAACAGAACATCAGTGATTCTTGTAACAGAATGCCAGTGATTATTGTAACAGAACAACAGTGATCATTACAACAGAACATCAGTGATTATTGTAACAGAACATCAGTTATTATTGTAACAGAACATCAGTGATCACTGTAACAGAACATCAGTTATTATTGTAACAGAACATCAGTGATTCTTGTAAGTGCTTATTGTAACAGAACAACAATGATTATTACAACAGAACATCTGTGATTCTGGTAACAGAAAACATCAGTGATTATTGTAACAGAACAGCAGTGATTATTGTAACAGAACACCAGTGATTAATATACAGAATAAACCTAAACATAGAGCTGTGGTGGTTCAGTGAATAGTACAAGGGGGCTTCAAATGAAAACCTTAATTTTATTTTAACAGAACAGCAGTGATTATTGTAACAGAACACCAGTGATTATTGTAACAGAACATAACTGATTATTGTACTAGAAGACACCAGTGATTATTGTAACAGAACATAAGTGATTCTTGTAAAAGAAATTGCCAGTGATTATTGTAACAGAAAACCTATGATTATTGTAACAGAACACCTATGATTATTGTAACAGAACACCAGAGATCATTGTAAAAGAACATCAGTGATTATTGTAACAGAACACCAGTCATTATTGTAACAGAACACCTATGATTATTGTAACAGAACACCAGTGATTATTGTAACAGAACACCAGTAATTAGTGTAACAAAACACCAGTGATCATTGTAAAAGAACATCAGTGATTATTGTAACAGAACACCTATGATTATTGTAACAAAACATCAGTGATTATTGTAACAGAACACCAGTGATTATTATAACAGAACACCAGTGATTATTGTAACAGAACACCAGTGATTTTTGTAACAGAACACCAGTGATTATTGTAACAGAACATCAATGATTCTTGTAACAGAACACCAGTCATTATTGTAACAGAACACCAGTGATTATTGTAACAGAACACCAGTGATTATTGTAAAAGAACACCTATGATTATTGTAACAGAACACCAGTGATTATTGTAACAGAACATCTGTGATTATTGTAACAGAACACCAGTGATTATTGTAACAGAACATCAGTGATTATTGTAACAGAATAAACCTAAACATACAGCTGTGGTGGTTCAGTGAATAGTATAAGGAGGATTCAAATGAAAACCTTCATTATTTTTTGTAATATTCTACAAATTTGCTTAATATCAGCGACAATGTACACCATATTTCAGCCAAAGTATCATTCATGTTTCACATAACATGATATATCCCTCTGCAGTAGGCCCCTTACGAGATGCAGGGAGATATGCCAGGCAAGAAATCGTGCAATATTTTATTGATGGCATCTGTGTTTAAATTATGTATTTCAGCCAAAATATGATTCATCTATTCACTTCACATGATATATCATTCTGCATTACTGAACGTTAACTTGCCAAGAAATCACAAACAGCCAAGAAATCACAAACAGCCAAGGAATTACAAACAGCCAAAAAACTGCTGGGGTTGACTGCGATGTCCTGTAAAGGTCATGCATTTAGCTTTCTAAGTATGCACCTGATGAGAAGCAGTGAAATATGCCATGTCAAGGATTTATTACAAAAGATGTTTTTCTTTTGATAAAATGTAATTTTTGCTTGTCCTTTACCATTCAGTATATCTGTGATACATCCCCCATTTCTTCTTCTGCATTCATCCGGAGTGTTTTTTCAGATGTATTTGCGATGTATTGTTATGCACCCTTGGGCCTAGAACCTTAGGCCAACACATCCGACTTTTGCGTGCGTTTTTGACCTGGTTAGCATTCCCGGGTGGTGCCGTCCACATCCCAGCTGATCAAGTTAGAACGGTTGAATACTTCACGATCAGCCCTCAATAGAAGGCAAGGACAGTCCATGGGCATTATCCGCCATCCAAGGGAGGCTTCCATGGTTGCAGAGCCGGCACATAGCGCTCTGGTGCTGGGCTCACCGAGGGAATCGCCACGTCCTATTCATGGCTGCTTTAATTCCTCACTTCAATATGTTGGGCATTTCGTTCAGTATGGGCCGCTCCCCGCACAAACCAGGCTGGTCTACAGACAGTATCCACTCAGCGAGCTTTCGATTCGGACATGTGCTGTTCGTTGTGCCCGGAAGACATATATAGTCAGAGCTGTTCCGGGCACGACGGACATTCGGAAAACTAGCTAGTCAGAGCTGTTCTGGACACAAGGACATTCAGAAAACTAGATAGTCAGAGCTGTTCCGGGCACAACGGACATTCGGAAAACTTGCTAGTCAGAGCTGTTCCAGTCACAAGGACATTCGGAAAACTAGATAGTCAGAGCTGTTCCGGGCACGTAAGACATTTCACTCGGACGTTTTTGCATTGTGTCAGTTTTAATTTGCCACCCTTAGGCCTGCACATCCGACTTCGGCAGGAATTTTTGATCAGGTTAACAATCCTGGAGGTTTCGAGAGACATTTTTTGTGGTTTCGCTCAAATCTCAGCTGGTCAAGATAGAACGGTCAAAGACATCAGGTCAACCCTCAAGGGAAGGCAGGGGCAAACCATGGGCATTCCCTGCTATCCAAGGAGGCTTCCATAATTGCAGATCCGGCACATTGTGCTCTGAGATTGGGCTCACTTGAGGAATCGCCACATCCTGCTCATGGCTGCTTTAATTCCTCACTTTCATGTATTGGGCATTTTGTTTTGCCACTGGTCGCTCCTCACACAAACCAGGGACGGACAGTCTGCGGATGACATCCACTCATCAAGCTTTCGCTTTGGAATTCCACGTGATGGATTCGTCGTTTCTCGACCTTTGACTACGCTCTCTATGAGTATAGATACAGACTTTCATCGTAACCACTTTGTGCGACTGGACTGCTTTGCCACCTTAAGTATCGCTCATAAGGTAGGCTACATGTGCTGCCGGCTCAGCACACTACCTCCATGCATCAGACAGTGAGTGATGGCCAGGCCCTCTCATCCGGGGATCCCTCATATCCCCCAGCTGAGAGCCTTCGAACAGGGGATAGGTCCCCATTTTATGTTATTGATGTGTCGAGATAGTACAATGTACTCTTGGAAAACATCACAGAACGTGTGTGAATGACATACCTGCATCTAAGGCAAAAATGCCCTAGTCAGATATGTACATCAGTTTGTTTGTATGTATTCTTTCTCCGCAAGATCTAAACATATCTCTTTGTTTGTTTGCAAAGTTATTAACCATATGGTTGCTGAACTAACTGGGTTGCCTTATGCAGTATTGTGTGGCTGTTGGTTTTCTAATGACCGACACTTCCGTCGACAATGAACTGTATTTTTTGTGGCAGACTTTTGTGTTTGCATTCTGGCAGCAGCATTATGCATAGTATACCTTTGTGGGCTGTTAGTTTGTCGAGGCTCCTATCTGTTCCACTTTTCACATTTTGTGTGATATTCACAGGCACAAAAGCGGAGCATAATGGGGGCGACCCTTTACCGTGAAGATGGAACTATAACTAACTAATAAAGTTATTAACCTGCCAAAAGTGTCTAACAACTGAGAATTGACTTACGCTCAAGCTGTTGGTAGTAATATCTGAAGCAGGCAAACCTCATGCGACTGGAAGACTCTATGATGGGCTGTGTGGCACACAGGAGGAATGTGTCTATCTGGAAACAGTCTCGGGTTCGGTACTGTTGGCATGCTACTACCACGCGACACTGCTTGCAGTCTCTGATGAACACGCTGTAGAATAGTAGAACATTCTGAACTGTTTGAAGTCTATGATGAACACACAGGGTTACAATAGAACTTTCGGAAATATTTACAGTTTATGATGAACACTGAGGTAAAACAGAACATTCAGAAATGTTCACAGTATATGCTGAACAAAGATAAAATAGAACATTCAAAAATATTTAAAGTCTATAATTGTCAAAGAGCTGCAAGGAACCTAATAGAGAAGATAGAGATAGAGCTATGGAAAGAGATCTAGACAGGATCAAGAGAGCATAGCTATCTAGGAAATAGGGACAGAAGCACGAGTGAGAACTATAAATAGTTCTCCAACTGGACACACTCATGTCCAAAAAGGGGACACTGTAAGACGTGAGCTGGAGTTGCCCACAATAGAGTGGGGAAACCCGCATCACGAGAAGTGTCAAGGAAACACCAGACAGTTGACCAGCTACTAACTGCGTGCTGGAACTCCGAGCATGCAAACTAGCTGCTGCACGTAGAGTCAACTGATCGTGGCTGAACACACCACGAATATCGTCAGACCGCAACTCGACAGCGTAGAGGACAGACGACAGTATTCGCTCTGAATACTTTGTTGCTTATAAAGGACAATAGCAATAGTTGTGACTTAGCCTTAGCTTCGATAGACATTACCATCGATCTCATCTTTCATACAGCATCATTACGATATACCATGATGTGTATTACCTATGTGATTATCCGCTCGCAGAGCTACTGTACAACGAGCTAATAAACTTGTATTATATTTGTATTCTTTTGTACGTTCTCATTTCGAGTGGTACAAAAGCGGAATCCTTGTATGCCTGTCAAAGTTAAGTTGTTGACAGGCAGGATCCGATTTGGTGTCAGAAGGTGGGGCTTGAACCACCTTCAAGCACTTTTCAAGACCATTTTCCCACATAAAGTGTAAAAATGTGTACTAAAATACGATGTATTATTCCATCGAGTTGAATTTGGAAATTTAAACTGTGATTTCTGTAAACGGTAAATATGTATCTAAATCACAAGTTTAACGTTTATTTTTGAATATTTGTGGTATTACTTTCATTATGTCAACATTCATTGAATTTACCCACGAACTTGTGCAAAGTCAAATTTATTTTGTACATTAGGAAATTAGAAGTCAAGCTAAGGTCATACAGCACAGCTCAGTCAGAGACAAGTAGATAGTGAAGACAAGACGACAATCGACTGTTCATTTGACGATTCATCTCACAATTCATTTGACGAGTCATTAATACAATCAAACCATTCATATCATTATATCATCCATATTATGCACATCACATTTGTAATTTGCCGATCGTAAGAACTGTAACATTCAAAATTGTTCACCACCATGTATTTTGCAACATATATTATGTCCTAATTGTTGATGCTCTATAAAACAGAGACATCACGTGTACGAGCAAGCCTATCAATGCTGTGTGTGCAAGCCTATCAATTCTGTGTGTGCAAGACAGCGGTGTAACATCCTGAGGGGCCGTATTTTCATCTGAATAGATGAGTATTTTTTCACTATTTTGATAAGCAGTATTAACAATGCATCTTACTTTTCAGTGATTGAATGTGAACGTGTGAAATTTATTAATTGAAATTACTTATTTACCATTTGTGTAAGAACATAAAGCCATACAATGGCAACATTAGGTGAATGCATCCAAGCTGGCAAAGACCTAGGCCATAGCGGGGAGAAATTAGAGAAATGGGCAGAACAGAAATATAAAGAGGAAACAGATAAAGAGAGAGATGCACGAGCACTCGAAAGACAACATCAGAAAGAGATGAAAGAGTTAGAAGAAGCCACCAAGCAAAAACAAATAGCATCAGATGATGCCACTAAACAGAAAGAATTAGAGATAAGACAAAAGCAAATAGAATTAGATGACGCCACTAAGCAAAAGCAATTAGAATTAGATAACGCCACCAAGCAAAAACAGATAGAATCAGATCAAGCCACCAAACAAAAGCAAACAGAGATAGACGCACAAACAAAGTTAAAGATGAAGGAAATGGAAGTCGACTCAAACATTCAAATAGCTACCACTAAACAGAAAAGTCAGGAAGAGCAAAACAAATTTTCTAAATATAAAGGGGTCATCAAGCCCTATAGTCAAGGAGATTCAATCTCAGCCTGGACCGAGAATATAGAGTTTCAGCTCAGAGTTCAGAAAATACCGCTAGAAGATTGGGCCATGATTTATATGAGAAATCTCTCTGGGGAGCCCTTAAAAGTTATTGAGTCTATACCAACAGAATTAAGAAACAACTACCAATATATTCATGACAGAATCATGCAGCATTTTCTACTCGATGCTCCTGGATATCAGATCCAGTACTCACAAATTAGACCTAAACCGAACGAAACGTTCCTAGATTATGTATCTAACGTTCAAAGTATATTCAGTAAATGGCTTAAGGCGGCGAAAGTAGGAAAGAATTTTGATAAGTTACAAGACTTAATGGTTATGGATAAAGTGATATCCACAGAGCCAACTCCTTTTGCTAAGTTCCTGCAACAAGCAGACATTGAATCTCTAGAACAGTTGGAGAAACGTGGTTCGGCATATTTCTCTTCCAACCGAGATGTATTTAAGTCATCTATACATGATTCTGATATTACAGCATTTGTAAAACATCAACCAAACAGATCTTTCAACCAGAAATCATATCAGAAGAAAGATAAACCATACCAAAAGCCATATAAGTGTGGATACTGCAATTTATACCACCAAGAATTCTCGATGTGTGATAAGAATCCCTCATATCCTGCACATTTTGAAATGATGATCAAAAAGCAGGAGAATAAAAGGAATTCATATAAACGTGCAGTTAAATGCTTCTTCTGTTCGTCTTATGGACATTATTCTTCCAAATGTTTGGGTAGGCAAAGAATGAAGGCCAGCAACGCTGTGCTGATTGATACATCTTCTGATAGTGATAGTGAAGTTGAGTGCGAGAATGAAAATGTATTACCATTCAATGAGTGTGAAAGTGTTGCTGTTGCTACTGATATTTTAGACTTTGATAAATGTGATACTTGTCATTAGTTCCATACGGATGGTAAACTCAAATGTGGTCATATTGTACCATTTTCTAATGAATATGCAAATTCAGCTTTAGCCTCCAGAGGCAATTTAAAAGTTCTACGATGCACTGGTCAATGAATATCCATGCCAATGTTTACTTGATAGCGGGAGTACTTTAATCGGGGTAAGGAAAGAACTAATTAACCCAGAGGATTATACGGGTGATTTTGTTAAATGCCGCACTTTTTCTGGCAATATTGAGAAATACCCTCTGGCAAAAGTCCGTATTTCCGGCACATTTACGTGCGCTATTTTACTTAACCCCTGTACTGACCTCATTTTGGGGTGCCTGCCTGGGTTAAGACACTGCACTGATGACGAAATATTAGCCTGGAAACACACCAACACGGCTAATGCAGTAACTAGGTCAGAGACCCAAATACATCAAACTGACCTACAAGATGAGATGTTACAATTATTAAGACCTAGCGGTACTATTGACAATACCACTCGACAAGAGTTTATCGAGGTACAATGCGCCGATCCAACCATTGCACCTTATTTTAGATTATTAGGTGAGAAAGCAAAATTAACCAAAAATGCCTCCTGGTATTTTAAGCTCCATAATGGAATTCTCATGCGATATTATACCACCAATAACCATGATATTCAGCAGACGGTGCTACCTGTGAAACATCGACAAAACGTGTTAAACATTGCACACGATTCACCGTTTGCTGGACATTTGGCTTATGACAAAACTAGAGCCAGAATTTTGGCACATTTCTATTGGCCTAAGTTTTGTAACGATATAAAATCATTTTGTCGGTCATGTACCATTTGCCAACGTTTAGTGAGAAAGGGAAAGCATGTAACAGCCGAGGTCCAACCTTCAACATTGGCCTCTAGACCGTTTGAAAGTGTAGCGGTGGATATTGTTGGACCCCTGAATCAGGTGTCGAACAAAGGAAACTGGTTCATACTAACCCTCGTGGATCTCTGTACGAGGTGGGTCGAGGCGGTGGCCCTAAAATATATTACCTCCAAAGATGTGGCTAATGTATTTTTACATCTATTTGCTCAATTTTGATTCCCTCGAACCATTTTATCAGACCGGGGAACCCAGTTTATATCGGCTGTCATGCAAGCCCTTACAAAATTACTAGGGATCAAACAACATTTCACTAGTCCCTACCACCCTGCCAGCAATGGAATTATAGAAAAGATTAACGGGGACCTAAAACACATGCTGGTAAAGGTAACAGCAGAGAACCCAGCTGATTGGGATACTCTATTACCAACAGTGCTGTTTGCTTATCGAGAAATTCCGCACTCAAGTACGGGTTTCTCGCCATTTGAGTTAGTGTATGGGGCGAACCCTCGTGGACCCCTAACAATTTACCATCAGCTAATCACTAGCACACCAGATAGTCCAACCCCAGTAACACCGTACGAGATGGTAACAGAGACACGCGATAAAATCATGAAGGTGTGCGTAGTAGCCAAATCATCTTTGGAGAGAAAAGGCCAGATCTACCGTCATTATGCCAATAAGGGTACCAAAACCCTACACCTTGAACCCAATCAAGAGGTGCTACTTTTACTACCAGATAAACGTAATCTATTATTAACTTCATGGCAAGGGCCATTCAAAGTGGTACGACAGATATCAGACGTCGATTATGAAATATCGATAAACCAAAAATTAAAGATATTTCATATCAACATGCTGAAGCCTTACTTCTCACGACAAGAACCGACGACAGACGAACAGAATGCACCCACACCAAGCAACCCGACGACAGACGTACATAGCGCAACTACACTAGTTAGAGCGACAGAAGACGATGACAACGCACATACACTTAGTCAGGAAACAGAACACACAGGTAGTACAACAACAGTACTCAATCAGATAGACGACGATGACATAGAATTACCAGTCCCAACAGTAGACAGGACTGGGACAATTGACAGTATACGAAGAGAACCGAGACTCACAGACGAGCAAAGACGACAGATAATAGAGCTAGTGACAGAATACAGAGACATTTTGCCGACATTCCAGGTAGGACTGACAGAATACAACACTCCATCATTCTGACTGATAACACCCCTATCAAATGCCGACCTTATTCCATCCCATTAAGTTATAGGGAAAATCTCGACAAGGAACTTCTAAATCTTGAGTCGAGTGTAATAATCCAAAAGTCTCAGTCAGAATACTCTTTTCCTATCGTCCTTGTGAAGAAAAAGGACTCCACGATCCGCCTCTGTGTTGATTATCGCCGGTTAAATAAAGTCACCAAGGTCGATGCAGAGCCAATCCCATCATGTTAGGATCTTATTCTTGATATGTCCACCTCTCGAATTTTTTCTAAACTTGACCTAACTAAGGGATATTGGCAAGTCCCGATGGAGCCATTTTCTATCCATCTTACAGCATTCTCAACACCTCTAGGTCTGTATGAGTGGCTATTCCTTCCTTTCGGCTTTCGTAATGCTCCAGCCACTTTTGTCCGACTCACCAGGGACCTTCTCCATGGAGTTACAAATACAGTGACGTACATTGATGACATTTTTGTCCATACTGCAGACTGGACATCACACTTACAGAAACTGCGACATGTCTTCGATAGATTGAGGTTATTCGGCCTTACTGTAAAGCCAACCAAAGTTGAGTTGGGAATGGAAGAAATTGATTTCCTAGGCCATACAAGCATCAGAGGCCAACTTAAGACAGACGAGAAAATTGTCACCAAAATTTTGAACTTAACCATGCCAACGACCAAGAAGCAGGTCAGAAGCTAGCTTGGTCTAGTGAATTACTACAATAAGTTCATACCCAATTTAGCTGAAATCACCAGCGTTTTTTCGAATGTTTTGAAAGCATCTGTGAAATTAAATGTACAAGATGCGAAGTTAATTGCTGCATTATCAAAATTAAAACATTTGTTCAGCGTTGTACCTATCTTGCGCTTGCCTAACTCCAATCTTACGTATTTTCTCCGTACAGACGCAAGTGCGATTTCCATCGCGGGAGTTTTAGGACAGTTCTATGAGGGAATCTTTCACCCCATCGCATATGTAAGCCGCAAGATTACCCCTGCTGAATCGAGATACTCAGTCTCTGAGTTAGAGGCTTTAAGCGTCATCTATTGCGTCCAGAAGCTTCATAGATTCTTAGCGGGTACCGAGTTTGTCATTGAAACTGACAATTCACCGCTGACAGTGATGCAGTCGGGAGTCCACCGTAACAACAGGATCTACATATGGTCTTTGATCCTGCAGAATTATGCGTTCACCATAAAACACATCAAGGGGAGCATGAACTTTCTGGCAGACACACTTAGCCGACCTTCTCCGATCGATATACCAGAGGTATGAGAAGAGAACGATCCGACATCACCAAAATCAGTGACACTGTAATTAACTAGTGCCTTATGGGGTGAATACAGACACTGTAGTGCGCTTACTATTGGGAATCGCCTGAACTTGCTTGTTATGAACTGTGTCAGTATAAGTGAAAGTGAACAGACACATTATGAGATGTCTATGCCACCACCATATATGCAGCCCATGAGTAGAACGATAGTTCAACATTACCCAGGATGAGAGCGTATGTTTCGGAATTTGTCGAAATGAACTCTATGTTTTCATCGAGATTCAACAGAGGACGCTAATCCGACAACACACCTGGATGTAATTAGGTAATTTAGATATAAATGAATTGTATGTGATATGTATAATATTTTGTTTTTATAACAGTTGCATGTAACATCATATTTTTGTAGTTATAATAGAGTATAGAACCACCCTTATAACCTTATTTATATCATTTAATAGTTAAGTGTCATTTACATGTAGTTAGATTGCCACCTACACAAATGGCAAAATCGGTAGGATCCGATTACTAAAAGTAATTTACAGTTAGTTAGAAACTCATTTAGTGTAACCTTTATATATTACTTTTCAACTTAGGAAATATTACTTTAGTTTATCATCATGTAAACACATTTTTCTTAGACAGTTATTTAATTAGAACATTAGTTAGAAATTAATCCCATCATTTAGAAAATTATACCATTCTATGTATTAACACACAATAAGGTAACTAACACACTCTTCCCCATTTTCAGCATTTAGTTAGATTAGTTCCCTTAGGTTAGCTTAGCTCAGCACACCAACTTAGAATAGTTTAGCTAGATTAAATAGTACCCACAGGATTGGTAGCGAACAATCCTCTTAAACGTGTATATTTTTGTATAGAAATGACGAGTGTAGAACTAGAGCACAGTCATTTGGCTTGAAAACTTGTTTAAATTCAGCCAATTATTTATTGTACATAGATATTGTTCATCCATTCTTTTTTCTACAACCATATTTTAATGACAGAACATGTATTTTAAAACCGGTGTGGAATGAAAGAAGAATAAAAGATGTATGAATGAGAGGAGAGAATGAACCAAATACAGAGGAGTGAGACATGGTGTGGAAATTTTTTTTCGCCGCACAATGCGAGTTGTTGTAATTCGTCTGTGTCAACGTGTTAAGACGATGTGTTGTTCTATTTTTATCCGTGTGTAGTTGCCATACTTTAATGATAGAAATAGGAAACATATTTTGAGCATCATAAACCGGGAGGGTAGTCATAAATCAGACTTACACACTTGTTTGTGACTACAATAAACCGCTTTACGGCGCTTGAAAGATTACCTACACGTAAATATAGACACAGTGACATATTGGTAAGGTAAATACATATTAGTTTTAGAGAACCACGCAACTAACCAGGAAAACTAACACATAAAGATGCATACACCATTAATTGCAAAGAGAAATAACTACTCTAAACAGGGGACACAACAAAATCTTGAAAACCTTAGTTTAACACTGAAATATTTCTTCACAAGCGGAAGCTAAAAAGGTGAACGTGAGCACATAAAGCATATATACTAGTTGGAGTAAATATTATATGGGAGCATGAATATTATTCATGTATTGTACTCGTAATAGGGGCAATTTTGTATCGGTTGTCAGTTTTATTGACAATTTGAGGACAGGCCAAAAGGCATTGGTTCCGGATCACACAAACTCCCAAGAAGTATAATGTTAGTATGAGCCAGTCTCTAGCCAACTGTACTAGTGTGATGTGCTAATCAATTAGCCAAGTGAAGTAGTACAACAATGTGACGAGGGAAAGGAGAGATCTTGTCCTATGCCTAGAACAGAAGTAGAAAACTCTTGCAGTCTTTGACAAAATTAGACAGCCCTAATTTTTGTTGAGATTATTACTTGTGTTACACTCACAACTTAAAAGTTTGTAACACAACACAGGGGGAGGGAGAGCCTGTCAAAGTGCTGCAAGGAACCTAATAGAGAAGATAGAAGTAGAACTATGGAAAGAGATCTAGACAGGATCAAGAGAGCATAGCTATCTAGGAAATAGGGACAGAAGCACGAGTGAGAACTATAAATAGTTCTCCAACTGGACACACTCGTGTCCAAAAAGGGGACACTGTAAGACGTGAGCTGGAGTTGGCCACAATAGAGTGGGGAAACCCGCATCACGAGAAGTGTCAAGGAAACACCAGACAGTTGACCAGCTACTAACTGCGTGCTGGAACTCTGAGCACGCAAACTAGCTGCTGCACGTAGAGTCAACTGATCGTGGCTGAGCATGCCACGAATATCGTCAAACCGCGACTCGACAGCGTAGAGGACAGACGACAGTATTCGCTCTGAATACTTTGTTGCTTATAAAGGACAATAGCAATAGTTGTGACTTAGCCTTAGCTTCGATAGACATTACCATCGATCTCATCTTTCATACAGCATCATTACGATATACCATGATGTGTATTACCTATGTGATTATCCGCTCACAGAGCTACTGTACAACGAGCTAATAAACTTGTATTATATTTGTATTCTTTTGTACGTTCTCATTTCGAGTGGTACAAAAGCGGAATCCTTGTATGCCTGTCAAAGTTAAGTTGTTAACAATAATGTATACACTTAGATAAAAATAGAACATTCAGAACAGTTTAAAGTATATGATGAACACACATAACATTCAAAAATGTTTAGTTTTATGATGAACACACTTAGATAAAATAGAACATTTGGTACTATTTAAAGTTTATGATGAACACACAGAAGTAAATTAGAGCATTTGGATCCACCTGATAAACAAACTGTGAAAAACATGACCATTCAGAACTGTACAAAGTCAATTATGAACATTCCATGATTAAAATGAACATTCTAAAGGCTTGCAGTCTCTGATTAACACACTCAGATAATATAGAACATTTTACACTATTTGCAGCCTCAAAGCAACTCTGTCCTTTGATTTATTCGAGGAAAATTAATCAAATGGTTTCATCTTCCATTCCAAACCACAACAGAGATTTCTTCTTCTGCTGCTGTCTTCTATCTCCCAATGGAGGACAGACCCTCAAACAACTCACACTTTGATATTGTCTGGTTGCATTTTGCAACTAAGGTTGTTTTTTTTTTTTTTAATGAGGCAGCCGGTCTCAAGACAATCCTTCAGTCACTTCTTACACTGTGCATGGAAGGTTAGAGTGTTACTGTTCTTTGCTGCCCTTATGTCCCCCAGTTATACACAGGCAGTGCTGACCTTAGTTGACACCTAATATCTTTTCCAACTTCATGGCAAAGGGTTCCCCCATAATGCCCTGTTCCTGTGCCAGTTAACAGCATACAGCAAACACCTCATTGTCCCATTTGAAAAGTAGAATAGACAGCAGTCCCGATAAACCAGCGGCACACACAGATATACATGCATAAGACTGCTGCCAGAATGCCAACACAAAGGGCCGCTACTAAAATTAGTTTATCATCGATGGAAGCGGAAATCACTAGAAAACCAGCAGTTACACACACATTACCACATAAGGCAAACCAGGCTAGTTCAGCAACTGGCCGTCCGCCATTTTTCTGAGCAAGCAGTTCACAATACAAACCATAATGGACAGATGTAAAAGCACTCCACGTGAAACCCTCAACTCACAATGTCACTCCACAAACTTAACTCAGTAGTTGGGCAACAAAACCATGTACTACCAGTCCAAAATGAGGAAAATGAGCAAGAAAACTATAGCCAGAAGTAACAACGCTCCAGAGGCCTTAAAAGCTCAACAGCCTATCCGCCACATTGGACATATCTTGTTTCACGACCAAACCATCTGACTCGCTGTTTTTAAAACAAAATATAGTTGAATACTGGTTTATTTGTAATCTCTTTCTGTTTCATTTTCTTCTCACAATTGGCTGGGTTTTGTGGCTAACGATTTTCTACGGGATGAGAAAACCAGACCCAAGCTCAACCCTCCTTCGTCGCCTATAATGACCTGTATGGTAGGCTACAGTGTGATACTATTTGCTTTCATTAAGGGTTCCAGTAACAAACGAGAGGTACACTCCTTAGTCGCTTCTTGCAAAATGTGTGGTAGGTTTCAGTTAATATTCTTTGCTTCTCATTAGGGTAACGTGAACACGGGCAAAGCCCCGCTAGTCGTCACTTACGAAATGTGTGGTAGGTTGCAGTGTCACTATTCTTTGCTTTCCATTAGGGTCCCGATTTTACACATTACAAAATAACTACAAATATTCACTAATTGGTGCCTGTGCAAAATAAAAGGAACAAAATGGAATGACAAAATTATCAATGTGGAGTTCATGGAAAGAACCAGACAAATACTAATGAACCTAGAGGTGAAGAAAAGACCCTTGCGCTAAATAGGCCATCCAATGAATTGTGTAACTAGAAAAGGCTTAGTCCAAATCTACAAGGCAAAAGAAATAGAGGAAGACCTAAAAACTCATGGATACGATAAGTAGAAACATAAATTAACAATAATGTAAGGACATGGACTGAGCTGCATCTGACAGCTAAAGATAGGACGACTTGGAGTGAGTGGGTTGAAGACCAATGCTCCAATAGAGGATAGAGGACAAAGAAAAGGTTAAATATTGGTGCTGTGCCTAGTTATAACAACAATAAACGAAACCAGACAGGTAGCTGAAGCCTGCTGTGGTTGTGTGAAGTATTAAGACCATCACATTTTGTAGGCCTGAGTGCACGGAGGAATATGTGGACAGTATTTCCCTCCTTGAAGAGATTAGAACAAGAATCACTAGGACAAAACAAGATTAGAACAAGGATCGCTAGGGAAAAGAGATATAACAAGAATCGCTAGGGCAAAGAGAGATTAGAACAAGAATTGCTAGAACAAAGAGAGATTATAACAAGAATCGCTAGGGCAAAGAGAGATTAGAACAAGAATCGCTAGGTCAAAGAGAGATTAGAACAAGAATCGCTAGGGCAAAGAGAAATTATAACAATAATTGTTAGGACAAAGAGAGATTATAACAAGAATCGCTAGGGTAAAAAGAGATTACAACAAGAATTGCTAGGACAAAGAGAGATTATAACAAGAATCGCTAGGGCAAAGAGATATTATAACAAGAACCGCTAGGGCAAAGATAGTTTAGAACAAGAATCGCTAGGACAAAGATAGATTATAACAAGAATCGCTAAGGCAAAATGAGATTCGAACAAGAATCGCTAGAGCAAAGAGAGATTATAACAAGAATCGCTTGGGCAAAGAGAGACTAGGACAAGAATCACTAGGCCAAAGAGAGACTAGGACAAGAATTGCTAGGGCAAAATGAGATTATAACAAGAATCGCTAGGGCAAAGAGAGATTAGAACAAGAATTGCTAGAACAAAGAGAGATTATAACAAGAATCGCTATGGCAAAGAGAGATTATAACAAGAATCGCTAGGGCAAAAAGAGATTATAACAAGAATCGCTAGGGCAAAAAGAGATTGTAACAATAATCACTAGGGCAAAGAGAGATTGTAACAACAATCGCTAGGGCAAAGAGAGATTATAACCAGAATCGCTAGGGCAAAGAGAGATTATAACAAGAATCATTAGGGCAAAGAGAGATTATAACAAAAATCGCTAGGGCAAAGAGAAATTATAACAAGAATCACATGGGGAAAGAGAGATTAGAACAAGAATCACTAGGGCAAAGAGATATTAGAACAAGAATCGCTAGTTCAAAGAGAGATTATAACAAGAATCATTAGGGCAAAGAGAGATTATAACAAGATAATAAGAATTACTAGGGCAAAGAGAGATTATAAGAATTGCTAGGGCAAAGAGAGATTATAACAAGAGTCGCTATGGCAAAGAGAGATTATAACAAGAATCATTAGGGCAAAGAGAGATTATAACTTGAGTCACTAGGGCAAAGAGAGATTAGAAGAAGAATCGCTAGGGCAATGAGAGATTATAACAAGAATCGCTAGGGCAAAGAGAGATTAGAACAAGAATGGTTAGGACAAAGGTAGCCTTTTACCAGATGGAAAACATACTGAACAATAAAAAGATGTCATTTGCAATGAGGAAAAGAGTGTTGAAGTGCTACACAGAACCTGTACTTCTGTATGGATGTGAAACATGGACAATGAGCAGACAAGATGAAACACATATAATGGCAGTGGAAATGTGGTTTCTGGGGGAAATGCAAAGAATTGCTTGGACCGGCAAAACAAAAACTAATGGCAAGTCCTACAAGAAGAAAATCAAAACTGTAAACTGATTAGAGATATTAGATGTAGACAGTCACGCTGTTTTGGGCATGATATGAGAAGAAATAAACTAGAGAACTTGGCAACAACTGGCAAGATTGAGGGAAAAAGAACTAGGAAAGAGAGTAAATATCTGGATGGCTTAACCATATGATATGGTCAAGACAAGAACACAGAGCTGATCTACGATTCTGGTGATTGTGTGAGATGGAGAAACATTACCGCCCATGCTTATCAGCATGGAACATGATGATGATTTCACTCCTGCTGCGAACCACGAGAGCTGGCATCAAACCCTTGTTTGACACGCTCATGCCATTGTCAGTCTAACATCCTAACCATTACAACAATAATGTCCACTGCTATCCCCTAATATCATGTTACATGACCAAACCATCTGACGCACTGTGTTTTTAATATAGTCAAATGTGGGTGCTGACTATAACTGCTACCTAATACCTTGTTATATATATACAGCTAAGTCAAGAACCGACATCACAGCACTCAGGACATTCCCATCCATGCTCCATCCCTGTCTGCAACAGCCAGCGAAGAGTCCCATACTAATGTACCTTGTTACATATAGTGTGGGCCTGTGTGGCAAAGTGGTTAAGCCGTGCTCTGAAGGCTATGGGTTAATTTCCTGACTCTGTCATTGAATTTACAAGGGCAAGTTTCTCGTAGACTCCTTGAAGTGGTTGCTGGAGCTACAGAGTTTGTACTCTGTGCAACTCTTTGGGCAGGCCGTACTATGGAAAGAAACCTAGCCATATGGTATAAAACTCAGTGCAATGAAATCAACCCTCTAGTCTGTAAACTTCTTTTAAACCTTGTTACATGATCAAATCATCTGACTCACTGTTTTTTTAACATTCAAATACTGGTGCTGTCCCCCAGTTGCTACCTATTATCTTTCTTTGTGTTCTGGCTCTTCTTAGCTTTAGAATTAATATCAGGCAATGTTTCTGGGTAGAATTTAATCTCTCCTCATCCATCAAATTTGAGGCAATACTCGAAAATAATTGAAAATTAAACTTTAACAGTTACAACGCAAGAGTACTTAAAAATTACGCTCAATATTAAAATTTTAAACTTTAACAGTTACAACAACGCAAAAGTTTTTTTTGTTTTGTTCGCATATCCTTTACAGGACATCACTATCAACATCAGCATCTTTCAGCTGGTTGTTGATTTTTTGGCAAGATTACGCTCAATAGTTTAATGCAAGAGTACTTAAAATTAATTTAAAATTTTACAGTTATAACAGAAAATTCAAGCACCAAAACTCAGTCAATTGTGACATTCTGTAGGAATTCAACAGGAAAAAGAAAGCAGCAGGAAGGTAAGTCGCAGTGAAAGATCACTCACCTGGATCTGATTGGTCCAAGAAAAATGCTACAGTTAATGCAGTCATCAACACTGACTGTTGCTATGTGGTCAAATATGTAAATACTTGAATCCTGAAAACATAAAATAACAACAATAATAATAATAACAGCAATAATAATAATAATAACAAAAATAATGACAATAATAATAACAACAATACATTATGATATTTAACACCATTAAAACATGATCATTTGTCATAGCTGGGCATCTGACATCATGATTAGATCTTGCACCAGGTCTGTGTTCTAGTTCTGATTACGCCATGTGGCCAAGCCATCCAGGTATGTAATTGCCATACGTGCTCCATCCTTATCTTCAAAAGCCCAGTGAAGAATCTCCCAATGGTACCAGTAGCAGTCTGATTAAGTATCCGTCTAGCCTTTCCTCAGTGTTGACCAGATCCTCTGATCACTCCCTGCTCACCCTGATCCCAAATGGCCCCGACCACGTCTGCCTTATCATGGCCCAATACCCCACCGAGCGGTGCAGACCCAGATAATTTTTCTGTCTCCTCGCTTCCCACCACACCAGCAATTCCAGGGGAAAACATTCAACAGATGATCTCTATTTTTGATTGTTGAATTGAAGCCGTGTTACAATCACGGCATGAGTGAGCTGTTTGTCCTCCAACTAACAGAATGCCACTGTGCCTGCATCCACCTCCATTCACAGACTAAATGTTGTGGTATTATAAGCCAGGCTTTCCTGCACCAAACATCTTTCACCAACCTTCGCCAAAAACCTTCAAGCACTTCAATTACCTCTAAGCACACAGCCATCCATGTGGATGATTAAATCGCCTGGTTGCGACTAAAGAGGGTTGGTCTTTGACAAATGGTCACCCCAAGAAGTTCTTGCTGTTGATATATCTGTGCAGGAGAGGTCATATGCTTAAAGTTTACTGTGAAGAGAAACCAGTAGCTTTTGCACAGACACCTGCACATTGGGTGTGATGCTATGTTATGTTATGCCGACCAACATCACTATAGATTGGACACGTGTGCTCAGTCGTCCCATACAGCAGACATATCTAAGTATCTCAACCATTGTTCCCATGAGGTGTTGGTTGTAATATCTCCCCTCTTGCCCTCAAGGATGTCATTAACTCCTAGGTTATGTAATTGGGCTAACTTCAGAAACTCGTCAGTAACTTTCCGTACCACACTGACAATGTCAACCACGTTCATGCTTGAAATGGAGCATTATTTGCCATTTGGTCCATGTTTTCACTGCCCTTGATGCTGTGTCCTAGTGCATATTGGTTGTAAGAAGGTATACATGCATCAACATTGCCCTTGTTCCATATCTTAGTGCACATTGGTTGTAAGAAGGTATACATGCATCAACATTGCCCTTGTTCCATATCTTAGTGCACATTGGTTGTAAGAAGGTATACATGCATCAACATTGCCTTGTTCCATATCTTAGTGCACATTGGTTGTAAGAAGGTATACATGCATCAACATTGCCTTGTTCCATATCTTAGTGCACATTGGTTGTAAGAAGGTATACATGCATCAACATTGCCTTGTTCCATATCTTAGTGCACATTGGTTGTAAGAAGGTATACATGCATCAACATTGCCTTGTTCCATATCTTAGTGCACATTGGTTGTAAGAAGGTATACATGCATCAACATTGCCTTGTTCCATATCTTAGTGCACATTGGTTGTAAGAAGGTATACATGCATCAACATTGCCCTTGTTCCATATCTTAGTGCACATTGGTTGTAAGAAGGTATACATGCATCAACATTGCCTTGTTCCATATCTTAGTGCACATTGGTTGTAAGAAGGTATACATGCATCAACATTGCCCTTGTTCCATATCTTAGTGCACATTGGTTGTAAGAAGGTATACATGCATCAACATTGCCCTTGTTCCATATCTTAGTGCACATTGGTTGTAAGAAGGTATACATGCATCAACATTGCCCTTGTTCCATATCTTAGTGCACATTGGTTGTAAGAAGGTATACATGCATCAACATTGCCTTGTTCCATATCTTAGTGCACATTGGTTGTAAGAAGGTATACATGCATCAACATTGCCCTTGTGCCATGTCCTAGTGTACATTGGTTGTGAGAAGCTATATTTGCATCAACATCCAATTTTAAGCAAGCGGATCATCAGTCCCAGACCCTACATTTTTCTTCTTTTGCCTTGAAGACTCCTAGTGGATAATAGGCCCACAACCACACACACCAAGACCTGTGTAGGCCTGTATAAGTGGCTGGATGTTAGCGGATATTTCCTACAGTGTGAGATAGCCAGTCTCTGACCAACCCTCTTTAGTTGCCATTTATAACATGCACAGGAAGTGTACAGAGTTACAATTGTTTACTTCCCCATTGGGGCCCCAACAACATATAGGGCACGACCCTACATCTCATCTCATCATGTTCCACCTGTACCTTACGGTGTCGAGGTGAAGCATAAACAGCGAGAGAGTGCCCATTTATGGGCTTCTATCGAGATTCCCATGTACTGTGTTATTCCTTCTGTCCATTGTTTACATGGTCAGCATCTTCTTCTTGTTTGATTTTGTCTGCACATCATTGCTTGTTGCGGTATACTGTTAGTCGGTAGCCTAGTCATATGCCCGAACCTTTTCATTTGCTGCTTTCTAATTAAATCTAGCACTGCTATTACTCCCACTTTAGTCCTGATTTAATTATTTCCGATTTTCTCTCTTCTTGATATGTTGAGTATTTTACTCAGGAATCACATGTCCGATGTAATTTTGTTCCTTCTTTTTCTGTCATTGTCCAGGTTTGGCAATAGTACGAGGGTAAGGTAATAAGTAAGTCACAAATTGCTGTAGAAAAATAAACAACTATGATAACAACTTGAAACCAGTTTATTATTATACATACATTGTCCCTTTATTTCTCAACATAATTTCCACCAACATTGATGCACTTATCCCATTGTTCTATCAGTCCTCCCAAACTGGCTGCCTAGAACTGCGTGCTCTGTTTTCTACACCACGTTTTCACTTCACATTCAACTTTGGCGTCACTCACGAAATGTCTCCCGCCAAGGTGGATTTTCAGTGGACTTAGCCCCTAGCGATTTCCCGTAAAGCGGTGCATAGCTGGGTAGAAAAAGTTACGAGCATGAGTCAATAAGTAAGTCACACAGTTCTGTGGGATGGTAGGTAAATGAAAACAGAGCATGCAGTTCTATGCAGCCAGATTGGGAGGACTGATAAAAAGAAGGGATATGTGCATCAATGTTGGTGGAAATTATGTTGAGAAATAAAGGGACTATGTATGTATAAAAATAAACTGGTTTCAAGTTGTTATCATAGTTATTTATTTTTCTTCAGCCATTTGTGACTTATTTATTAACTTACCCTCGTAGCATAGAGTTGGTAGAAAGACTGTGTTGTTGAGTGTTTTTAGCATCTACTCATACGTGTTTGTTCTTTAGTATTGATGCCATTTGTCCAATGAGTTGGTTTGCCCTATTGCATTTATTCTCAATTTCATCTTTGCCATTTGATGGTATAATACTTCCTAAGTACTTAAAGCTCTTGACTTGTTTCAAGTGGTGTTCTTTTAGATTAATGTTTGTTGCTTTGTTCTTCTTTGTTGTGGTTATTATCTCTGTTTTACTACAAGGTCCCCCACAAATACCATTCAGTTAGTATTGTCACAGTACCTGTACATTTTACGTTATTACCTAACTCTGTGGCGAAGGGGATACAAATGCAATTCATAATCCTGCAAACCATGTTCAAAACAGCTGAGGGCAATTTGGAAGCAGACCATCTTGCGTTGGTTTCTCTACAATGGTATGAATGCTGATCACTCAAAAGCAATGGCAAACTACTAAACGTAAACTTGCCCAGGAATTACAAACTGCCAAACAATGCTGGAGTTGACTACTATGTCCTGTAAAAGATATGCAAATAACTAACAAAACTACCTGACAGTTCTGTATAACAATCTGCTCTCCATTGACTGTACCCGCAAGCTTTATGACTCTTTCACCTTTCTTTCCATCTATGATGAAATCTTGAACGTTAATTCTGTCTCTTTTGTCCCTAGGAGAAAAATAGTGTATGTTTAAATTAAGTAATGGCCCCACAGTTACAATTAAGTAATAATTCCTAAAGCACAATTATGAAACAGATTCACACTTCGAATTACAGAAGATTTAACTGATTCAGTGCCAAAGGATAATATAATGAAGACCAATATGTAGCCATTCTAGTGTCATCGTGTTAATTGTTTCTTGATATTTTCTGTAATTTCAATGCTCAGTAAACGGAAATTTACATTATAATACTTTTTCATTTGATTGTGTGCTATGTTTGGTCTAAACCTACTTTTTATGTGGCACTGAATCAGTTATCTCTCCTTGTAATCAGCCTCACTGATTTGAGAAAACTAGTGTAAAACTGCACCCTGATATTGTGTGAGGTCTCCAAGTGTGAGAAAAAGGCTTGGGTGCTCTATGTCCACCAAAATCATGGGATCTCTTTCAATTATGTAACTCTATTTCAATCTCAAGGCATCATCATCATCATCATCATCATTAAATGCCATGCCAGCTGGCGTAGGTGTTCATGACTCACCACAGATCTCGGTCCTTGGTTTTCTGGATCAACTCTGTTGCTGATATTCCTTCATACCACTGTCTCAATCCATCCAGCATAATTTCTCTTGGTCTGCCTCTGCTTATCTTCCCTTCGATCCTTCCGGTTATCAAGATGTTCTCCAATACATCTCTTCTCATCACATGACCAAAGAAAGCTGTTTCTCGGGGCATATAGTTAACGAATGAATTATATAGTTAAAGAAGTAATAACAAAATAAAATAGCACAAATTACCAGAAAACAAAACCTTAAGTCCCTGAGTTTCCCTCCAAACTTCATTGATAAGGTCTAGTTCTATATAATCAGATAGCAAATTGTGAAATCTGTATACACATACCTATTAGTATTTGGAAATCATTTTGCAGCAGGGCTAAACAAAATTAACAGTCTTTGATCTAATATTTTTAACATGCACAGGGACTCCCCAGAGTGGATCTTTAGGAATCTAGCAAGTCTTATGATCAGTCTACAAACTGTAATAGTAATACTATACAATGGTTGCTAAGCAAGCTACATGATTGGGATACTACAGAAATGGAAGTAAAATACTTAAATAATATTATATATAATTTATAGTATACAATAGTAGTAATTATTTATTACTACAAACTCTAGCAATATTATTACAAATGCAAAGTAAACTAGTAGTAGCAATCGTATTAACAATTACTTTAGTACTACCACTAGAGTCACATACAGACCAGGATACCAGGACATCAGAGGCAGATCTTGATCTAGCAATTTTCCAAACTTACCGAAGACTGCTGCAGAGAGCGTTTTTTTTTTTTTTAGGAGTGAACAGAACGAAGCATGCGAAACCATCTCAACTTTAAAAATCAAAGAGATCACACACAAAACTCACCAAGAATAAACCTTAGGCTCCTCTACCGTTTCTTCCAGCGGCATCTGCCCATTTAACTTCTTGAAGCAGGAAAGCAAGCAGCCCATTTTCGGGAGGACTAGCACAAACCTAAGAGACTGGGCTGTTGTTGCCCGTCACGCAGCGGCCTGTCAAAGCTTGATTGGAAACCAGACGATCTTCTTACCAGATCAGCAGTCACGGAAATAACCGGCTACGATTGGTCAGAAATCTTTGATGTTGTAATGGTTCGTCATCATCATGTTTAGTTTAGTTTAGTCGATGGATCAACATCTTGGCACACAGGTGCAACCCATAAGTGCTCCGTTCTCCTCCTAACTCAAACCTGAGTCTGGAGAAACTCAGCTCAGTGCACGAACTCCGTAGCACCGGCGAGGATCCTGAAATACTTTGGGTAGATTTTTAACTAGAAATTTTGCCCGGGCAGCGCCGTTAGGCTACGTTTTTTTCGATTTCCAAATGACAACGGATCTTTTACGTGCGCAACAATACACACGGACGCCCGATCTCACTACCCAGAGACCAGGGGAAATTTTATTACTAGAAGTCCACGGCCATCACCGGGGCTTGAACCCGGGACCTCCAGCACTCAAGGCGGACACCATACCTCGAGACCACGCAGCCCCCTTCATCATCATCATCATGTGGTGGATAGATACCCGCTTGCCAGTCTGGTGGTTTTTGTAAACAATATAAAATAACACAAAGTAATGCAGCTTTACATAACAGAATTAAGCCACATACAGGACGTTGCGGCGACTAACCTTCATCACTAAACAAACACATTCACGAAACACAAGATATAGTACAGGTACAGGAGAAGATCCTCCGGTGACTACATTAAGGCATAAGGACGGTATGAGAAGAAGTTTTAAAAAATAGTGTGTGGGGGGGGGGGGGGGGGGTGATGAGAGCAATGAAGAAAAAAAGAAAATATGAACAAAATGTTGCTACTTAACTCAGAGTCTGAGGCTTACTGCCACCACGAATGTCAATTCCAATTTTCAAAAACAAAAATTCCAAATTCGGTCTCGTTCAACTTGCTTTCTCGGCGATGGTTATTGTTGAGATCCGTGGTTTTTGTAGGTTTTTAGCCATATTTCTGTCTAGTGCGCTCTTACCAGTTGGTCCTGACCATGACTGGTTATATCGGCTTTTATGTCTGTGACGTCAGCTGGGGGGGGGGGGGGGGGTGGTCGGCGGCTGTCTTTTTGTGCCCGCCTCCTCTGGTGGTTTCTTTTGTTAGTGAAGGCTCCTAGCTCGTCTTGCTTGACTGGTTGCAGTCCTTATAAGGAATGTTTATTTGGTATTTTTGCCTCCTTTTTTGTGAATTGCCTGTAGAAGCTTTTCGATATTATTTTCCTCCTTGCACCCTTTTTCACTTTCGCGTTTGAGTTCTTGCTGTCTTTCGATTGCTTCCTCTGTGGTCAGCCATGGGATGATCTCTCCGTCATCTATATAGTATTCGAGGTCAGCCTCACTGTCATATTGTACCTCAGGGTATTCTAACGGTTTCCCCCTGAGTTTCTTGGGCTTCTCCTCTTCTTCCCCCCCCCCCC
The DNA here is from genome assembly GCA_963921405.1 of Cepaea hortensis. Taxonomy (NCBI): domain Eukaryota; kingdom Metazoa; phylum Mollusca; class Gastropoda; order Stylommatophora; family Helicidae; genus Cepaea; species Cepaea hortensis. Next base: position 216,400,748 of record OY992876.1, on the reverse strand, counting down.
CATCGCCTTCTGAATTCTTCGCTCCTGAGTCCCTCTTTAATTCCCTCTCTTTGCCACTTTTTTGCATTCCTCCAAGGTAGGTGCCCCGGGCCACTCCATGCCATCGTCAGGGTACTCATCTTGGTTTTCTTCAGATGTCTGGCGGGATATTGGTTTCCCCTTGAGTTTCACGGGCGTCGTGGTTGGACTGCTGTCTTTATCTTGCTGTTTCGGTTTGGTCTTTTGTTGGATTTTGCCTTGCGGCTTGTCAGTGTTCTCTTGTATGGCTTCTGTTGGTGTGTTTTGGATTAATTCCATTTCAGATTTCAGCAACTTTCTCTCCGCTTTAAAGGTGCGTAGCATTTCTTCGTTTTCCTTCTTCATCTCGGCAATGCGTTGTGTTGAGTTGAGTTGAGTTAAGAACCGATATCACTGCACTCAGGACATTCCCATAGTGCTCCGTCCCTCGTTCAACAGCCAGCGAAGAATCGCACTACTAATCGTTCCCACCGCTATCTGATTAAAAGTTCTCTTGGCCTTCCCTCTCAGTTTTGAGATTCTTCCAGAACCCCTGCCGATCCCCCGCAATCTCATTCTTTCCACATATGGGGTCTCCATCTGTTCCTCCGTCTTCTCCACCTGGTCCCACAAGCGCACGACTACCTCCCCCTTGTAAATAGGCAATCTGCCACCAAGAGGTACATTCCCTGCTAGTCTGTCAGCCCGTTCATTCCCCCGCACCCCCGCAAGGCCAGGGCAAAATATCCATACAATTCTCACAATCTGTGACCTCTGAAGAGACAAGAGCCATTCCACACGAAACATTCTTTTCTCCACCTTACTAAGCATACTCTTTGAATCTGTAATGAATACAACGTGTGTTGCAGTAGTCTCCTCTAGCCAACGGAATGCCTCCACCTCCATTGTCATACTGGAGGTCGCAGTCTCATATGCCAGACTCTCCTTTTTCAAGACTCGTCCATTAAGCCTTTGCAATAAGGCCCCAACCACTACGTCTGTTTCTCACCACTGACCCATCGGAGTAGATGACTATGTCACCTTGATGTGTGTTACACTGGATCAGCTGTTGCACTTCAAACTCAGTGCGGCCCGCTGCCCATTCTCTGCACTCATGACCCAGTGTTATTATTACATTGTGCCAGTCCGTCATGTCTTCCGGAACTTCAACCCACTCTCTTCCACGATTGATGGTCTCTAGATCACACACCTGACATATAGAAAGTTCTGCCTGTGCCATCCAGGACCTGCCTCGTCTTAGTCTATGACCTTCGACCATATCAATGGCTGCATGCAGCGGGTGATCCATATCTGCAGCACCTCTCAGGCACCATTTGACCTGAAGAACCCTATGCCTATCCGTCATTGTTGGTAGCGCCAGTATCTCAGCCATATGTTCCACCTCTTGCTGGATATTTTGCTGGATCTCCTTTATTTCAGCAAGCAGCTTTTCATTGTCACTGGTCGGTGCCGGTGTTTGAAGCAGCTTGATTTGCTTCTTTAGCTCATCTATCTGGTCTTGCAGTTGAGCTTTTTCCGCTTCTGAGATGCACGTGGCTGTTTCACACCTCCGCATTGCGTCCTTAGATGGAGTCTTTGTGGTGATGGCGAACTTTAAGACATCTCTGTGTCTTTGGAGGTACGGACAGCCCAAGTATCTTGCTCCATGCTTGCCCAGGCAGTTGGCGCACTTTCTTTTGTTGTTGGGTGCTCGGAAGTCCGTGTCCAGCTTGGTCAGCGGACACTCCTTGAAGGCACGGTGATCCACGCAGTACCGGCATATTTCCGTCTTACTGCGACATGCTGCTCTGCTGTGGCCGGCCCTCTGGCATCTTGAACATTGATTGACGCTTGGGATGAATCTCTCTGGCTGTTGCATTTTCTTGTTGATTGACACTATGGTCGGCATCTCGCTGCCATCTGTCACCACCGCCTAGGTTGTAGGAGTCTTGGAGTAGGTGATTAACCGCTCCGCCTTCAAGAATCGGATGTGGAAGTTCTCTTCCTGTAGCTGATTCAGGATTTGTTCATCTATCAGCTCCGTTTGGATACGCTTGAAAACCCAATTGATTGTCGGTGAGTCGGTGTTTCCGACTCTGGTGTCTTTTTCCTCTCTCTGCTTCTCAGTAGGTTTGTCTCTTGTTTGTGGTAGGTTGTTGTCGTCCTTCCTCGTGGTAGCTTCGCTAGAGGTTGCTTGAGGTTCTTGTCGTTTGATGCATATTGCAGGTAGATTCTCTCCGTTCCTCTTCTTGTCGGCTCCCACGCTGAACATCTTGGATGCCACGTGTCTTTTGGTGTTCTTGCCACGTGTCATTTTCGCCCGTATCAGGTTGCTTGACTTGTTCTGGTGACTTGTCTTGTTAGCGCTCGCAGTTTGAATGCATGATGTACCACAAATGTTTTCTTTACCCTCTTTTATACACTGCCGTGGGAGTCTGTGGGTCATGGGGACAGAGGTAGTGGGTGGTCACGGTTCAGTGACAGTCCCAGGTAAATGAGTGGAAGTAGTACGTGATAAACGAGGGGCAGGGAGGGGGCGAGAGACTGGAAGCAATGGAGATATGGTAGTTGAGGAGTACGAGTGGATGTACGTACAGTGCTTGAGTGGGTGTCCGTGAATTGGTCGGAGATGGTGGACGAATATTCAAGAGCAATGACGTGTGCACCTACGTATGATGGCAATACTAACACAACTCATTTCATGTGCTCCTTTATATGTGTACGAAGCGGGTCCTGAAGTCTGGGTGGACTGATCTATGTGGGCACATACATACACCTGCACACATCAACAAGCATTCATACAATCGAATATACACAAGTGTATGGTGTATAAGAGAAGGGAGAGAGTGAGAGAGAGAAAGAGAGAGAGAGAGAAAGAGAGAGAGAGAGAGAGAGAGAGAGAGAGAGAGAGAGAGAGAGAGAGAGAGTGAGTGAGAGAGGGGGGGTATAGTACTTGATATATGTCACATGGGGTGTGCGGAGTAGGAAGGTCTACAAATACGAGGCTTCACTCATATTGTTCCCTTTTAAATAGGGTCAGTAAAGTTGATTGTTATACCACGTATTGTAGGATCAGCTGGTAACGGCTTAGATTGAGTAATGCAGCTTTACATAACAGAATTACATTGGTTTTTTTTTTTTTTTTTAATCAGCAGCAGAGCTGATCCAGAAAACCAAAGACCGAGATCTGTGGAGAGCCATGAACGTCTACGTCAGCTGGCAGGGCACTTGATGATGATGATAATGATGATGATGATGATGATGATGATGATGATGAGAACTAAAGAGAGTTGTGAGAGCTAAAGAGAGCTGAGAGAGTTAAAGAACGATGTGAGAGCTAAAGAGAACTGTGAGAGCTGGAGAGGGAAGTATGAGAGTGATGAACGCCGTTAAATCGAGAGAGAGAGAGAGAGAGAGAGAGAGAGAGAGAGAGATCTGTAAGAGTTAATGAGAGAGCTATGGGGATAGAGAGGTATTTGAGAGCTAGAGGAAGAGCTGTTAGATCAAGGGAGAGCTTTGAAGAAAGATGTGAGGGCTAAAAAAAAATCGTGGCAAGCTAAAGAGAGCTGTGAGTGCAAGAGAAAGCTGTATGAGCTGAAAATATAGTTTTAGTGCTAAATAGAGAACTGCGGGCGCTTTAGAGAGAGTTGTGAAGGAAAAAGAAGGCAATGAAAGTTGTTACGGCGAGAGAGAGAGAGAGAGAGAGAGAGAGAGAGAGAGAGAGAGAGAGAGAGAGAGAGAGAGAGAGAGAGAGTGAGAGAGAAAGAGAGAGAGAGAGGGAGAGAGAGAGACAGACAGACAGACAGACAGACAGAGATGTAAGAGTTAAACAGAGAGCTGTGAGAGCTAGAGAGGTTTATGAGAGAGCTAGAGAAAGAGCTCTTAGACCTTGAGAGAAAGCTGTTGGGAGAGAGAGAGAGAACCATGTGGGCGAGCGGAAGAGAGAGAGAGCGACAGAGAGAGAGTGCGACAGAGAGAGAGTGCGACAGAGAGAGAGAGTGCGACAGAGAGAGAGAGACAGACAGATAGAGAGAGAGCGACATAGAGAGAGAGAGAGAGAGAGAGAGAGAGAGAGAGAGAGAGAGAGAGAGAGAGAGAGAGAGAGAGCTACAAAGAAAAATGTTAGTAAATAGCTGAGAAATATTATGTGTTCGTGTGTCGAGTAAGACCATAGTCTACTCTTGCAAAAAGATAGGTGCTGAAGACGGAGGCAGCCAGCCAGGAGGCGCACCACAGAAATCAGGCTGCCACGCAATAACGCCGTGAATTATGTCGACAACTGCTACATGTTATGGTGCTCGCCGTGCTCTGGACCCCCAGGCAGGTGCAGTGCCGGACCGTATGCCTCGTAAGGGTGTAACCACAAATAATGGAGGTCCTTCTCAGATGTCCTGCCGTACCAAACAAAGACAACATATCCAGACGAACCTTCTGGCCTAGAGAGACAACAGTGGAAGATAAACTCTATGGACCGCTGAGTGAACTAAAAAAGACTGTTAGATTCATACAAGAGACAACATTGCAGTTATAAACATATTTTAGGCGAACGAAAGAAGAAGAGGAAGCTGAGAAATATACCAACAATGGACTTAGGCGGGGAGAGAGACAGATGACCTAGACAGACGATACCTTATAGCTAGACGTGACGTCATTGAGAAATGTCTGAAATGGCGGGCAATTAACTAGCCGGGAGACACGTGACAAACATGACGACCGAAGAAATGTAGCACGGACTGTCAGAAGAAGACTGCGATGTAGAAACGCTGAGACCGGTCCCTTATGGACTTGTTAGTTGCCACATAGCATTTAGACAGAATGATATCATCGGAAAAGGCGGTAGAAAATCATATAGGGAAAACCACACAAGAAACTAAGAGACTGTCGGTAAACAGCACAAAACGTCACAGTGACGTCAGATAACAACAGGAAGGACACGGATTGGGAATGTAAGAGCAGGCCGTGAAAATGCAAATGTTGGCGATGGAATAGTGTTGGCACATAAAGCAGTGGCCGCGACGGAGATAGCAGGGAAAGAAGATATAAAGGGTTTGCTACAAGGTGTCGCTACAGAACTTACGGGCGTACCTAGACCTATATCGTGCAGAACGGCAAAGGAGAACTTCAGGCAGAATGACAGAAGGGCAATGGAAGATACGAAGATATCTATGTAAGCAGGTTAGTGTTGAGTTATCAATGAGTTTCTGTAAATAGAACTAGGTCCTGCTTGGCAACAACAAGCCCCTAGGTACGGATAGAATTGATAGAAATCTCAAACTGACTGGGAGCTCTTATTAAATGTTATTACTTATCAAAATCTTCAGCATGGCCGTTATCTTCAAAGTCATTTACCTTGCGGTTCCAGCGTTGAACGTTTGTTCATTTTGCTTTTACGATTGTTGTGTTGAGCCAGACATTTAAGTGACATACTATTTGCTCAGTTGCGTTTAACAGTTTATGAACATGAAGGACTTATAGTATGACATTAGTGTGGTGACGTAGATTATACACCATAACCATAATTTTCGGGCGAGAATTAAACGACCGCGACCGTCGTCCGCTAAGTGAGGGAAAGACTGGTAACCTCTTCTTCTGTTAATTCAGGCCTATAAAATGTAGCACATAGCTGACACATAACATGTACACCGATGATGATGACAGCGAACGTAGGAATACGGGCGGCTGGCCGGGAGGACAACCTGAGACTGCACTTGAATTCTCTGCCTTTGCCTACATCGAGTCCTTCTGAGAACTGGACATGACCGGGACCAGCCCCGGTGAGGACTACACAATAAACAACCAGCACGTAGAAGTGCTAATAGAGAAAGAAACCAACAAATTAAAGACTGCGGAACCTAGTAGTTCTGACTAAAGATCGGTCTTCATCAGGACCAACATAAAACAATAAGGAAATTACCAGGCAGCACAAAAACCAACCTTATCTGACAACCAGAGCGGAACCAATAAAACCAGTTAGAATCAGGACTAAGAGTCCACACAACTACGAATCTCATCTCTAACCAACGCTGAGGAGGCAGACACCAAACGACACCAAATTTGGGATTTTTTGTTTTCAAAATGATAGCTGGATAGACACAGCGTGTTCCTGCTAAAACTCCTTTAAAACAAACCTGAGAACACCGACTGGAAATATATCCCCCATTTACTTGCGCTATGTTACGTATTAGAGAAATTAGGCGTAGACAATCAACATTTTGTGGGCAAGTTATGAGAAGAAATAAATTGGAGAACTTGGTGACAACTGGCAATAGCGAGGGGAAGAGAACTGAGGGAAGACAGAGAAGTAAATACCTAGATGACTTGACCACATGGCAGGGTGAGAGACAAGAACACTGAGCTGATCCACGACTCTGGTGATCGCGTGAAATGGTGAATCATGACCGCCCACGCTTATCGGCATGGCACATGATGGATGGGTGGATGTTATGTATACTCGACTTCCTTCTTCTCAGTTCTAAGAGTACCAAACAATACTCTGTGTGTTTATTTATGGACCGTATATTCAACATGACTATATGACGCGGAAGCTATTAGAAAGTCGAATAGAGGCCATAGAAATGTGTACATAAAGAAGAATATGTCGTATTTAATGAATATAATCGAACAAGAATAATCAAATACATAGGTTCTAGATTCTAGAACAATTGGGAATGAAAAGAATGTTGATGACAGAAATAAAAAAAAAAAAAGAGGCAAGTGAAATAGTTCATGTTAAAAGACATAATATTCTTATAAAGCAATTCTGGGGGGGGGGGGGGTAAGGCTGAAGGCAAGCTAGAAACAGGTAGACAAAGATACAAGTGGGAAGATAACATCAAGAGATGAACGAACAGCAATCTGACAGAATGTACAGTCAGGGCGAGAGACAGACAGTGTTGGAGATCCATTGCAGCCAACCTTCATTGTGGAGACGGCACCTGATTGATTGATAGATTGATTGATTACCAATACTACAATCTGTAAGAGTTACAGCAGTAAGAGCTTGGTAAAGAAAGAGTTACAGTAACAACTGTCGTAGGGCGGTAGAGTTACCGGTACCATTTTCAGGGCAGGGTTTGCTGTCATAAAATTCCGGTTAACTTTACACCATATCTCAGCAGTGAATAACACTGATGTTATCAGATAGACAGTGGGATTAACACCTTGTACCACATATACTAAAAGGCAGAAGATCAAATAGTTAGGTTATCTGGTTAGAGTCCATCCATCCATCCATCATGTGCCATACCGGTAAGCGTGGGCGGTCATGTTCTGCCATCTCACTCGATCATCAGAGTGTGGATCAGCTTCGTGTTCCTGACTCGACCATGCCATGTGGCCACCCCATCCAGGTATTTACTTCTCCGTCTTCCCCTTGGTCTTTTCCCTTCGATCTTGCCAGTTGTCACCAAGTTCTCCAAGTCATTTTTTCTCAAAACATGCCAAAAAAATTTGACTGTCTACGTCTAATGACTCTAATCAGTTTACGATCTTCATTTGTTTCTTGAAGGACTTGCTCATTGGTTTTTCTGTCCGTCCATGGACTTTGCATTTTCCTCAGAAACCACATTTCCACAGCCATCAGCAGTGCAGGATTTACGTATAAGCTACACAAGCTATAGCTTGGCCCCCCCCCCCCCCAAGAAAGTGGGGGATCCAAAGAATATTGTCCCAGTGAGCAATTGTCATATATGTATACTTAAATATACTGCACCATTATTAGTCCCAATGCTGCACGTCCGGGACGTCCCATACTCTTCACCCAATTTTTTTTAGCGCGTATTTTCGAATAACAAAGCGCTATTTGCCTAGGGTTTGCATTACCGATAACCGGTTATGCAAACCCTAGGGGGGCTTCCCGGATTCCCCTGTGTTGCTCCGCTACACTCGAGCATGCGCTGACCTTTTGTAGTTCGAGTGAGCCGGCAGACGATACAATATTTCTGACCTTTTATTTAGTATTTTCAGTGTGTTTCTTTGATAATTTGATTGTTGACATTATTTTGAACAGTGTGTTATTTTGTGTCCTTACTGGAGTTACAATTCAGGTAGGTGCATATTACACAAGTACGCACATAACCTAGGTAACGCAAGAATATTTTCTACCGCATTTAATTTTTTTTTACAATATTTTGATTTAAAAAAAAACTTTGTTGGATAATTGTGCATAATTAATATGGTTAGTTCAGGTATTGCATGCAATAATGTTTCTCCGATCGTATTTTAATTGAAAAAATATAGAAGATAGAGAACCTGGTTTCTATATTTTCAAGTCAAAATAACAGTAGACTTTGCATGATAACAATTTTTTGTAAATAAACATTGGTAAAACGTATTCAAATTAATGACATATTGTCCTAAACAGGTTTAAGTGATAAAACATTAGATACCATATTTAAAATTTATAGATAGGTCGATCCTATGAGGACACCTGTAGCTCTAATTATAGCATATATTTTTAACGTTTTTTTTTTGTGTGGTCAGTATAATAACAAATTGTAAGTTTAATATATAAACTTACAATTTGATATTATTAAATATATATTTGAAAGAACTGCACATTAAAAAATACATATTATTTTGTTTTGATTGTATTAAATTAAGTATTAATGTATATGTTAATTGTTTTTTTTTTCTTCTTTAATTTAATTAATTAAACTAATATTAAAACTTGAGAGGATATTGTTAATTTTCTCTTTGCATGTTTATTTACTATAAAAAAAATATCGCTTGCTGGTAAGTAGTGGTAATATCAAAGGAAATTTTCAATTTAAAAAAATGTCATGCATTATATTACTTTTAAATGTATGTTTATAGTTATATTAAATATTCTGCCCACAGTTTGCAACCAGAAGTTATAAAAGTGGAGCTCAAAAGAGGAAAAAGAAGCAGAGAGCTGAAGAAGAGCTTAGCAAGATAACAAAATTAGATAGTTTCTTAACAAAGATAGATAAGGGACCTGATGAACCAAAAGCCTCTACCACAGTGAGTCAGTCACAGGATATTCACCCTATTCCTGATACAGAGCCTGGTACATCTAGTTGTATAGAATCTACTTCAACGAATGAAGCAACAAATATTAAGATTAATAAACCAGAGAGTAGTACAAGCACAGAAGATTCAGCATAAAAAACAAACAGAATGATGTTGGGGTGTCAGAAGTCGGGGTTCCACCGCCTAGATGAAAGTATTATTCACTGGCGATCAACCCCAAATAGTCAGAAACTGACTAGGGACAAAACCTATATGGCTGAACTATAGATTAAGCCCTGAATATCCAATGTACAGCTCCAAGTGGCTCGTTAAAAAATGAAATGAACTGTGCTGAATATTCGCCAAGGAATGGGAAAGAGAAGGTTAGCTAAGATAGATTTTTAAGTCTAAATATAAGAGTATTGACGACTATCTCAGTACAGGTTTTTCTCCCTGACTGCACCCTTTCTTGGTGTCTAAGTGAACCCCCACCAATATACACAACAACACGTATGCACAATTGGAATTACAAATATAACGATAGAACTACGAGTTATAATACTACAACATTTATTTACTAATCATATCCGATTTCCAGATGATGATGATGAAATCATATAACATGATAGTGATGACAAACATTACATAACTTGTTACTTGAACTATCTGGATATGTGGTCCAGATCCCCACTCTCCAGTAGACCACAAAAAAAAAACAGCTTGCCGGTATTCTGACTCTTGTCAGTTCTGGCTCTACCTAGTCGTAACTCGTTCTTGAGATCTATAACATAGGTGCTCCTTGTGAGAGCTTGAAAGAAAGTCAAGAATGTGTTATATCTAGTTCTACATCAGTGCAATCCTAAGTAAAACATATTCTAGTAAACACATATACAATGACCAGTCTGGCCAAGTTTATCTTCCAGCTCTACTGCGTTCACCATCCTCCTTCTCCCTACTGTCTTAGTCTGGGACGGGCTTTTCAATTGTCTCACACGCCTGTAATTATTACATTTCTGCCGTCCCATGTCCATGTCGCTAATACCGACATTCTAGGTCGTACAGCCGCTCCGTCCAACGTTGGTTTCGCAGCTCACAGGGTCGGTAATGGTATCATACTAGTTCCTGATCATCCGGGCTTACAAGCCGTGCCCAGTATCTGTGCCAGACGTCCGTGATTTACCCTCCACCATATGATGAAAAGGTTTAGCACCATATACCCTATAACAATTGTGGGTAATGTCTGTACCATTACACCTCTGCTACAAATGCAACCAATAGGCAAGGTGCCAATGCGCACCCAATAATATAACACTTCATATTGGTAGGTTTGCACATGACAACTCAATATATCAAACATCCAATACACATAAACATATTAATTAAACATAGACATATTATGATACCTTAACATAATAGCATAATGCATGATTAATTAGTAATAATATTGTATAGCTTACGACAAATAGCCGAGAAACATTGGGAATATAAAAGAGATCTCCATAACATTTTTGTGGATTTTAAAAAGGCTTATGATAGTGTCCATAGGAATAGTCTATGGAATGCTATGCAGGAATTTGGAATACCAAGGAAGTTAATCAACATGACCAGACTATGCATGGAAGATACTTATAATATAGTAACGTATAAAGGCAGGAAATCAGACCCCTTCCAAATAACATCTGGCTTGAAACAGGGTGATGCACTATCGCCGCTACTCTTCAATCTGGCTCTAGAGAAAGTTGTAAGGAAGGTAAAGGAGGAATGTGATATTGGAGGAACATCCAAGCTGCTTGGTTATGCAGATGATATAGATATTATAGGGCAAAGTGAACAAAAGACATTGGAAATATTGACTCACTTAAAGGGAAAAGCCCAACAGATGGGGCTGGTTATCAACCAAGATAAGACAGAATATATGGTAATTTCAAGAGACGGAATGGCTAGAAACTCTGGCCACATACAAATAGATAATATGACCATTAAAAGAACGGAAACATACAAATACCTGGGTACAATCTTCAACTGTTCCAACATCATAAGGGAAGAAATACAAACTAGAATCAACTCTGGAAATAAGATATACTATGCACTACAACATCTACTAAAATCAAAGGCGCTATCTCGTAACACCAAAATCACAATATACAAAACACTGATCAGACCAGTTGTGCTGTATGGCTCTGAAACCTGGAGTACAACGAAAGGAGACGAAGCCTTGTTACAAACCTTTGAGAACAAAATTTTAAGACGCATCTTTGGACCCATTAGGGATACACAAAGTGGAGAGTGGAAAAGAAGAAGTAACAAAGACATTTATGATCTGTTTAAGTCCCCGCTAATCACTGGTATGATGAAGGCTAATAGACTACAATGGCTGGGGCATATAGAAAGAATGGAAGATAATAGGGAAACAAAACTCGCTTACACTCAGGAAATAAATGACCGTAGACCCCGAGGTAGACCAAGAAGGCGGTGGAGAGATAACACATGTACAGACCTACAAGCACTTGGAATCAACGACTGGCAAGAGAAGGTCCACCAGAGAGACGAATGGAGACGGATTGTATTTGCAGCAAAGAACCTCAATGGCTCGGAACGCTGAAGAGGAAGAAGAAGATTGTATAGCTACCAAATGAGATATAGAACAAGTCTAATTGAAGTGACCACACAGAACAGCTATATTGCTGATCTGCCTGGTTTAGTCACCACTTAGTTACTGCTGTGGTAAGAATTAAATAAATAGTCAGTTGACTATATTCTGTACAACAAATGCACACACCAACAGGCAACCAGAATAGTGTACAAAGAAATGACAAGCCTCTACCAAGATACATAAAAGTATACACAGACAATGATATTTCTTGAAATAACCTAGGTCAGATATAGACTGAAAATCAGTACATACATCTAAAACACGTGACTAGTTACTAAGAAATAACTTTCCTAGTGAAATCTAGCAACATCAGAATCATACATATGACTACAAAACATTGAGCTGGCTGCCTACCTGTTCAGATATTTTTTTTCATTTCTAACATGACCAGAGCTAACAGCCTATTTAACTAGTATCCCAAAGCAATTAACATTCCTTCAGTACTGTTCTAATTGCTTTATCAGATCTGTTTCACACATTTCTACAGGGCAGACACATTATCTCCCAACATGTCAGTCATAAATCTTTCTGCATGCACACTAGCCGTCACATCTGTGAGTCTGAAATTTTTTAGCCCCCTGAGTCTTATCAGTGATTTCACACCTTGCACCTCTAGTCTGTTTCAGATGGAGGTCAGCCATCGCGGTTGGGCGATTTCCTAGCTCTGCTTATCAGGTGTCAAGTCAAAGGAACAATTAGGTTCTCAGGGTCAACTGCCAGTTTACAACTCTGTTGGTAACCTGGTTTGCTTGCTTCATGTCTGGTGGGGTTTAATTACATCCTCCACTGAGTCTGCCCTCCAGTCTGGCTGGATTGATAACCTCTGGGGGTGGGTGACCTTTACTGGTGTCAAATTAAATTTCCCATACAGAAAGCAATCTGTGGTGGTATGTAATCTTGCGTCATGTGAAACGTCTTATACATGCTTATGGAGAAAGCAGTCCATCAGAAGTGAGCCGAAAATTGTTCTGGGCTGTAAAGGCGGCATTTCATGACATGGGGTATGGGGTGATTTAAGTAAATATGAGATTTTATACTGGGTAGAAAAAGGTCCGTCAGAATGTCAGCACTCAAATGGCTCATTTGAAAAATCAAAGAAGCTTTTTGCAAACCAAGACAGATATTGCTCGAAAAGCTTGTTCTATCCCAAACGGGCTAATGGTGAAAAATATTGCAGAGAATGGTTAGTATATCCGCCAGCAACTGGTCGTGTATACTGTTTCGTGTGTAAACTCTTTTCAAATTCTTCTACACCATTATCATCCGATGGATTTTGTGATTGGCGCAACACCTAATTAGTTCAAAGTCATGAAAACTCTGTAGACCATAGAGCAGGTTCGGTAACATATCTTACAAGAAAACGTGGCTCAACAATTGACTGCCAACTAGCAGAACAGATAAATAATAAACGGCAGTACTGGAAAAATGTTCTTGAACGAGTTGTGGCAGTCATAGTTACTATGGCAGACCGTGGTTTACCTTTCAGAGGAGATAAAGAAACATTTGGTTCTCCTCACAATGGCAATTTCCTTGGATTACTCGAACTTAAAGCAAAATTTGATCCTTTTCTAGCAAGCCATATAAAAAAAATTAGGAATAAAGGATCAGGTGTCACATCTTATCTTTCTAAAACAATATGTGATGGATTTATCCAAATTATGGCACATAAAGTAAGAGACTTAATCTTGGATGATTTAAGAACTGCAGGGTACTTCAGTTTATCTGTAGATTCCACTCCAGACCGGTCCCATATTGATCAGCTCACTGTTATTGTGAGGTATGTTTCACCAGATGATGGGGTCCCTATTGAACGTTTTCTAACTTTCCTAGAGATGGGTAGTCACACAGGGGAAAGTGTGGCTAAGATGGTGCACAACTACCTTACAAATGAGTGCAAAATAGATTTTAGTAAGTGTCGAGGCCAGTCATATGATAATGCTGCCAATATGTCTGGCAAATACAAGGGTATGGAAGAAATAATATTGAAGATTAACAAGTATGCTATGTATATTCCATGTGCTAGTCATTCCCTGAATCTTGCTGGTAGAGCAGCAGTTGACTGTTGTTTAGATGCAGTAAACTTTTTTGGAATTGTTCAAGAAATATATAATTTCTTTTCATCATCTACACATAGATGGGCAGTACTGTTGTCATTCTTCAAAGATGATTCAAAAGTTCCAAAGTCTTTGTCAAAGACTAGATGGGAAGCACATTGAATGGCCACAAGTGCAATACTTGATAGTTATTATGGAATAATTTCTGCATTGCATCAGCTGCATATTGATACTACAGAGAAAGGCGAAACAAGAAATCAAGCCATAAACATTTTGAATAAAATAGAGGAGTTTGAATTTATGGTATTGTTATATTTGTGGAGTTACTTGCTGGATGAATTTCACAAGACTAGTCAATCACTGCAAGACCCCCAAATTAGTCTAGATGTATGTAGGAAATTGTATGCTTCACTTTCAGATTTTGTTAAAGATTCCAGGGATCTTTTCGATCATTTTGAAGAAGAAGCGAAGAAAAAATTGCCTGATGTTGATTACAAGAAAAGAAGATATAGAAGAAGGCATATCAATGATGATGAAGATGATGCTTTAGAGAACCTTGAGCCAAGAGACAAGTTCAGAATCAAAACATTTATACCTGTGATGGATGCATTAAAGCAGTGTTTCCCAACCTTTTTTGTGCTATGCCCCCCCCCCCCCAAGCCTTTCTAAAATTCTTATCCCCCCCCCAACATATACTTCTTCTTCTTCTTCAGCGTTCCGAGCCATTGAGGTTCTTTGCTGCAAATACAATCCGTCTCCATTCGTCTCTCTGGTGGACCTTCTCTTGCCAGTCGTTGATTCCAAGTGCTTGTAGGTCTGTACATGTATTATCTCTCCACCGTCTTCTTGGTCTACCTCGGGGTCTACGGCCATTTATTAACATATACATTATTTTTAATATTCAAAAATTGAAATGTTCACTAAAGAAACTTGAATGATAGGTTTTTAGGAAGAAATCACTAGGAAATTATTGAGTAAACACAGTAAGTAAATTTTCAAAACATATAATGGAGAACTACAATATACAAAACACTGATTAGACCGGTTGTGCTGTATGGCTCTGAAACCTGGAGTACAACTAAAGGAGACGAAACCTTGTTACAAACCTTTGAGAACAAAGTCTTAAGACGCATATTTGGGCCCATTAGGGATACACAAAGTGGAGAGTGGAAAAGAAGAAGCAACAAAGACATTTATGATCTGTTTAAGTCCCCGCTAATCACTGGTATCATGAAGGCTAATAGACTGCAATGGCTGGGGCATATAGAAAGAATGGAAGATAATAGGGAAACAAATCTCGCTTACACTCAGGAAATAAATGACCGTAGACCCCGAGGTAGACCAAGAAGACGGTGGAGAGATAATATACATAAAGACATACAAGCAATTGGAATCAACGACTGGCAAGAGAAGGTCAACCAGAGAGACGAATGGAGACGGCTTGTATCTGCAACAAAGAACCTCAATGGCTGGGAATGCTGAAGAAGAAGAAGATAATGGAGAACTGCAATTCAAGTACAAAATAATTTTAATGAAAGATTTTTCTATATTATTTTAATTATTTGTAATTATTTATTATTTAAATTTAGAGAGATCCTTGCGCTTGATGCTTGCTGCAAAGAGATTTTATGTCAGGTTCCAATTTAGTTAACTTCAGTCTCAAGTCTCCCCGTTTTGTTATATCCAGCCGATTTCTTCCATTTTCGAATTGCCCCCCTTAACAATCGAATTGCCCCCCTGTGGGGCGTGGGCCCCTCGTTGGGAAACACTGCGTTAGAGTCAAGTCTGGTACAGAGGGCCTCAGTATACAATGATGCTGCAAAAAAGTTTTCATTCTTAACAAAACTAGAAGCTACAGAAGAAGAGATTCATGAACGAGTTAGTGCTTTATGCCAAACATATCCTGAAGATGTGGACATGAATCTTATAGGAGAAGTCAAGCATTTCCATTAATATGTTAGACATAGTCAAGTCCATAGTTTAGCGGAACAAGATAGTCTGACACATCAGGATCTGTATAGGGTAATAATATTTAACGATCGTGTCCAATCAGCATTCCCTAATGTAGAAGCAATTTTGAGATTGTTTCTTAGTATGATGGTTGCAAATTGATCTGGAGAAAGATCTTTTTCTCAGCTGAAGAGGATAAAAAATGAATTTAGAACAACAATGACTCAAGATAAATTATGTTCCCTCAGTCTCATGTGCATAGAAAGCGACAAACTACGCAGTTTATCATTTGATGATGTCATCAGTGACTTTGCTCTGGCAAACGCAAGAAAGAAAATATTTTAGTTTAATATAATTCCTTAATCCTTATAACATGTTTCAAGAGATTAGATAATAAGCCTTTATAAATTGTGCCTTTTAAAAGAACTTTTGTTTCTTTTTACCAGAGTTTGCATTTTTAAGTTTGTTATGAATAAAAATAATGTTAAGTTTTTTTTTTTTTTTTTTTTTTAAGCATATCCTTTACAGGACTTAGCTGTCAACACCAGCATCTTTCAGCTGTATGTTGATCTCTTGGCAAGATTACGCTCAGTAGTTTGCCATTGCTTTCTGAGCGGCCGGCTCACATACCCCGTAAGTTACCGATGCGATTCGAACCACTGCTGATTTGAACCGTCATCACGTTACCTGACGAGAGTGTACGAGATTACGGAGAAAAGTCATAACCTCTAAGCCACGAAGCCGGCAATGTTAAGTTAAAGATTTATTATTTAACTATCAATATACTTCTTAATTGTATTTCAGTTTAGCCCTCTAGGTATCCTAAAATCATATTTGTCACTGACATAGAATATCTGGACTTATAAAGGGCAACATATTTCAAAAAGCTTAGGACCTTATCAAGTCTAAATCCCGTCCTGGCCATCAGCTGTTTTTCAGCTTGACTGCTTATTGTCCACGCTTCACGTCCATACAAAAGCACAGGTTCTATTTAGCACCTCAACACTCTTTTTCTCGTTTCAATTGATATCTTTTTGGCTGGCGCTACATTAGAGATGTGGCACGAGAGTAAGAGGATGCACTAGAAGAAAATGGATTGACGAGCCAGAAAAGAAAATTAACTGACGACATTAAAGACATTGTACAATCACGCGGAATGACACTAACCATTTCCACCCATCGGGAGCTGAAAGGTCAACTATTATTTCTCCCCACGATTTGCTTGACGGCAAAGTAGAACATGATTAATAATTTAGATGGGGTTTTACGGGAAAACCCAATTTGTATCATTTGAAAACTAGTTATAGTTAACGCCGCGTTTTATGTCTAGAATAGCTATAAATCTGCTCTTTCTTCCTGCTACGAACTACTCATCTAAGATGACATAACTGCTAACATAATATGCTGTTAGTGTAACGTAATACAGTACTATCCTTCTCATGTTGTCTCAATGTTATTAAAAGGGAATTTTTCTTAAGACACTGGAGAGGAGGAATTCAGTAACTTCATTACCATCATCCAGTGCCTTGCCGGCTAGCATGGGCGATCATTTTTTTTTTTAAATGTTGCATATCCCTTACAGGACGTTGCAGTCAACACCAGCATTTTTCAGCTGCTGTTGATGTACTAGGCAAGTTTGACGTTCAGTAGTTTGCCATTGCTTTCTGAATGACCGGCTCCCATACCAACACATTATAACACAACGCAACACGTTCTGCTGCACAGATCGGTCGCAGGTGAGTTTCGAACGCCTAGCAAGCGGCTCACGAACTGCGTTCGCAAGCCTTTGGCCACGGAGGCCATCACGACCACATCTTTGGCCTCGGAGACCAGCGATCGTACCCCTCCATAAATTGCGATTTTCCACAGCATGGATCAATTCGTGTGATGACTCCCTTCCGTGCCATGACTCAAGACTGTCCAGAATTTTCTTACGCTGTTCACTCTTTCCGCAAGTTTTTTTTTTCCGGTTGTAACATGTTCCAGTGTTTTTATTATCATAATATGACCAACAAATGATGACTGCTTCTTTCTGATGTTTGTGATAAGTTGTCTTTGCGACTCAGCTTCCCTTTAAAACATCATGATTGCTCATTTTTGGATGCCCAGTTAATTTTCAGAATTCTTCTATAAAACCACATCGCCGGGGCTTCCACTGATTTTTCGCCTGTTTACTAATTGTCCATGATTCGCGGCCGTATGTTAAAATTTGTTCTATGTAACATGCAAGAACTCTTTTTCTAACTTTCAAGGACAGTGACTTATTGCACAACATGTTCTTCATTTGATAGAATGCAGTTTTTGCTTGTCCTATACTGTACGTCCTTCATTTGATAGAATACAATGTTTGCTGTCCTATTCTGTTCGTTATCTCATTAATGCATCTTTCTTCTGATGCATTCCATGTGCCTAGATATATGAATTTCTGCCCTTGCCCCAAAATAACATCATTTATTTTTATTGCACATTTAGGCACAATCTGTTTCTCTGATATCACCATGACCTCTGTCTTTCTATTATTCAAACTAAGGCCTTTTTTCACTTTCTGCAACTATTGTGTCTATCACTTCCTGTAGTTCCTTCTGACTTGATGCTACCAAGACGGTGTCATCAGCATAATGTTAGATATTTATATGATTGATTGATTGATTTAGGAACCGACATCACAGCATTCGGGGCATTCCCATAAACGCTCCGTCCCCATCCCCAGCAGCCAGCGAAGAGTTCCAACACTAATAGTTCCAGTAGCAATCTGATTATATGTCCGTCTCGCCTTTCCTCTGAGCGTCGAGCGTCGGCCAAATCCCCTCGTCACACCTCGCTGTCTCATTCTTACCAGACTATGGTGATCCATCTGCTCCTCCGAGGTGTACACGTGCTCCCACAAGGCCGCAACCACGTCTGCCTTGTCATGCATCAATACGCCACCAAGTTTTGCCGAGCCAGCCAATCTGTCCGCCTGTTCATTCCCCCAGCACACCGGCATGCCCAGGAGAAAAGATCCAGGTGATGCTTGCTACCCGTGACCTCCGAAGCGAAGCAAGCCACTCTGCACGAAGCTTGCCTGTTCTCACCCTTCTCAGCATGCTTTCTGAGTCAGTTACAATCACAATGTGTGTATGTATCGTGTTTTCTATCCAGCGGAAAGCTGCACTGACCGCCTCCACCTCCATTCTTAAGCTAGATGTAGTGTCATCATACGCCAGGCTCTCCTGCACCAAACGCCGACCATTACTTTTTGCCAAGAACCCCCAGGCACTTCTCCTACCTCTTAACACTGACCCATCCGTGTAGATAATCACATCACCCGGGCGAGAATTTTCCTGAATTAGTTGCTGAATTTCCACTTCCGTGGCCCCTGCTGGCCACTCCCTGCACTCCCGGCTCAATGTTATTACAACTCTGCACAAGTCTGACTGCACGGCTGGCACTCTGACCCACTCCTCTCCTCGCCTGATGTTCTCCAAGGGGCACACCTGTCTGATCGTATCCTCTGCCTGAGCCATCCATGATTTCCCTCTTATCAGTCTCTGACCCTTAACTACGTCCAGCGCCTCATGCAACGGGTGATCTGTGTCTGCAGCTACTCTGAGGTATGCCTTCGCTTGCATCACCTTGTGCCTACCAGCAACAGTAGGCAGACCAAGGATGTAACGCATACACACTACTGGAGTGTCTCTGGTGCATCCCGGAATGACCCGCATAGCTTCGTTCTGTATGCGCTCTAATTTCACCAGCTGACTCTTTGAGACAGTGAGCAGTCCTAGTCCATAATCAATCACTGAGAGGATCAAGTGCTGGTATAGTGTGAAGAGCATTCTCTGCTCTGTGTCCATTGCAGCCATAGTTTTAAGTGCATTGAGTCCCTTTTGAGATCTTGTCACAACCGTCTCCACATGGTCGTTGAAGGACAGACTCCTGTCAAATGTGATTCCCAGATACTTCAGTTTGTTCTCTCTGTTGACGCTTCTACCATCTATCGTGAGGCTTGGGGTATCATCTCTCACAATCCTGTTGTCCAGAGAGCACCACAACACCCCCGCCTTTTCCGGGTTGATGACAGCACTCATTTCAGTGCACCAGTCAATCACTTTGTCTACTGTCACCTGTAGCTCCTGGGCTGTTTGATCCCTATTTCTCCCCTGCCTGTATGCAAGAATATCATCTGCAAATGTTAGAATCCTTCCAACCCCTGGTGCTTCTAGGTATGCAATCTTGCTCGTATACACATTAAAGAGAACCGGTGAGATTGCAGATCCCTGTGGCAGTCCCGGGGTTAAAATATGTGGCTCTGGGGTCCATGCGCCCAGACGGAGAGCAACCTGACGAGAATGCAGGACGGCTGCTATCCAGTTCACCAACCAGGGATTGACCCCCTTCTCCATAAGTGCGGTCATCAAAATATCATAGCGAACTCTATTGTACGCATCTTCAAGATCAAGCGCTGCCGCCATCGTTTCCTGTCTACTCTGGAACCCCTCATAAACGTCAAAGGCAAAGGTGGCTGCATTTGACCAGGTATCTTTTCCTGGCCTGTAGCTCCCCAGGCCTCTTGGAAGAAGCTTCCCCCTTTCCAAAAAATCCTGCAGCTTAACAGCGACTATCTTCTCTAAAACCTTCCCAAATGTATTTTGAAGGGTGATGATCCTAAAGCCGCCAAGCTTTGAATGATCCTTGTATGGTTTTGGGAGAGGGATGAGATAGCTATGCAGCCAATCCTGCGGTACTGACGCTGTCCTAATGCTCTGATTAAAGCAGCCGGCCATCTCCTTCAGGTCTACATCGCTCAAAGCCTTCATGTGGCCATACCTGACACCATCAGGCCCTGGTGCCGTGTCTTTTGCCTTTTGCAAAATATGTTTAACATCTTCAAACAGTATGATGTCTTCGTAAGGCATATTCTCTATTGTGCCAGATAATTCCACTCTAACTGCATCCCTGGTATCCGCATCACTATGATTGGTCTGCTCTAAGAATCTCTGGAGAAACGCCTCCCCTTTCTCCTTGTCTGTTGTCACGCGTACCCCATCCTCTTTATAAATTGTTCCCACTGTCATAGACCGATCTTTTCTTTGCATTTGTCTGTATAGTTTCCAGAATTTATTCAGTGTTTTATCACCTCCAATCTCCTTCATAAAACATTCCCATTTTACTTTCTTGGCCTCTGCAGCACATCGCTTGAAAGCCTCAACCTTGTCTTTCTTGTCATTTTCCGCTATGTCCACTTCCTCTCGTGAGCTTAGGGGTGTCTGTCGCAATTTCCGTAGCTGCTTCACTGCAGCTCTCTTTGCTTTCCACGCATTGTCTACTTCTGGGGTCCACCATGGGGGCTGCAAAAAAGGAGTTTTAACAGTCCTGTTGCATGCCCCATGTCTGAGGCGTCCAAGAAGGCTGTCGCTCCGCTCATACCGGAAGGTCTTGCGCGCTCTCCCAACCCCAACTTTCCTGGACTTAGAGATCAGGACTGAGCATGGCATGTGATCATTCCCATGGTCATTCAAAACAGTCCACTTTACATCAAGGACTGATGACTGGGAGACAAGTGCTAAATCAATAGCAGTATCTGCATCGCCAGGCCTCATTGCCATTCTAGTCGGCCTACCATCATTTATGCAGACCACATCGGAGTCCACCATGGCATCCGCAAGTGCAATTCCTTGTCGATTTTCTCCACTACTGTCCCAATCTCTGTTTCTTGCATTGAAGTCTCCACATATGAGTAGCCTATCGCCTGGTAAGTCCTCTAATTCCTTAAGCCAGTACCATTGTTCCTTTCTGACAAAATATTTATTATTTATATTATGCCCACCAACCAGGATACCTGAGATATTTTATTTAGATCTCATTATATGTTCACTGTACAGTGAGAACAAATCGGGAGACACTACACAACCTTTTCTGAAGCCCTTCTTTATACACTGAAATATTCCTACCAGGTTGTTGATTCTTATGGTTGCTGTTTGCTGTCATTATATGTTCTTTATTATTCGCAAGTCTTTGCCGTCAATATTCAGTTGCTTTAGTAATTGTATTATTTCGTCATGTTTTACATTGTCAAATGCTTTTGTGTAGTCTATTGAGCATAAGTACAGATCTGTTTTTACTTCTATAGCTCTTTGTTATAGTGGCCTGAGAATATATATAGCGTTGTTTGTACCCTTTCCCTCCACAAATCCACATTGTTCCTCACTAATTTCTATTTTAATCTTTTTTCTTATTCTTTTCATAATTATTCTCAATAACAGCTTTATCACGTGACTCATACGACTTATTTTGCGATGCTCTTCGCATTTTAAAGCACCTTGTTTTTTTTGGCAGAGCTATAAAGGTGGATATTATTGGTCACTAGGAATGTACTAGAAAGGTCAATAGAAAAATAGAGAGACATATATTTGTGCTTCATAGATTATACTAAGGCATTTGATAAAGTAAAACATGATGAACTGATTAAAATGTTGGAAGATATCAGCATTGATGGGAAAGATGTAAGAATAATAAAGAATATTTACTGGAACCAAGTAGCAGCAATTAAAATGGGAAATAAAGAGGGTAGTTACGAACAGATAAAGCTAGGAGTACGACAGGGGTGTGTCTTGTCACCAGATCTCTTCTTCCTATATAGCGAAGTAATAATGAGAGAGATCAAAGAGATGCCAGGAATACTAGTTGGAGGTTATAATATAAATCATATACGCTATGCAGATGACACAGTATTGGTGGCGGATAAATCAACAGACCTACAACAATTGTTGGACATTGTAGCAACAGAGAGTGCAAAGAAAGGTCTCTCCTTAATATCAAGAAAACAGTAACAATGGTATAAATATATATATATATATATATATATATATATATATATATATATATATATATATATATATATATATATATATATATATATATTAAAAAAAACATAGTGACACCAAAATGTGACATAGAAATAGAAGGAAAAATTCTTAACCAAGTAGATAATTTTAAATACCTAGGGGAATTTATAACATCAGATGGAAGATGTACAACAGAGATTAAGAGCAGAATAGGGCAAGCAAAAGCCGCATTTAAGAAAATGAAGAGTATCTTATCAAATAAATCACTATCACTGAATGTAAGAAAGTGCTGAAATGCTATGTAAAACTAGTTTTGCTGTATGGCAGTGAATCTTGGAATGTAAATGAACAAATGAAGAAGAAATTTGAAGCAAAAGAGATGTGGTTCCTGAGTCGAGTGTTGCGAATTCCTTGGACTGCCAGAGTAACTAACATCGACTGCCTGAAACAGGCTAATGAAACTAGAACATTATATACAACAATGAGAAAGAGACAAAGGAGAGATTAGGAGGAGGAGGGGGAAAGAGGAGAAGGAGGAGGAGGGAGGAGGAGGAAGGAGGAGGAGGAGAGAGGAGGAGGTATTAGGAGGAGGGAGATGGAGGAGGGAGGAGGGGGAGTAGGAAGAGGGAGAAGATGGGAGAAGGAGGAGGAGGAGGGAGGGGGAGAACGCAGGAGGATGAGGGGGAGGAGGAGGGAGGAGGAGGGAGGAGGAGGGAGGAGGAGGATAGAGGAGGTGGAGGGAGAAGGAGGAGGGAGGAAGAGGTAGAAGGAGGAGGGAGAAGGAGGAGGGAGGAGGGAGGAGAAGGAGGGGGAGGAGGAATGATGAGGAGGGAGGAGGAGGAAGAGGGAGGAGGGATGTGGAAGAAGGAGGTGGAGGGAGGAGGTAGAGGGAGGAGGAGGATGGAGGAGGAAGAGGAGGGAGGAGGTGGAGGGGAAGAAGAAGAGAGGAGGAGGAGGAGGGGAGAGGAGGAGGGATGTGGAGGAACGAGGAGGAGGGAGGAAAAGGGATTAGGTAGAGGGAGGAAAAGGGAGGAGGAAGGAGGAGAGAGGAGGAGGAGGTAGGAGGAGGAGGGAGGAGGAGGAAGGGGGAGGAGGAGGAGGAAGAGGGGGAAGGAGGAAGAGGAGGGAGATGGAGGAGGGGGAGGGGAAGCGGAAGAGGGTAGGAATTGGAGGAGGGGAGAGGAGGAGGAGGGAGAAGGAGAAGGGAGGAGGAGGGAGGAGGAGAAGGGAGGAGGAGGGAGGAGGGGAAGGAGGGAGGAGGAGGGGAAAGGAGGAGGGAGGAGGCGGAGGGAGAAGGAGGAAAGGGGAGGAGGGAGGAGGGAGAGGGAGGAGGAGGGAGAATGAGGAGGGGAGGAAAGAAAGGGAGGTGGAAGAGGAGGAGGAGGGAGGAGGTGGAGGGAGGAAGAGGAGGAAGGAAA
Source organism: Cepaea hortensis (assembly GCA_963921405.1). Taxonomy (NCBI): domain Eukaryota; kingdom Metazoa; phylum Mollusca; class Gastropoda; order Stylommatophora; family Helicidae; genus Cepaea; species Cepaea hortensis. The sequence continues at coordinate 216,376,879 of OY992876.1, read as the reverse complement.
GGGAGGAGGAAGAGGAGGACTGTAGATAACTTCCTTACACATAAAAAGATGAATTGTTATTGATATTGCCGTGGCATGGAGGAATATCAGCAGCAGAGTTGATCCAGAAAACCAAAGACTGAGATCTATGGAGAACCATGAACGCCTACGCCAGCCGGCACGGCACTTGATGATGATGATGATTGCCGTTTGACGATTCTGTGTAGTCACGTCATTTTCTTCTCTTTTCCTCGCGTTTTGGTTCGGGGATTCTTTCATCATCATCATCATATATTTACGTACGTATTTAGGGAGGGGGAGGAGGGAGGAGGAGGAAGAAGACAAAAAAAATTTGACAGTTGGCAGCGCTGGAATGAGAGGAAGACGTGTAGAAAATTTCATTTCAATCGGATGGGCCGTTCGGGAACGCATAAAGGACATACATACAGACATACACATCCACACACATTGCCTTTTATATATAAGACTAGCTGACCCGGCCCGGCTTCGCCCAGTTCCTGGTGGGGAGCATCTCATTTAATTCATATAAGTAGTCATATAAGTTCTCGTTCCCGTTACCGACTATCTGTCTGTCTGTCTGTCTGTCTGTCTGTCTGTCTGTCAGTCTGTCTGTCTGCCTGTCTGTCTGTATATCTGTCTGTCTGTCTGACCTGGCCCGGCATCGCCCAGTTCCTGGTGGGGAGCATCTAATTTAATTCATATAAGTAGTCATATAAGCTCCCGTTCCCGTTCCCGACTATCTGTCTGTCTGTCTGTCTATCTGTCTGTCTGTCTGACCCGGCCCGGCCTCGCAAAGACCCTGATGGGGAGCATCTCATTTAATTCATATAAGTAGTCATATAAGTTCCCGTTCCCGACTGTCTGTCTGTCTGTCTGTCTGTCTGTCTGTCTGTCTGTCTGTCTGACCCGACCCGGCTTCGCCCAACTCCTGGTGGGGAGCATCTCATTTAATTCATATAAGTAGTCATATAAGCTCCCGTTCCCGTTCCCGACTATCTACTGTCTGTCTGTCTGTCTATTATTAGAAAGAGCACTTGAAAGATCTTTACATCGTCCCCAAACAATTAACTTGGGTAAATGGAGCGTCTCATTTAATTCATATTCGGCCCCTGCTCCCGTTCCCGTTTCCAAATAAGACGACCCGGCCGGCTTCTTCCAGTCACTGGTGGGGAGCGTATCATTTAATTCATATTTGGCGGAGGGAGGAGGCGGAGGGAGGAGGAGGAAGGAGGAGTAGGAGGGAGGAGGAGGGAGGAGGTAGGGGAGGGAGGAGAAGGAGGGAGGAGGAGGGAGGAGGAGGAGGGAGGAGGAGGGAGGAGGAGGGAGGAAGAGGAGGGGGGAGGAGGAGGAGGGAGGAGGAGGGGGAGGAGGAGGGAGGAGGAGGAAGAGGGAGGAGGAGGAGGAGGGAGAAGGAGGGAGGAGGAGAAGTGAGGAGGAGGAAGAAGGAGAGAGGAGGAGAGGGGAGGAGGAGGAGAGGGGAGTAGGAGGAGGGATGAGGAGGAGGAGGAGGAGGGAGGAGGAGCGATGAGGCGGAGGAAGAAGGAGGAGGGAGGAGGAGAAGGGAGGAGGAGAAGGGAGGAGAAAGAGGGAGAAGGAGGATAAGGATGAGGAGTGAGGAGGAGGAAGAGGGAGGAGGAGGAGGGAGGGAGGAGGAGGAGGGAGGAGGCGGAGGGAGAAGGAGGAGGGAGGAGGAGTGTGGAGGGGAGGAGGAGCGATGAGGAGGAGGCTGAGGGAGGAGGAGCGATGAGGCGGAGGAAGAAGGAGGTCGGAGGAGGAGAAGGGAGGAGGAGAAGGGAGGAGGAAGAGGGAGAAGGAGGAGGAAGAAGGAGGAGAAGGATGAGGAGTGAAAAGGAGGAAGAGGGAGGAGGAGGAGGGAGTTGGAGGGAGGAGGAGGAGGGAGGAGGAGGGAGGAGGAGGAGGGAGGAGGAGGGTGGAGGGGAGGAGGAGCGATGAGGAGGAAGAGGGAGGAGGTGGAGGAGGAGGGAGGAGGAAGAGGGCGGAGGAAGATGGAGAAGGAGAGGGAGGAGGAGAACGCTGTAGGAGGTGGAGGAGGAGCAGGGAGGATGAGGGAGAAGGAGGAGGCGGGAGAGGGAGGAGGAGGGAGGAAGAGGAGAGAGGAGGAGGGAGGAGGCGGAGGGAGAAGGAGGAGGGAGGAGGAAGAGGGAGAAGCAAGAGGGAGAAGGAGGAGGGAGGAGAAGGAGGGGAGGAGGAGGGAGGAGGAGGAAGAGGGAGGAGGGATGTGGAGGGAGGAGGTAGAGGGAGGAAGAGGAGAGAGGAGGAGGAGGGAGGAGGAGAGGGAGGAGGAGGGAGGAAGAGGGAGGAGGAGGGAGGAAGAGGGAGGAGGTGGAGGGAAGAGGGGGAGGAGGAGGGAAGAGGAGGATTGAGGAGGAGAAAGGAGGAGGAGAGAGGAGGAGAAGGGAGGAGGAAGGAAGAGGAGTGATTAGGAGGAGGGCGAGTAGGAGGAGGAGGGAGGAGGAGCGAGGAAGAGATAGGCGGAGAGAGGAGGAGGAGGGAGGAGGAGGGAGGAGGAGGAGTAGGGAGGAATAGGAGGGAGGAGGAGGGAGGAGGAGGAGGAGAGAGGAGGAGGGAGGAGGAGGAGGTAGGAGGAGGGAGGAGGAGGGAAGAGGAAGGAGGAGGAGAGAGGAGGAGTAGGGAGGAGGAAGAGGGAGGAGAAGGAGGGAGGAGAAGAACGCAGGAGGAGGAAGGGGAGGAGGAGGGAGATGGAGGAGGAAGAGGGAGGAGGAGAGAGGAGGCTGAGGGAGGAGGCGGAGGGAGAAAGAGGAGGGAGGAGGAGGGAGGAGGAGGAGGAAGGAGGAGGAAGAGGGAGGAGGAGGAGGGATGTGGAGGGAGGAGGAGGAGGGAGGAAGAGGGAGGAGGTAGAGGGAGGAGGAAGAGGGAGGAGGAGAAGGGAGGAGGAGGGATGAGGAGGAGAGAGGAGGAGGGAGGAGGTAGGAGGAGGAGAGGGAGGAGGAGGGAGGAGGAAGAGGGAGGAGAAGGAGGAGGAGGGAGAAGAAGATGAGGGGGAGGATGTAGGAAGAGGAGGAGGAGGGAGGAGGAGGAGAGAGGAGGAGAAGGGAGGAGGAAGGAAGAGGAGTGATTAGGAGGAGGGCGAGGAGTTAGGAGGAGGAAGAGGGAGGAGGAGGAGGGAGGAGGAGGAGGAAGGAGGAGGAAGAGGGAGGAGGAGTAGAAAGAGGGAGGAGGAGGATGGAGGAGGGAGGTGGGGGAGGGGAAGAGGAAGAGGGGAGGAGGAGGAGGAGGGGAGAGGAGGAGGAGGAGGATTATAACGCATATGCCTGTAGATAACTGCAGTGAAAAGGTGGGTCTGTCTATCTATCTGACCCGGCGTGGCTTTGCCCAGCTCCTGGCAGGGAGGGTCTCATTAAATTCATACAACAACAAAAAAAGTTACTTAAAAGAATGTCCTTCCACACATTATCCATTATTTTTAATGAGAACTGTTTTTAATCACCGACATGACTGTTGGTAACTCTTTAAGCATAAAAAGATGAGTTACAATGTTATGCATTGTGCATTATTTTTATGAAAACTTTGAAAATGCCTTAAAGATTATATCAGTATTTATTACAACTCATATGCCGGTACATAACTATAGAAAAAGAGTTTATAAATATTTGAAAACGATGCAACAATATGACTATAAGCTATACAGAAAAGTTATTAAAAGTTATGCCCCTTGAAATAACTTTTATAGAGTTAAGTCCCTTCGCAATATAGAAATTATAATAAAAAATGAAATATTAAATAATATTAAGTAAGCAGCCGATTTCACACTAAAAAAATATCACAGTTGGCAGCGTGGGAATGATAGGAAGACGTGTAGAAAATTTCATCTCAATCAGATGGACCGTTCGCGAACGCATAAAGGACATACATACATACGGAGATTGCCTTGTATATATAAGATTAAGCCGCGGTAGCGATGTAGCTAGTCGCCAAGATATCCAGGTATTAACTTTCCTGTCTTCCCCGTGTTCTCTTCCCCTCAATCTTGCCAGTTGTCAACAACTTCTCCAGTTTATTTCTTCTCATAGCGTGTCCAAAACATTGTGACTGAGAGACGACTGTTGACAGTTTTTCAGCGTGGCAGGACAAAAATACCAGCGAGCAAAATTGTACGATCTGCTGGATAGGTGGTGAAGCATGGTTGCCCGCTCTTCTTGCCAAGGCTTGATGCTACTATTGCTACTGGGAGTCACCGTGGCGAAGAGGCTTTGGAGCATCGCGCTCCAAAGGTTGTGGGTTCGATTTCGGGCGACATTGTTCAGTTCACGAGGACAATTTTTTCGAAGACTCCCGATGGTCGTCGCCGGAGCTACGGAGTTCGTGCTTTGTGCGACACTGTCGGCAGGCCGCCCTGTGGAATGAGGCCGAACCGAGCTGATGTTCTTGCCTCTGTGTGTGTGTGTGTGTGTGTGTGTGTGTGTGTGTGGGGGTGTGTGGGCGGGCGCACGCGCGCGCTTCCGTGCCACAGTAAATGATTTTTGTATGGTAAGGACATATTTCTAGAAGGAGAAAATAGCCAATTACTCATGTAAAAAGCACAAGGTAGTTCGACAGTAATGATTATGATGATGATGATAATGACGATGCTGATGACGATGATCAGGGGGCTCTTGGTTGCCAGGAGACAGCACCTAAAGTGACATTCATATTGTAATATATTATCTAACTCAAGCTTAATCTGGCTGGAGACACATACATGTTTTATCAGTGACTCAATGAGTAAGCTCAGGAAGATCGATTTGTTCTGGCCTCGTAGACAGTGTGTGGAGTTGGGGAGGTTAAGTCTGATATAAATCAGATTTATTTGTGTGCCAGGACACACTTGTGTAAGAGGAATTATTTGCAATCTGATCAGCTTGTGTGCGTGGCTTCTGTGGAAAGCGGACGGTGTGATCTATTGCAAGATGCAAAACATACTGACCAATAAAAATATATCATTTGCAACGAGAAAAATATCGCCGAGGTGCTACATAGAACCTATACTTTTTATGGGTGTGAAACGTGGACAATGAGCAGACAAGCTGAAAATCATCTGATGGCTATGGAAATGTGGTTTCTGGGGAAAATGCAAAAGATACCATAGACAGACAGAAACACCAGTGACCAAGTCATAAGAGAAACAAATGAAAATTGTAAACTGATTAGAGAAATTATACGTAGACAGTCACAATTTTTGGACACGTTATGAGAAGAAATAAATTGGAGAACTTGGTGACAACTGGCAAGATTAAAGGGAAGAGAACAATGGAAAGGCAGAGAAGTAAATACTTAGATGGCTTGACCGCGTTGTATGGTGGAGATAAGAACACTGAGCTGATCCACGACTCTGGTCTGGTGATCGCATGAGATGGTGAAACATGACCGCCTACGCTTATCGGCATGGCACATGAAGATGATGATGTATTAAATGTCATCAGCGAGACGATACGATTAAAATAATTAAGAGATAGCTGTGAATCTGTCACCTTGACCGGACATCCATTGAAATTGGGTGTTGCCAGACAGGGGCAAAGAAAAGTCAACCAAGCCAGAACTGGCGTCGTCGACTTCTACATTCGGAGGTAGATATTGAGGAGGGGATCGGAGCATGTATGGACTGAATGGTCTAATGTGCAATGAGAATAATCTGACGACTGTTGTTGTTGTTTTCTCGATTTAAAAAAAAAAAAGCGTAGTCCATACAGTGTTATATATAGGTAGTTGCATAACCTTTACAGAACGTTTGCAGTCAACACCAGTGCCAGTATGCTACTGGGCTATGAGTTGGCCGATTTAATGGCGACCTTTTGTAAATACACTCTTCTTCTTGCTGCTCGTGTCCAACAAGGGATATGACTTATTCTTCTCTCTTCCCCAGTCCGCACTAAGGTCATTTTCTCAGCATTTAACTTGGCTGAAAGTTATTCTACAATTCTCCACACATTACATTACTCACTATGAACGCTAGTCAACATAACATTACTAGGTGGACACGAACAGTAGTGAACTCAAACGGTAGTCGACTCAAATGCCAGTTATAGTTTTTGTTCGTGTATTCCTCTATACAGACTAAGGTGAACACCGTCAATATCACATTCATATATTCAACGATAAACTACACAACGAGGTCTAATACACAAACTAGCTCTCTAAAAGAGTGGCGCAGTGTTGGCCATTACTCTAACTGAACGTGGTCCGCACACGACGTTTAGTCCACGACTAGAATCCCTATCCGGACCCCACTTCCTGTTGACCTGGGAAGTGAGTCCGTGGCACACAATACTTTGTACACATATGAACAGTCTGTATCAACCATGTGTAAGTTAACGACATGCAACTTATTAACTGTGTGTAAGTGTTAACCGTGTATAATTGTTAATCACATGTACGTGTTAACAAAATGTTAATGACATTTAAGCGTTAACAATTGATAAATGTTAATCACATGTAGGTTTTAACCATGTATAAGTGTTAATAACAAGTAAGTGTTAACCATGGATAAATTTTAATCACATGTAGGTTTTAATCATGCATAATTGTTAATGAAATGTAAGTGTTAGCTATGGATAATGTTAATCACGTATAGTTGCTACTATTTCTAGACTTAGTTTTTCCAAGCTTTGCGTCCATGTCTCCCATGAAAATTAGGGATGGAAAATTAGTGAACTTAAACTTGTCTAGAAAATAACTATGATGTTGGGGTTGATCGCAACGTCCAGCAAACTTCTAGTACACTGGACTGATTTTTGCGTGCGGATTAGCTTACTCTATTACCAGTGTCTTTCGCTATCAGGGGAGTCCACTCCGACTTCTGAGATACTTGTAATTTACGTCCCCAAGTCGAGGACGAGAAGTCAACTGTTTAATCCAACTGACCGGTTTACGGGTTAAACCAGCTACATCGACATCAGCACACCGGAAGTTTAAGAGCGAGCGCTCTTATCCATTCGACGATTCAATAACATACTGTCTAATGTTTACGGCGGTCCATTAATCAGCGGTCAATTTCATCAGAGGTCAACTTCATCAGCGGTCAACTTCATCAGCGGTCAACTTCATCAGGGGTTAACTTCATCAGCGACAGTTCATCAGCGGTTAACTTCATCAGCGGTCCATTCATCAGCGGTCCATTCAACAGCGGTCAACTTCATCACCGGTCAACTTCATCAGCGGTCAACTTCATCAGCGAACGTCATCAGATGTTAACTTCATCAGCGGCCTATTCATCAGTGGTCATCTTTACCAGACGCCCACTTCAACAGCCGCCTACTTCATCAGCGGTCAGCTTCATCGGCGGTCAACTTCATTAACAGTCAACTTCATCAGTTGTCAACTTCATCAGCGACTCTCTTTAACAGCGGCTCACTGTATCAGCAGCCCACTTCATCACTGGCCCACTTCACCAACGGCCCACCTCATCATTAACCCACTTCATTAGCGGCCAACTTCATTACCGGCCCACTTCATCAGCGGCCCACCTCATCAGTGGCCCATTTCATCAGCGATCCACTAAATCAACGGCCCACAGAGTCCACATTACATCGGCCAAGTGGACACGCTGGCCAGCCCGCCACTGGTGAAGATAATTTGTTGTGATAATGGCATATTTTAGAGGGGAAATGGCTATATTACTCATGTTACGATAGCAAGGTAATTTAACAGTGTTTCATAACAGTGAACGTCTGTGCAATTTGAGACCTATCCCATTTGCTTCCTTCTCAGAATTCATGAAACCAGGTTAAATGTCGGTATAGTTAAATGTCAGTATAGTTAAATGTAATACAACATAATTCACTTCCCTGTTGACAAAAGACGCAAATATCCCCGCCGAACGGTAAACTGCTGCCGCTTTGTTATTATCAACTGCAGACCATATTCTTTCGATGCCAAGCCGTTTTTTTTTGTTTTTTTGCTGATAAAATTTGATTGTTTTTCCCCAAAAATATTCCGAGCTGGCAACAAGTCAGACCCAAAAAAAAAATCGAGTGGAAAAGGTTAATATGTAAAACATGCTGGCTTCTGTGGTACAGATCAGTGAATACAGCCTCAAAATCCAAAATATGAGGTTCCCATTCAACCACATGCGATTTTGGAAGCAGGCCCTTTTTGTGTTGATTAGTCACCGCGGTACGAGCTTCAAGTAGTATATGTCAAAGAAACCAACGTAACAGATGCAGTGCCAAACAAAATGTAGGTTTTAACCAAACAAAAATGAATGGCGGAAAATGGAATATAGAATTGTGCCACAGTTATGACGTGAACGTTGTTAAAATGGTAGCAGATTTGTTGTATTATACAGAAAATTAAAAAGACTGTATAAGGAAAACGACTGTATATAAGCTCATGGCAGATACTGAAATTCGCTTAAGACGATTAACCATCCCAATGGACTTCATCAGGTAAGACGCGTTTCAGGTCTCTCATCAAGAATTCACGACCACAAAGCTTGCTCGAGTGATGTTTTTCTAGTGTTTGTTGTAGTATTCAGATGAGTTGAGTGAAAAGCTGATATCACAGCACTCGGGAAATTCCCATGGGTGCTCTGTCCTCATCTTCAGCAGCTAGCGAAGAGTCACGATATTAATGATACCAGTAGCAATCTGTTTATGTTTTTGCAGCATTAGTGATAGGTTGGGAGCGGCTGGCGGAGTGGCTAAGAACGCCTGGTTCTCGTTCGAGAGTCCCGGGTTTAAATCCTCGGCAAGGTGTGGATATATAGTGCCAAACACTATAGTCATACCCGCAGAAACAAATGGAAAAGAAAAGACAACACTCACCAAACAATAACAACAACAGAGAGAGTGAGAGAGAGAGAGAGAGAGAGAGAGAGAGAGAGAGAGAGGGTGAAGGGATGATTTCACAAAGGCAGGTCAGTCCGACCCGGCCCTGTTGGGCCTCATCTCTTCAACATATGATGCAATCCTTCCTCCCTTATCTTGACATGATATGTCTTCTCTCACGCCTGCCTTATGGAGGAGAATCATTCTCGTTCTTTCAAAGTTCTAGCGTCGAGAATACCTGGTGGACATCAGCGAGGGTGATGCCATTTAACTTGCTTGGCAGTGCTCCTTCTTCCCGTATAGAGGTATAGGTAACCCCATATTCATGTATACATTTATAAATAAATTCACCTTAAACTCCCCATACATGAACACACATATAAAGAAACATAGTCTTCTCTGAATATGACATTGGCACCTTGCCGTCTTGACAGACGATAGTTTGTGCTTTAAAAAGGCATAATAACTTTTAACTATGGCGGTAGCGAGTGTGACTGATAAGGCCAATTTGCGCTGTAAATGTCCGTTCACAGTGGGTGCATGTGAACACGTGGTCATTTCCACCATCATGCACCATCTTACGTCTCAAACGCTTGGTGTGTGACTTTTCTGCAATAATTTTCTCCTTTGACTTTATTCCATTTCTGATATTTGCCCTCCATGCAACACGTTCAGCGGCGACTTGCTCCCAATGTGCATTATCAATGCCTGTATCAATCATGTCCCGCTTACACACATCTTTGTATTGTAGTAGAGGCCGACCCTGAGATCTCTTACCCATCTGTAATTCACCAAAAAAGATATCCTTTGGTATTCTACCATCATCCATCCGCCTAAGATGTCCTATCCATCTAAGTCTACGAAGACTGAGCATGGAATAAACTGTCACACAACCTGATCTTTCCAATACTTCAGTATTTGTGATTTTGTCTTGCCACTTAATACCAAGAATTCTTCGCAGACACCGCATATGAAAGCTGTTTAAATTGTTCTCTTGGTGTGAGTAAGTTGTCCAGGTTTCACTGCCACAGAGAAGAGTACTAAGGACACAGGCTTGATAGACAAGGACTTTTGTTTTGGCAGTAAGCTTCCTGTTCTCCCAGACTCTTTTTCTTAACCTGTTCATTGTTGTTGCTGCCTTACCAATCCGGATGTTGATTTCCTGATCTAGGGATAATTTGCTATTTACCACCGATCCTAGATATGTAAAATGGTCTATTATCTCTAGTTCGGCGTCGTCAATAAAGATTGATGGTACCCCATGTGCACCTTGTGACATAATCTGTGTCTTCCTTTTGCTAATTGTTAAACCAAATTCAGAACAAGCATTGGAGAATGCAGATAGTAGACATTGCAATTCTTCCTCAGAGTGGGTCGTAACTGCAGCATCATCTGCAAAAAGCAACTCTCTGATCAGTACCCTCCTAATTTTGGTCTTAGCCTTCAATCTCTGAGCATTGTAGAGGCCGCCATCTGAGCGTGAGTGAATGTATATACCACCATCCTGATCACGAAATGCATATTTCAGTAGAAGTGAAAAGTATATTCCAAAGAGGGTGGGAGCTAGTACACAACCTTGCTTAACTCCACTCTTGATTTCAAATTCTTCAGAAGTTGCACCATCAAACTTGATTATACCCTTCATGCCTGTGTGGAACGATTCCACAATGGACAGAAGAGTTGGTGGGCAGCCAATCTTCTTTAGTGCCTTGAACAGACCCTCACGACTGACCAAATCAAATGCCTTTGTGAGGTCGATGAAGGCAATAAACAGTGGTTGATTCTGTTCACGGCATTTTTCTTGCATTTGTCGCAATGAGAATATCATATCAGTGGTAGACCGGTTCTGTCGAAAGCCACACTGTGATTCGGGGTAGACTTGATCTCCTAGGACTTGAAGTCTGCGCAGAACAATTCTGGCAAATACTTTTCCAACAATACACAGAAGTGAGATACCCCTATAGTTGTTGCAGTCGCTCCGATCGCCCTTGTTCTTGTACAGTGTTATGATGCTTGAATCTTTGAAATCCTGTGGGACTTGTCCTTCACGCCAGCATAGCTCTATTAGCTGGTGGATCTGTATAGTGAGTGTGTCTTGCCCACTCCTGATAACCTCTATTGGAATCCCATCCTTACCTGGAGCCTTGCCAGATGCAAGTTCATTTATAGCACACTTAACTTCTGTTATGGTGGGAAGTGTGTCCAGGTGGTCAAGAGTTGGTAGAGCCTCTATGGCGTTGAGGGCATTATCCGCTAGTTTGGTCTCACTTGAGTAAAGCTCCAAATAGTGCTCTACCCATCTGTCCATCTGCTGTTTCTTATCAGTGATGACTTCTCCAGTCAAGGTTTTCAATGGTGCACTTCTTTTGATCACTGGACCACAGGCTTTCTTTATTCCTTCATACATGCTTCTGATGTCTCCCTTATCACTTGCGATTTGAATGGACTCACATAACTTGATCCAATAATCATTTGCACACTGCCTGGCAGCCTTTTGCACATCCTTCCTAGCTTGCCTTAGCTCACTCAGAGTATTACGCGTTGGTCTTTCCTTGTTTCTTAAGAGAGCTTTCTTCTTCTTATCAATCAAGGGCTGCAGAGTCTCGCTGTTGGCCGCAAACCAGTCCTGCCTCTTATGATCCACAGTGCCGTAAACCTTTACGGCAGTTTTACAAAGAGTTTCCTTAAGTTTATTCCATTTATCATTTACTGTACAATTTTCTGGTGTATCAGTGAAAGCGTCTTCAAGTTGCTGTTGAAACTGAAAGCACTTTTCAGGATCATGAGTGTTAATAATATTAATCCTGGGGCTAGATTTGTGTTTAGCTGTGTAGATTCTCTTTGGTCTCAGTCTAACCCTTGCAACAACCAAAGAATGATCCGTATCACAGTCAGCACTGTGGTAACTACGAGTCAATGATATATGGTTCAGATGTTGTCTCCGTGTGATGATGAAGTCCAGCTGGTGCCAATGGCCGGATCTTGGATGTTTCCATGTGACCTTATGCATCTCTTTTGTTTTAAAAAAAGAGTTTGTAATACATAGGTCATTACTGGTGCAATGCTCCAGCAGCCTTTGCCCATTTTCATTCATGCGACCGATGTTGTATTTTCCAAGGCACACTGGCCATGAACTCGAGTCCTTGCCCACACGAGCATTGAAATCACCGAGCATATAAATGTAGTCGGATTTTGGAACTGCCTTGATCACAGAGTCTAACTCCTCATAGAACAAATCCTTCACATCATCAGAGGAATCGAGAGTCGGTGCATATGCAGTAATAATGGTGGCAAACCCACAAGAGGTTGCCAAGCGCAGGGATAATAGTCTTTCATTTCCTCCTGCTGGAATTTCAATCATTCCCAGTAGCGAATTCTTCACTGCAAAGCCCACACCGTGTTGCCTTTTTTTCTGCCTGCCCTTTACCCTTCCAGAAAAAGGTGTAGTTGTTTTCCCTGAGTGACCCTTCCTCAGCGAGGCGAGTCTCCTGCAGGCCAGCAATATCAATGTTAAGACCGTTGAGTTCGGCATCAATCACAGCCGTTTTTCTCACATCGTCAATATTGGTCAAGTCAGTGGAAAATCCTGGACACATGGTTCTCACGTTCCAGGTTGCAAGCCGTAGCTTGAGGTTTCTATTTATATTTTTGTTTGTACATGGTGCATTGGTTTTACAGCCTGCGATTCAGATTATGTCCTAGCCCCAAGCACCCATTGAAGCAGGCAGGCTGTGGCGGATCAGCACCCAATTGGCTGGGGGCTGCCCAGCTTGAGGCGGGCGGTAGCTGATCAGTGACACCTATAGGTGTCTCCCACCGTCAGAGGCAACGCGTGGCGCCCCATGTCTACGCCAACTGACAAGGACTTATAACCCGTAACAGTTGCCTCTCGCTTTGATTCCGAGACCAGTTAAGACCAGGGATGGAGTTATTGCCTCTCCATAGCACAAAGCCTGGGCTAAAATATAGAGATCATGTGTTGCCCATGCAGCATGATCCCTCTCTCGGCCTGCCTAGTTCCCTCCAGAGGAAAGGTAACACCCCTACATCTGGAACAAGACAAGCTGCAGAAGCTGCCGGATCAGCAAAGCAATGCTCTAACTGTCCGCCTGTCGGAGCTTCGATCCTAGACCAGTCGCCAACCAAGGCTTAGGGCCTGGTCTGCCCTGCCATGACAATTTTGTCTTTAGCTTGCATTTCCTCGCACCAGGGTAAGGCTTGTACCCTCCCAATTGCGCTCTTCCGCCCGAAGCCGTTGGCACAATGTGGGGTGTCGGGTTTGGTAAGCGCCGCCCAACGTTCGGCGCTAACAGAAACCAGGTAGTACCGTCTACTGTTATACGGTAGCTCAGTCATATCTGACTAAGACCTGACTGCATGAATATAGAGACAAAGAAAGTACAAGAGATTTTCAGAAAAGTGTCATCTATAAAAACTACAGGTGACATTATAAAACAGCCTCATGATAGTTCCTGGGAAACATAACTACACATGGGAACTCTGAATGACTAGAGGAAGTGAAGCTCATCTCTCATATATCGTATGAATAGAACCAGAATAAAGTTCGTCACTATCTCCATAAGTCGAAAGAATAATAACATATTCTCTTCCAAAGATTACCCTATAACTTCGTAAAGAAACTCTACTATAACTTCCGATGTACCTGTTTTTAAATTTACTATGGTGTCCAACTTACCAAAAGACATCATGCACTTTAACGAAAACACAACACCACAACAACAGCAGCCGACCGGCCAACTTGTCCTGCTTCGTTAGTTCAAATCGTGCGCATCTCACGAACGTGATCGTAAGACATTAGAAAACCGCCTCATCTTCTATTTGGGTTCACTCTCCCCTCACGGCCTCAATGTCCAACACAGTTTTATTTAACTTCCAACCCCCCCCCCCACCCCCACCCCCGTTTCTATCAACGCAGATGTATATCCCTCTAGAATAACGAGTTAGCATATCCTTTACAGTACGTTGCAATCAACCCAAGCATTACTTTTGCCGTTAGTGATTTCTTGGCAAGTTTGCGTTAAGTGGCTTGTCTTTGCTTTCTGAGCGACGGGCAATCACGCAGTCCTATGCTAACCAACACATGGTGTACTGCATTCCAAGCGCCCGCTAGCTGTGTTCTTACTAGGTATGCGAAATTGCAAACTGACACCTTCGCCACAGAGCCGGCTATAGTTCACTGCTAATCCGCTTTTCACAGTTCCCCCACATGGGCGTCCCCCCTCCCCACCTCTCCCATCGGGTAACTTAACCAATCCCTGTTATCCATCGACCCGTTATAACAGCACATCCGGTCCTATTCACCCGCATCAAACGGTTAGCGCTTAAGACGCATTCAACCAAGACAGGATTCAAATAAGTAAACTGTATTTTTATGTAGTGTTTTTCGATTAGTTTTGTGTCTGTTTGTGTTGGTTTGTCCTGTGCTGACGAAAGCTTTGGCCGCAACGTCCATTTTGTTTCTTGTAGTAGTATTTTAGTAAAGCTCACAATCTACGTATCGTTTTTTTTTCGTTTTTTTTGGGTTTTTGTTATTCATTCATTGCATGTTCTTTGCAAAACGTTAATTTCCTCGGCAATGTTACGTCCAGTAGTTTGCAATTAGCCGGTCTCCCTGGCGAAGGTGTTAGTTTAGTTTAGTTTAGTCGATGGATCAACATCACGGCACACGGGTGTAACCAATAAGTGCTCCGTTCTCCTCCTAACTCAAACCTGAGTCTGGAGAAACTCAGCTCAGTGCACGAACTCCGTAGCACCGGCGAGGATCCTTAAATACTTTGGGCAGATTTTTAACTAGAAATTTTTTTCCGGGCAGCGCCGTTAGGCTACTCTTTTTCGATTTCCAACTGCCAAGAGATATTTTACGTGCGCAACAATACACACGGGCGTCCGATCTCACTACCCAGAGACCAGGGGACATTTTATTACTAGAAGTCCACGTGAAAAAAAATCCCGGTCCTCACCGGGGCTTGAACCCGTGACCTCTAGCATTCGAGGCGGACACCATACCTCGAGACCACGCAGCCCCCCTAAAGGTTAAGGGCGCTGTTCTTAATGCCGTATACTCACGTGTGAAACACAGCTGCGCGAGATTCGGCAGCGGATCGCGTCGCGTTAGTTTCTTAAGGAGGCTATGTGAGCCAGTCGTTCAGAAAGCAATGGCAAGCTACTGAACGTAAAACTTGCCAAGACATCAACAGCATCTCAAAAATGCTGGTGTTGGCTGCAATGTCCTGTAAGTATAGATTTACATTAAAAAGTTTGCCATTTCTTTCTGAACAAGAAGTCAACATTTAAGTCCAACTGACCGGTTTAGTGTGTGAATCCTCAACCCGCCATCAGAGCACGGGATGTTTAATAGCTAGATGGTTATTATTCTGTTGGCCAACCCTCCTCCCATGAATAAATAGTTTCATATCCTTTACGGAACTGCGCAGTCAACCCAAACATTTGCTTTAGCTTTTAAATGTTTTCTTGGAAAGTTCAGCAGTTTGCCATTTGTCGGATAAATAGTTGATGGCTCAACCCCAAAGAGATCAAGGATCCAGAGGTCCTCTTTCTCAATGTGATCCTGCCCGTTAAAATTAATTTAGCTGTCACTGGCTCAATGATTTGAGACCATTAAATAGAGTTTTGGAGAACCAAGGAATACCTCAAGGAAAAAAATGAAATTTTTCCTGAGTATCCCAAATGTCCTTATGGATGGTTCCTTGCGTCTCCTCTACCAACTAAATAATTAATCTAGGGTAATTGCTTACAACAATTTTACTATGACAAGAGAACTCTCAAAAGAGAATATAACCGGTAATTTTCATCATTTAATATACATATACATGGAGTGGTAGCTTACACATATAATAGCATACAACAATCAATACAGTACAATTACAAGATTATGGGCATATTCGTCTCTAACTAATTAGCTATCTCCTGGCTGTGCCACTGTATCATAATGGTCCTCAGAGTTGCATCCGTTATTAATTATAAATATTGGGCCTCTTCTGCTGGCCTAATCTGTGGAAAGAAACTGGGTACACCCTGGTTGATTTCCCATCCAGTTCTTGGGTTTCGGTAGCCTACAGTGTATAATATTCTGGAGAGTTCTTTTATTCCCCCCCCCCCGATTTTATTTAATCTTTTGGCTCACTGTAATTCTTCCACCTATACCTAGGGAAAAGGATATTTAATACCTGTCCTGGAAGGGTGGTGAAAATTGGAAGGAAGTTGCTGTGGAATAGTATTTGGCCTCACTATCTCAGCTGCCTCACTCAGTTAAGTGGCTACTGCATTCAGTCAAGCTGCTACAACTACTTTCACAAAGTGCTGCATTCGCAAAGTCAGGTCTGGGTAATGACCACTACCTGAAATTTTAGCATCCATCATAAATCTAAAAATCTCAGCAATATGAACATCAGAACTGAAATGTTCTATATTTTTCTCAAGAACATCACAAAGAAAATACCTAAAAGAATTGTGATCCTAGGAAATAAACAGTGGAAGGTAAAGAGTCATAATTGATTGCTCTCCATTCCATCTTCCATTAAATGGTGTTCAAGGTTTTGACTAGCAGATGTGCAGTTTCATCTTCACCTATGTCTGTCCCCAGGGCTACCGGTTAAGTCATACCTTGATTTATTTGAAATTGACACTATGTTCATACCCCATTCTATTCCTAGTTAATTCTCTTCTTCATCTTTTTCTATTCAAGAAAAAGGGTTTTAATACATTAAGGGCTTTTGAAAATCAGTTCCCATTTCAATGAGTATTTGCTTATAAACAATATAAGTACATTAGGTATTATTCTTGTATAGCCTTCAAGTGCATTCTTCTTCATTAAATGCTTTAAGTGAGAAGTTTTCTTCCATTCTCATGGATGTAATATTTATTATCATCGTCATCAACATCATGGTTTTTATAATAATTACATCATCATCAACATCATGGTTTTTATAATCATTACATCATCATCATGATTATATTATTATCATTACCATCATCATGGTTTCCTTATATCATTGTAATTACAATCATTATCATTATTATCATGCTTATGACATTAGAAATCATTACATCATTCTAACATTATCATAATAATCATTATTACTTCATTATCCTTATTATCATGCTTATGACATTAGAAATCATTACATTATTCTAACATTATCATCATAATCATTATTACTTCATTATCATTACATTACAGTCATCATATGTGTTAACAGGAGTGACATGAACTGCAAAGTGGGATTTTGCTTAAGTTACAAACACAGATGCTGGTGCTATGCGTAATGTATGATATGGTTTGTGTCGTGCTTAGCGCACAAAATTAGATGATTATAGCCTGAATGATATTTTATACAAAGTGTTGTTATGCGCCGGAGTGTACTAAATTATTATTTAGTTTATGGGTTATGCCGAACCAGTTTCTGGTGATAGTCATGACATTACACATCAAAGTTGCCTGCTATCCTGAGATTGACTGTTGGCCTATACTCCCTCTCTCTCAGCCTGTAACGTCACTCACTCACTCAAACTCCTCATGCATCAGTCAACATATCCATCTGTGCATGTGGGGTAAATTCACTCCTCTCAGACATCATTCATATGTGCATGTAAGATAAGTAGCTAGACTTATGTGATTTCCCAATGATAACTTTAAATGTTAACACCATTGACATCACAATGAGATCTCACCCATTCACCAGACACAATCATATCTGTATGGGTGACAATCATGCATATGTAGGTGCTTTATCCCTGATAAATTCACAGTTTCAATAACAATGATATTACAATTAAATCTCATCCCTTATCAGAAATTATAATATTTCCTGATTGATAATTAATCATTCATACTGAGGTGATTTACAAATGATACATTCACATCTGTTTACACTAATGAATCACACATGACAGAGATTTATGTGATCATTAGACATAATTATGAGATTCTAAAAGGATACTTCCTCATGTGTAGCAAAAATGAAAATAAAATACACAGGGGACCCCATATTGTCTCATGAATTTATGTGATCTCCTCAGTCTACATTCAGACATTATGAATCTTAACCATTCTAACATGCCGGTTGACTAAGTATTATTGTGTGGCACAAACATTAATTTCATATGTTTACAACATTGAAAATACATTTGACTCACCGCATGGGTGCTTTACTCAACACACAAAATTATGATCCCTATAGAATCTATTTGGTTCTCATGTGTTCATGAAATACCAGAAAACTATTTGTTTGCCCATGTGCTCATGTCAAAATTAAATCTACTGACTAATTACATATTACACTAATTTTTCTATCAGTGCTGGCACATGTAAACTAGTTTTAAATCCTAAGTTACTCACCACTCTAAATCATTACTGAATGTGTTGACTACTTAAGAAATATGTTTACAACCTGTGTCTAATGTTTATACATTAACTAAGTTGTTTAGCTGGGAAAAAATAAAACACTGTGGTTTTCTCCTAATGTACAGTTTATCTTATGACTATGATAACTGGGTATAATATTATTTAGTTTCTACTAGATTAAATTCTTAAGAACTCACCATTCTAAATCATTGTAGATTGGGTTGCTTAAGAAATAAAATGTATAGCTTGGACTAATGCTTATACATTAAATCAGTTGTTTACTTTGGGAGAAAATAAAACTTATTTTGGTTATTCTTAATGGACAGTTTATCTATAAACTATAACAGTTAAATTAACTTCTTAAGAACTCACCACACGTGTTCAACAAGTCGACTTACCAACTCTTCTTCTGGGAAAAAGGACTCACAACTAATCTAAAATTTAAAATAAATTAAATATGGTGTTTACCTTATTTATCAGAATGACTTCCACATACTTCGGCGACTGGTTTCAGAGTCTGATTGCGATGTCTTTGTTGGCTGAGACTTTCCTCCACTTAGGAATCAAACTATGTTTTATTTTACTATTTGTTTAGGAGGGTGCACTCACTCCAGCATCTGCATCTGATCTTCCTGCCTCGTGTGTGTGGGGGTTGGTGAAAAACAGACTGTGTTCCGGTTTTTCACTGCTATTTATACGGTGCCTTTTCCGGTTCACGTTTTTCATTGCCAATGGATATATTAAATCTTGGATCGTTCATTTGTGGAACAAACAATCCTGTTGTGATGTTCAGGCTTTAATTGTCGACGGGAAATTACAGCATGTTATGTTTGTGAAAATAAAGTATATCACACCATTGATGACTGAACCATTGACACTCATGCCATTGTATCAATACAAACGCAAGACGATCTGCTTCCAAATCGCCCGCAGCTGTGTTAAAATGGTAGCAGGCGTGTATTAAACGGGTTGCATAAGGAAAACTACTGTATATAAGCCCGTGCAGATAAGGGCTTAGGGCTATTAATCTTCCTATGTCACTTCATGAGTTAAGACGCGTGTGGAGTCTCTCATCAAGAATTCATGATCATAAAACTAGATCGAGTGATATTGTTCTAATGCAGTGGTTCTCAACCTTTTTTGGTCCGTGCCCCCTTTCACCATATTTTCAGAACGTCACCCCCCACCCCCCTTGCATATTTCCTATCTAAAAATCCCCCACCCCTACACAGTATACGTAAAAATGGAAGGTAAATTTAATAGCATATACTAAAACAAGTCTAGACATGCACATAAAACATGATTTGTGGGTCTACTTACTTTATAAAATGAATTTTAGAAGGATGAGACGTACATAACTGTAAAGTATGATGGGAAAAACAATATCAAGTAATCGGTTCTTGTATTAACGCAATCTTGAAATGGCCTTCACCCCCCCCCCCCCCTCCCTGGAAACCCTAAAATTCCCCCCTGGGAGGGGGGGGGGGAATTTCCCACCGGTTGAGAATCACTGTTCTAGTGTTTGTAGGAAGCCGATATGCTGGAATTTGATCTCGGTATGCAGGATTGCGTAATGTCTTCGTAAACCCTTTGCCACAGCGCGTAGGATTCAAATAATAATGAAACACCCGAAGCGAAAATAATTTAGAATAACTAAAAAGGCAGCGAGCAGAAAATGTAGGTATACATATGCAATTAGAGGGTGTAAGAAAGAACAGAACAAAATTAAGAATAGGAATAGTAAGAGGTGCTCGTCATCATCATGTAAGAGGTGCTCGTCATCGTCATGTAACAGGTGCTCGTCATCATCATGTAACAGGTGCTCGTCATCATCATGTAACAGGTGCTCGTCATCATATAACAGGTGCTCGTCAACATCATGTAACAGGTGCTCGTCATCATGTAACAGGTGCTTGTCATCATCATGTAACAGGTGCTCGTCATCATGTAACAGGTGCTCGTCATCATCATATAACAGGTGCTTGTCATCATCATGTAACAGGTGCTCGTCATCATGTAACAGGTGCTCGTCATCATGTAACAGGTGCTCGTCATCATCATGTAACAGGTACTCGTCATCATGTAACAGGTGCTCGTCATCATGCAACAGGTGCTCGTCATCATCATATAACAGGTGCTCGTCATCATGTAACAGGTGCTCGTCATCATCATATAACAGGTGCTCGTCGTCATCATGTAAGAGGTGCTTGTCATCATCATATAACAGGTGCTCGTCATCATGTAACAGGTGCTCGTCGTCATCATGTAACAGGTGCTCGTCATCATCATGTAACAGGTGCTCGTCATCATGTAACAGGTGCTCGTCATCATCATGTAACAGGTGCTCGTCATCATCATGTAACAGGTGCTCGTCATCATCATGTAACAGGTGCTCGTCATCATCATGTAACAGGTGCTCGTCAACATCATGTAACAGGTGCACGTCATCATGTAACAGGTGCTCGTCATCATCATATAACAGGTGCTCGTCATCATCATGCAACAGGTGCTTGTCATCATCATATAACAGGTGCTCGTCATCATCATGTAACAGGTGCTCGTCATCATGTAACAGGTGCTCGTCATCATCATGTAACAGGTGCTCGTCATCATATAACAGGTGCTCGTCATCATCATGTAACAGGTGCTCGTCATCATATAACAGGTGCTCGTCATCATCATGCAACAGGTGCTCGTCATCATCACGTAACAGGTGCTCGTCATCATCATGTAACAGGTGCTCGTCATCATGTAACAGGTGCTCGTCATCATCATGTAACAGGTACTCGTCATCATCATGTAACAGGTGCTCGTCATCATGTAACAGGTGCTCGTCATCATCATGCAACAGGTGCTCGTCATCATCACGTAACAGGTGCTCGTCATCATCATGTAACAGGTGCTCGTCATCATCATGTAACAGGTGCTCGTCATCATCATGTAACAGGTGCTCGTCATCATGTAACAGGTGCTCGGCATCATGTAACAGGTGCTCGGCATCATCATGTAACAGGTGCTCGTCATCATCATGTAACAGGTGCTCGTCATCATCATGTAACAGGTGCTCGTCATCATCATGTAACAGGTGCTCGTCATCATCATGTAACAGGTGCTCGTCATCATCATGTAACAGGTGCTCGTCATCATGTAACAGGTGCTCGTCATCATGTAACAGGTGCTCGGCATCATCATGTAACAGGTGCTCGTCATCATCATGTAACAGGTGCTCGTCATCATCATGTAACAGGTGCTCGTCATCATCATGCAACAGGTCCACAAGGAGTTATAGAGGATCGACTTCATTGCACCATGTTTAATCCCACGGGTCTCTTTCCGTAGGCTGGTTCGTCGAAGCATCACATAAAGCACGAACTCTGTAGCTCCAGCGACGACCCCCAGGAGTCTCCGAGAAAATTGCTCTCGTGAACCCAACGGAATCGACCCCACAACGGTATAATCACTCTGCCGCGAAGACTTTCAGCAGTTTTTCGCAGAACGCCACTACAATCAAGATCCGTTGATAAGTCTCTCATCCTCTGCCAGTTCTCTTTCCTCGTGCACTCTCTTGCCTTAGGTGCCAGCAATACACTGTGTCCATAGTGGTGCTGGTGGACTCCTTCCTCTGCTTCCTATAACCACGCCTTACATCAGTTTTCTTGTTAAAAATGTGCCACTGTGGCGTTACAAATGGCCGAAGGACTTAAGTGTTCGATATATGGTGCTGCTTATGAGCGTTTGTAATCCATGTTTAGGTATTGTACTCACTTATCATCATCACGCGCCATGCCGATATCCATGAGCGGTCATTTTTCGCCATTTCACACGATCACCAGAGTTGTGGATCAGCTCTGTGTTCTAGACTTGATTATTCCACGTGGCCAAACATTCAGATATTTAATTCTCAGCCTTTCCCCTTTGTTATTTTTCCCTAAATCTTGCCAAATTGGCATCAAGTTCTTTAATTTATTTCTTTTTATAAAGTGTCCATATATGTTAACTAACTACGTCCAATTTCTCTTACAGTCTCATTTGTTTCTTGTAGGACTTGCTCATTGTTTTTCTATCCTCAGAAATCACACCTCCACTACCATTAGATGTTTTTCACCTTCTCTGCTTTATGTTGGGAGTCTCCGCGAAGTGGTCAAGCCGTTTGACTCGGGCTCCGAAGGTTGTGGGTTCGATTCCGGTCCGCGTCCTTCGGTTCACGAGTGAAATTTTTCGGAGACTCCAGTGGGTCGTCGCTAGAGCTACGGAGTTCATGCTTTGTGCGACGCTTTCCGCGCCGCGGAAAGAGACAGAGCCAAAAGGGATAAAACCCGGTGCAATGAAGTCGACCCTGCTTTTTCTTTGGAGGTGGGGGGGGGGGGGGGGGGTTGTCTGATTTATGCAACTTAATCCCGTTTTGTGATTCTCGAGACAAATGCGAATTTCTTGGACTGACAGAGTAACTAACAACGGATGCCAGAAAGAGGCTAATAAAACTAGAGCATTATATTCTACAACAAGAAAGAGACATACATCTTTCTTTGGTCATGTGAAGAGAATAGAGGCGTTGGAGAACATCGTAATTGGTAATATCAGTGGGAAGAAAGGCGGAGGCAGACCAAGAGAAATTATACTTGATGGACTGTGGCAGTGCCATGGAGGAACATCAATAGCAGAGTTTATGCAGAATCCCAAAGACAGAGATCTATGGAGAAAACATGAGCGCATAAGCCAGCTGGCATGACACATGATTTTGATGAATCCAATTTAGATATGCCTACTATTGCTAGATGGAAAACATACTAACCAATGAACAGATGTCATTTGCAATGAGAAAAAGAGTGTTGAGGTGCAACATAGAACCTGTGCTTTTGTATTGATGTGAAGCGTGGATAATGAGCACACAAGCTGAAAAACATCTGATGTCTGTGGACATGTGGTTTCTGAGGAAAATCAAAGAATACCATGGACAGACAGAAAAACCAATTACCATGTCCTACAAGAAACAAGTGAAAATCGTAAACTGATTAGAGAAATTAGACGTAGTCAGTCACAATTTTTTGGTCACGTTATGAGAAGGAATAAATTGTAGAACTTGATGACAACTAGCACGATCTAGGGGAAGAGAACAAGGGGAAGGCAGAGAAGTAAATACCTGGATGGCTTGGCCACATGGCATGGTCGAGAAAATAACACTGAGCTGATCCACGACTCTGGTGATCGATTGAGATGGTGAAACATGACCGCCCACGCTTATCAGCATGGCACATGAAGATGATGAAAATTCAAACAAAAATAACATGGAAGGAAAACAAGACTAGAATTATATTTTTTCAAACTATAACAATTTATTTAACCCGCTCAGTACCACCGCAGCGACCTATTTGAGGAAATAACGATAACAATAACTTATCCGCTTTCACAGAGTTTAATTATTACATCTCATAATAAACAAAAGCATAGCCAGAATTTTAGTATTCTCTGACTAAACGTAAGTAGTGCAATCACACTCGACATGTTGGTTGGTATATACGGGACAAAAAGAGATAATGATTGTGTGTGTGTGTGTGTTTGTGTGTGTGTTTGTGTGTGTGTGTGTGTGTGTGTGTGTGTGTGCGTGCGCGCGCGCGTGTGTGTGTGTGTGTGAAAACGTTAGCAAATACTAAAAATGTTATTAAAATATAACTATAGTTGGAGTTTTTAAATTGGTAACTGAATTGATAAACTGATTAGAGAAATTAGGCGTAGACAGTCAAGATATTTTGAGGCACGTTATAAGAAGAAATAAACTGGAGAACTTGGTGACAACTGGCAAGATTGAAAGGAAACGAACTAGGAGAAGGCAGAGAGGTAAATATCTAGATGGTTTGGCCACATGGCATAACTGAGACATGAACACAGAGCTGATCCACGACTCTGGTGATCGTGCGAGATGGTGAAACATGACCGCCGACACTTATCGACATGGCACACGATGAATGAATGAACTTTACTAAGGCAAAATACAGCATCATCAACAGCATGATTATCATCATCATGTAGTAATTTCGTTGCAGAACGTCGCTATCATTATTATGTGCCGAAAACATACTCATTCCTTCGCTACATCTCCTACCTCATTCATTTTCACTCCCAAGTTGATTCAACGCCCTGTGTCCACCGTGGTTTTGATCGACCCGTGATTCTTCTCCTAGAGACCAATCTTTCCATTACTATTCTTTCTTACTGTGATGGTTGAGTTGAGTTGAGCTAAGAAACGATATCACTGCACTCAGGACATTCCCACATGCGTTTCATCCCCTCGTTCAACAACCAGCGAAGAGTCATACTGCTAATGGTTTCAGATGCCATCTGATTGAAAGTTCTCCTGGTCTTCCCTCTCAGTTTTGAGATTTGTCCAGAGTCCCTGTCGTTCGCCCGCCATATCATTATTTTCAGATACGGGTGCTCAATCTGTTCCACCGTTTTATTTACCTGGCCCCACAGGCGTTCGACCACTTCTCCTTTGTCCATAGGCAATCTACCACCGAGGAGTGCATTCCCTGCCAACCTTTCAGACTGCTCATTCCCCCCGCATTCCTGCATGACAACGGCAGAAAATCCATACAGTTCTCACAATCTGTGACCTCTGAAGCAAGGCAAGTCATTCTACACGAAACAGTCCTTTCTCCGCGTTTAATATAGAAGGCGTTTTTTTTTAAAATTTTATATCGAGGATCAAGAGCAAGAACAATAGTGGCATTCTACAAGATCTGAACACAGAACAAGAAGACTAGCTCATAAATTGCGGCATGTTTCGGAAACTGAAATATGTTGGTCATATTAAATCTCTGTGCATTGAAAGCCATGGTTCTTGGAAGAAGTGGTCAAGCCGTTTGACTCGGGCTCCGAAGGTTGTGGGTTCGATTCCGGGCCGCGTCCTTCGGTTCACGAGTGACATTTTTCGGAGACTCCTGTGGGTCGTCGCTAGGGCTACAGAGTTCGTGCTTTGTGCGATGCTTTCCACGCTGCGGAAAGAGACCGAGCCATATGGGATAAAACCCGGTGCAATGAAGTCAACCCTGTCGACTTTTGAGCGACTTTTTTTGTTCTTGAAAGAAGCGGCCCGGCTAAACCAGCACGAAGTTGGATACAGGACATTGCAGGCACCTTGGACATATGGCAGGAGATCTATCAAAGAGTTGGGGAACTTTCAACAGGCGCTGATGAGTACGACGTTCTGGGAAGGATCTGTTACATGATGCAAATGATGATTATTTAATCCAACATGAAATATAAGTGCCGAGGAAACTCCATGGCGCAATGAGCCGCATGAGCCGGCTCATTGTCATTGATCAGACATTTGTGCTTGATTTCTTCTTGTAACTTCTGGAGAATGTCGTGGGAGTGCGTGGAGTTGATAGTACAGCTAAGAGTAACGTCGTCATTGAGTGTTATCTCGCGGCAGTCCCAAATGAGGGTGACCATGACCTTTCCCGAGATTGTTACGTCTCTGCTTATATTTACAGTCGAAAGGTTATAAAACGCACTCGTCAATTTCTCAACGTCTCATTAAAATATGGGAATTCTGTATTCGACGAACAATAAACTATTGCTCAGATATAGTGAGGTATTAGCAATTAGTCGATTCGAGCATGTTATATGCAAACAGAAAGAGTTCTTATTAAATTTGAAACTACCGTTGAAATAATGGATGTTACACATTCGATCAATACCTGTGATTAAAAAACAAAACTGTCATTTACTGCCAACATAGTACCTTGCGGTGTATGGCAGAGGGGTCTTTGAGCCTGAGGAATTAAGGCCGCCTGGCTAGTGCAGTCGCCGCGAACTGTGCAGGTTAGAATTTTCTTTCGTTAGAAAAAAAACCCACACCTTACCGAGGGATCGAATCCGGGTCTCCCGAATGAGAAGTCGGCGTTCTAGCCACTCGGCCAGCAGCTCCTCATACCTGTGATTATGTGTTTTAATTGATTCCGCTGAAGTGTTATTCATTTATTCACTTCATATGATATAAAATGTGTAGTATGCACCTGATGATATAGGCCATGCAATAAATAGCGCAACATATTGTTTATGGCTTCTGTGTTTACAAGAAGAACTGTCCATAGTGTGCTCTGGTTATTAATCATAGAAACGCATTCAACATTCGTCTACAGTCTACAGCACATGTGTCAAACTCAAGGCCCGCGGGACACATCAGGCCCGGCGTATAATCATATCAAGCCCGAGAGGTCTCAACCGACGTACAAATATATTCGGCCCGAGAGAGAATTTTAGGCAAAATTATTTGTTTAATGGCCACGATATAAAGTGCAAATCAAATTCCCTAATTAGCAGTCTTGCCGAATGATAGGCTACTATGTGTGTATGTGTGTGCAAGAGTATGTATGTGTGTGTGTGCGTATGTGTGTATGTTTGTGTGTATGTATGTCTATGTGTGTGTGTGTACGTGTATGTGTGTATGTTTATACATATGTGTGTATATAAGTGTGTATATAAGTGTATATGTTTGTGTGTATGTGTGTTTATGTGTGTACATGTGTGTATATGGGTGTGAATGTGTGCGATGTGTGTATGTGTATGTATGTGCGCGTGTGTGTAAGTGTGTGTATATGTGTGTATGTTAGTGCAGGTATGTGTATATGTTTACGTGGATATGTGTGTATGCATGTAGTGTATGCGAGGGAGTGTGTATTTGTATGTTAATGAGTGTGTGCATAACTGTGAGAGTTTGTGCAAATGATGTAAATATATATGCAGGTATGTACGAGTGCGTGTATGTTTATGAATGCGTGTGTGTACGTGTGTCTGTCTGTCTTATAACATGGTAATATGCATTGTTTGTGTTTACAAAATCCATTTGACAATGTTTTTTCCTATGTAAATGTAACGTTCACAATTGATGAATGAAAGATGAGTGATTTGGATGGCCGATTGTGACACGTGCCTGTGTGCCCAATTTGTTACCCATTGAAAATAAAGTTCGTTCGTTCGTTCTCGCTTTGATCAGAATAAGCGAAAATAAAATTTGTGTAGTGAGTGGATGTTCGTCGTTATAGTGACCTAGTTCAGTTGCTCGTTTTAGATTGGCGAATAAGAAATGAAAGCAGTGCTGTGCCCGGATATTACATCACCTGTTCTCGCTACGGCTAACCTGAAATCAATTAAACGTCTGTCGGCAGATGCACAATCTGTGTTTTTTTTTTAAATGGACGCTAGCCTTTAAAATGACCAAGAGAAAAGTTGATTATGAAAATAGAGCCTTTCAAAGCCGCTGCGAGGCTGAAGATATATATATATATATATATATATATATATATATATATATATATATATATATATATATATATATATATATATATATATATATATATATTGTTGGTAAACTTGTGTGTCTAATTTGTGGAGATAATATGGCTATGATCAGAGAATATAATCTGAGACGGCACTACGAGACTAAACATCAAGACAAGTTAAACAGCCTGAATGCATAGCAGAAGCTACAGAAGGTAGAAGAATTGAAGAGGTATTTAACAACACAGCAGATGTTTTTCACCAAACAAAATCATAAACTGAAACTGCTGTGAAAGCAAGTTTTATTGTGGCGGAGGAGATCGCAAAATCAGGTCGACCATATACAGAAGGAGAGTTTCTGAAGCTCTGCACGATAAAAGTGTGTGACTTCTTGTATTCAGACAAAAAGCAGATGTTTACAAAGGTAAGCCTTAACAAAAATACGGTTGTTGATCGGGTTTGTGAGATGGCCACTGATGTGAAAACACAGCTGATTGAAAAAGGCAAAGACATTGTTGCATTATCCCTTGCTGTCGATGAAAGTAATGACACGACTGACACTGCACAGCTCGCCATCTTCATCTGTGGAGTGGACTCCAGTTTGAATGTTACAGAAGAAATATTGGACACGAAATCCATGCATGGGAAAACGACAGGAAAAGACATTTTTGACAACGTATGTCAAAGTTTAACCAACATGAACCTGCCTTGGGACAAACTCGTTGAACTGACAACAGATGGAGCACCGCGATGTGTGGCGAAAAAAGTGGACTAGTTGGAAGGATGCGGTTAAAGATTCAGGAGAATTGTACTGGTGAATTGATCGCATATCACTGTATCATACACCAAGGATCGCTGTGCGGGAAAGTCCTCAATATGGAAGAAGTAATGGGCACTGTAACACAAACGTCAACTTTATCAGAGCCAAAGATTTAAATCACCGCCAATTTCAATCTTTTTTACAGGACATACAGTCGGCGTTCGGCGACATGCCATAACATACAGAGGTGCGGTGGCTAAGTCGGGGAAAAGTTCTCAGTAGATTTTCCTAGCTGATCGAGGAAATCTGTCAATTCATGTACATTAAAGGAAAAGATTCCACAGTTTTCCGGGATAAAAAGTGGAAATGTGCGTTGGCGTTTCTGTATGATATAACCACTCATCTCAACGACTTGAACCTGCAACTATAGGGGGGGGGGGATCACTTTATCACTGATATGCATGATGCAGTGAAGGCATTTCAAATGAACTGCGCTTATGGGAGACACAAATGCACCAATGCAACCTGTCTCACTTTTCTTGTTGCCAGGCAATGTTAAACCAAGTCAACGCTAAGGTGTTTCCCAATGCACACTTTGCTGAAAAACTTTGCTTACTTCGCGCCGAGTTCGCACGGTGCTTTAGTGTCTTTGAAGCACAGAAAAGTAATTTCCAGCTGTTTCGTAATCCAATTGCCATAGATGTGGAAAGTCAACCTGTAAATTTGCAGATAGAGTTAATAGAGCTGCAGTGTTATGGGACACTAAAGGCAAAGTGCGACACTGTGGGGTCTGCACAGTTCACTTATTTCATTCCTGAAGAGATGCCCCGGCTTCATCTACATGCAGCTCGAACCATGAGCATGTTTGGTAGCACATATCTGTGTGAGCAGCTGTTTTCTGTGATGAAGATTAACAAAACATCACACAGGAGTCGTCTCACTGATGAACACTTGCGGTCCATCATGAGAATCTCAATGACACAGTTATATTGCAGATATAGACATATTTCAAGCGAACGAAAGAAGAAGAAGAAGACACAGAACATTACTCCCAACATACACGAACTTGTAGCCAAGAAAAGATGCCAAACACCGTTCACTGAAAAATTTACAAAAGAGTGAAAATGTGTATACCAATGATTTTTTATTATTAAAACTTTTTTTCCCCTGTTTTAATTGATAATAATGTTTAAAAATTATTTTTAATTTTCGGCTTATTGAAAGTTTATCCTGTTCGTGTGATTTGAGTTTTGGCCCTCTGAGCGATTGAGTTTGACACCCCTGGTCTACAGTAACCAGTCTGCGAATACAAACCATCTTGTGAGCATTGAAAATGTTCAAACCCGCGAGACTATTGTGTTTCGATTATCCTTTTAGTATGGTGTTTATTGCATGACTGCGTTTCAATCACTCCTGTACTAGTTCACCTCCAATTTCCCACGCAAACGACAGCATCCCCATCTCTCTCGTTATGCACGCAAGGGAAATGTGAACCACGTTTGTATAATCATACACAGCATTCCCGCCTGGCTTAACAATTTCTTGGTAAAGTGCAAGGCCTTTCCGCCATTTACACTCAAATTTCTTCTTTAGCGATTGCTAAATGGTCCAAGATATTGTTATCAGATTTGATAAATACATTCAATATGAGCAATAACATAACAGACAACAATTCATAACACTGACAGCGTATTCAATCTCAAATATTCAACAGCAGCAAAAAGATGCCAAATAGTAATGACATAACCTGAATTGATGCTGCATTCCCACTGCCATGCTCTGAATTTTTACCGGCATCGCTTATTCCTTTGGCACCATTTATTTTGTTTTCACTTGTTTTATCACTACTGGAAACGCAACTTTTGGTGGCCTTGCTTCCATCTAAGTGTTCTGCACCCCTTGTTACAGCGGAGCTTGGGTTTGCCCTTTGCTCTTCAGCGTTCTTTCCTGCAGGTATCTCTACGCTTACGTGAGCTTTCATACTGTCTTCTGTAAACAAAACAAAAATTACGATGGACAGTATCAATGTACAGAAAGTATGCAGAGGGAGTCCCACAGTAGATTATACGAGGGGGCTTCAAATGAAATTTTTTTTTTTTTTTTGGGTGAAAATATTCTGAACAAATAAAGAACAAATGTATCATTAATCACTTCTGCGTTCAATGCAAGCCTTCCCGTGCCGATAAATTGATTGGATTTCTGTAGAAAAATCTACTCCGTGGTCACTACTCTGGTGATGGGGTAATTTTTTAAACTGTCCTTTTAACGTCACCGCGTTCGTCTGCACCGTGGTGTCACGTGCTTAACACTCTTGACATTTTAACAACAATATTGAGAGGTAACAAGACAATAACATGGATATTGTAATTTATATCACACTTATCAGGTTTTTACGTGAAACCACCTTGTAATTGCACTATTTCAGGCAAGGTACGTGTGCTGTGCCGTGTTTTGAATAATTAGTATAAGCTGACCATCTATTTTGTGCCATCTTCTGTCAGGTCTTAGTCAGCTTGTGTTGGTTTTCTGAAAATGGTATGAGTGGACGTCGCAGTCAACCCCCAGCATTTTTTGGCTGTTTCTGATTTCTTGGCAAATTTACGATCAGTAGTCTGCCATTGCTTTCTGAATTACCGACACTTATATGTATACCATTGCACGAAAACCAGGACAAGGCTGTCTGCTTCCAAATCGCACACAGCTTTGTTTCGAACGCGGTATGGGGGATTACGAATTGTGTATGTAACCTCTTTGCAATGAAGAAAAATACGGGGAACATGCCAGAACACAGAAATAAGAATACAAACAGCAAGAGTGGTTTCTTCCGCACTTAGACCTTTGTGGAAGTGAACAGAAATGAAACAGCATCAAACTCCAATAGTAACGCAGTACTACTGTATGGATCAGAGACCCGGAGAAAGTCTAGAACGATGAGTAAATAGACTACACGCATTCATTAAATGGCGCCTCCACAGATGAGAAATAACACCCCTTGAAACAAGCAAAGAGCTTCAAGTACTTGGGAAGAATATCATTTAATGGCAAATCAGGAGACAAGATCGAAAATAGATGCAATAAGGCAAACCATCTCATTGGACAAATGGCACCAATACTAAAGAACAAATACGTATTAGTTGATACTTAAAAACGCACTCTGCACAACACAATCTTCCTACCAACTCTATACCATCAATGCCTAACCTGGAGAATGACAAAAACAGAAAACATAATTACAACAACATCAAATTATCTGTCTCTCTGCTTTCCCCAGGTCTTTTCCCAAACATTTTGCCGGTTGTCACAAAATTGTCCATTTTTTCCAACTAAAAGTAGGGCACAACGGTTTTGACTGTCTACGTCTAATTTCTTCAAGAAATTTGCGGTTTTCATTAGCTTCTTTCTCTTTAAATTTTCTGTCTGTCCATGGTATTATTAACATTTTCCAAAGAGAGAGAGAGAGAAAAAAAAACAACAAAAACATTCCCACTGCCATTAGATGTCTCTCCGTTTCTTACACGCGTTTCACACGCACACTTGTTTGTTTTGTTGGGGGGGGGGGGGGGGGGGGGGCAACAGCCCGCCTTGAACTCAAGCATAGTTTATACACACTACTTCTAGTAGCAATGGTTATGAATTTTGCGTGTGGATTAGCTTACCCTATTACCAATATCCCTCACCATCAGGCGAACCCAGTCCACCTTCAGAGGTACTTGTAATTTACGTCCCCAAGACAAGGATGAGTTCCACGCTTATAATAGTATCCATCCATCATGTGCGCCTGCCGATAAATGTGAGCCGTCATAATTAGCCATTTCACTTAATCACCAGAGTCGTTGATCATCTCAGTGGTCTTGTCTCGATCATGCCACGTGACCAAGCCATCCAGATATTTACTTATCTGCCGTCCCCTTGTTCTTTTCCCCTCGATCTTGCCAGTTATCACCAAGTTCTCCAATTTGTTTTTTCTCATAAAATGCCCAAAACATGTTCACTGTCTACGTCTAATTTCTTTAATCAGTTTGCGATTTTCATTTGTTTCTTGTAGGACTTGATCATTAGTTTTTCTCTCTGTCTATGGTATTCTTTGTATTCTCCTCAGAAACCACATTTCCACAACCATCAGATGCTTTTCAGCTTGTTTGTTCATTGTCCACACTTCACATACAAAATGACATCTTTTTATTGGTCAGTGTGTTTTCCATCTTGCAAAAAGTTACCTTCGCAATTGCGATTCTTGATCTAATCTCTCTCTTCAAGGCATCTTCAATCAGATGTTATGACATTCGAGATAATTGTACCGATTCATTTGTTTAGGAATATTCCCATTTACTTGTATACTACATTGTGGTATTTCCTTCGTCCTAGTGACGACCATATAATAGTATAGGTTTCATGTATCACCTCGATACTCACTTTCACACTGTATTTGCTAATTTTTATATGTGAGTTCAGGAGTGCCACCGCTGTGGCGAATTGGTAACGAACTCAATTCACAATCCCGCATACCGCGTTCGTAACATTGCTGCCAGCGTTTTAAAAGCAGACCGCCTTGCGCTGGTTTTCATACAATAGTATGAATGCTGGTCGCCCAGAACGCAATGGCAACCTACTGAATGTAAACATGCCAAGAAATCACTAACAGCCAAACAATGCCGGGGTTGAATGCGACTTCCTGTAAAGGATATGCAACTAACTTTATTTTTTATAGAAGTCCAGGTCAATGTTTTTAAACTGCCAACAGATGGGTTCGAACACACAGCAACTGCACTGGGAGGCGAACGTGAAGTTGGGCACCTTCTATTTAATGTACGACAGTATAATTAACAGAACAGTGGGATTCAAATGTTGTGACAGAAACATGAATGTAAAGCTTATAAAGAGAACTGTCAAGGTGTTTGTCCATCACGCATGATGATGACTATTCATTTCATCCAGTCGGCTTGACAGTTTTGAGCCGTGAGTTCTAGCAAGGCTGGCAACGACTATTTTGGCTCGAAATGTTCTTTGACAATGTGGGCAAAGAATGCTTGACTCAGCTTGACGTTCCAGGAGGATCTCCTGCTCGTCATTTTCTTTTCTCACGGATATTGCAGGCCTGTGTGCTTTGCAAGTGACTACACGCGTGTGTAATGCTGTACGCCATTATTTTCGGTCTTTGGCAGCAGTCTCCCAAGTGTCGTGATGAATTTCAAAAGCTTTTCGTGAAATCTAGTGTCTTTAACGCGTTTCTTCTGGCCGCCTTGGGGGAGTTTACCACAACACAACTCGTAAAAAAATTCGTTTAGGGAGCTTGTGATCTGGCATGCAAGTCGGGTGACCAGCCCAGCGAATCTGATTCTTCATTAGTAGTAAGTGCCATATAGTCGGTGCGAGCATGAATGACGTCATATGGAGTAGAGAGAAATCCTCGACGCCAAATACGTTATAAAACTAGGAGATGCGTAGAAACACAAGAAACGTCACAAAGCGATTAGCCCAACAACGGCAGACTTGTGGGGAAAGGCGAACGAGAAGGCAGTGCAATTTTGGATGCTCAAGAAATTGGCGTGGCTAACAGTTGTTTGGCAAAATATCAGTGGATGGATGACACGGACAGATGAAGTGATGAAGCACCAGTGATGTCACGGAATGTCGCCGTCGACTGAAAACCCTGTGGGCAAAGATAACCTAGACAGGCTGATCGAATAGCGTCACAAATGATGGACAGACGAACAGAAGAATGAAGGCGACAAACGACTGAGAGTGAAATATAGTTCGTATGATAATATATTAGATATTTATTAATTAACTCTATCGAAGGCTTGGCAGCACAGGCCCTTTAGAGAAATATCGATATTACTACCATAACCTTGTGTCAGCTGTGAAAATAAAGCAGCGATTGTTTCTGATGCTCAGCAAGAGTCTACCTTATCATTACTTGCTAGTTCCGACTCCAGTTCATTTACAAGTTACTGTTGGATCGTTTGAGTCGTAGGATTACAAATTGACTTACCGTTGATTCCTTGATGTTACCATTACATTATAAGTAGCAAAGTCGCGGTTTGGCAGTAAGTAAGTGGTATCTTGCCGTCTTTGTAGACGAAAGTCTGTGAATTGGAACCAGAGCTAGAATTCTAAAGCACAATACCCGGGAATGAAATCAGTGATCATGTGTTGCCCATGCAACATGATCCCTCTCTCGGCCTTGCCTTGTTTTCTCCAGAGGAAAGGATGGCCATTACGTCTGGAACAAGGTAGGCTGCAGATGCTGTCAGCTCAGCATCAAACCTCCAAGAGCAGGAGGTGGGTAGCGACCAGGCCCTTACATCTGGGGGATTTGACTTAGAGACGTTCAGTCATATCCCTCAGCTGAGTGCCGTATACCAAGTGTCTGGACCGGTATGAGCGTGTACATCTGTCATCGTAATTGTCTGGACCTATAAAAGCGTGCAATACCGTCAGACTCCCCGCATGACACTGTCTACAGTGCGGATTCCGCGACCAGCGAGAATCGGCCCGCCGGAGATATTGCTCGTCTTGTTGCGAAAAAATCTCCCGTGGAACTGAATAAGAAAGGAAACAATAAAAGTAATTGTATTTCAATTGCGCTCGCGCTCCCACCTACGCTACACCCTTCATGGGTCTTCACAAAGTCGGACTAGAATCAAGCTCAACTGGGTCTTCCTTCCCCGCTAATTCTACCAAGCCAGTTCCCTTGGCTGTGGTTTCGCTAGATAGTAGATAGGGAGTGTAAATAATTTGCATATCCTTTACAGGACATTGCTGACAACATCAGCATCTTTCAGCTGATAGTTGATTTCTTGGCAAAATTACGCTCAGTAGTTTGCCACTGCTTTCTAAGCGGCCGGCTCACATACCCCGTAGGTTACCGACGCGATTCGAACCACTGCTGATTCTCACCGTCGTCACGTTACTTACGAGAGTATACGAGATTACGGAGAAACGTCGCTAACCTCTAGGCCAGGAAGCCGGCAGGGACAGTGAGGATACTGGGAATTGAGGCTCTTTCTAAAACTTCAGTGTCTTTGTTCTTGTCTTGCCATTTGATCTTCAGTAGCTTCATAAGCAGACTATGTGGGAGTGGTTTAGTGTCGTTGGTAAACAGTCCAGGTCTCACGGGCATATAGCAGTGTAGATAATACGACTGCTTTGTAGACTTTCAGCTTGGTTTGCAGGCTTAGTTTATTTCTGTCCCACAATTTTTTAGTCTGTCAATGGTCGCTCTGGCCTTGGAGATTCTTGCATTCACTTCGTCGTCAATGGAGGCAGCTTGGGACACAGTGCTGCCAAGATAGGTGCATTTGTCCACAACACTCAGTCTATGGCCTTCAATAGAGAGCTCATGGAGAGAACTAAACAAATGCCAGCGAATCAAGAGGTGGATGGGATGAGCGATTAAGTGGTGGCTAGATGCTTGACAGTTAGCCTGGTAGTCATGAGTTCAATCTGCATCGGGGTGGATTAGAAGTTTTACAACTGGTCTGGACTCCCAGCCTAAAAGGGTCATCATCATCATCATCATCATCATCATCATCATCATCATCATCATCATCATCATCATCATCATCATCACCATCATCATCATCATCATCATCATCAAGTACCATGCCAGCTGGCGTAAGTGCTCATGACTCTCCGCAGATCTCGGTCCTTGGTTTTCTGCATCAACTCTGCTGATAATATTCCTCCATGTCACCGTCTCAATTAATCCAGCATCATACTGCCTTTGTGTCTCTTCCCTTCGATCTTTCTATTTGTCACGATGTTCACCAAGGGTACCATAAAATATAATGGGAAGTAAAGACGACAGGCGAGATACTGACATACATCACCCAGTGCATATTGGTTAATAAAAATATCAGTTTATTACCAAATGTCAAGTGGGAAGATGACATCAAGAAATGGAATAGCAGCAGTCTTCAAGACGAGAGACAGACCGTGTTGGAGATCCATTGCAGTCAGCCTTCATTGTGGAGACGGCACCTGGCTGATCACCAAATTTCTAATGCTCTCTAGGGCATGTAAAGGGTCTTATTTACTTCACTTTGCAAGAGATGAGAAGAAGACGCAGGCACTGATGAATGGGAGACACGCAGAGAAAGCCTGTGGATAGTATAAATAGAAACGCTCTCGTCCTGAAGCCACAAGGCAAACGAATTAGTAGGAGACCTAAACCACACGGAGAAGAGAATTAGAGACAGAGATGATACATTCCTGAAGGACATGGCGGGAGCTATTCCAATTCCAATTCCAATTTTCGAAAACAAAAATTCCAAATTCGGTCTCGTCCAACCTGCTTCCTCAGCCTCGGTTATTGTTGAGATCCGTGGTTGTGTGGATTGTTAGTCCTAATTCATTCTGGTTTTATTGGTTCCACTCTGTTTGTCAGATAAAGTTCTCTTGTGCTGTCTGGTTATTTTCTTCTGTCTTATGCTGTGTTGTTCTCACCGGGGCTGGTCCCGGTCACGTTCAGTCCTCATAAGGACTCGATATTGGCAAAGGCAGAGAGTTTAGGTGCGGTCTCAGGTTGTTCCCCCGGTCAGCTGCCCGTCTTCCTTTACGCTCGCTTTCTTGTTTTCATCATCGGTGTATGGGTTGGTGCGACAAGACGACCAGGTCTCCCTGTCATCCCCGATTAGGAGCCCTTCCGTAAGAGCCAACTCACCATCCTGCCACTCACCCCGCTACTCAGTTTTTTTTTTGTTTTTGTTTTTTTTTTTTTTTTTTTTTAAATTTAAAGATATATGTGTATATATACGCACATACATTTTTTTTTATTAATAAACATATAAGTATATACAATGTACGGATGTTATGTGGCCTTCCTGTTCTGCAGACGAATTGTATTTCTGGGCTGCTATTTGTGTGTAGGCACCCCGACACTGTCATTTAAGTCCCAGTTTTGACGAAATGATCTCTTAGCTCCCTTCGTTCACTATTGTACTTGT
Source organism: Cepaea hortensis (assembly GCA_963921405.1). Taxonomy (NCBI): domain Eukaryota; kingdom Metazoa; phylum Mollusca; class Gastropoda; order Stylommatophora; family Helicidae; genus Cepaea; species Cepaea hortensis. Next base: position 216,339,721 of record OY992876.1, on the reverse strand, counting down.
CGCATGCTAGTAAATAGTGTTCAATGGTGTTGTTTTCTAGACATGCTCTGCAGAATGGGGTTTCTCTTTGCGTCTTTCCCGTTACCTAGTCTGATTCTCCACAGCTGTCTGTTTGCCGGTGCTTTCATGTTGGTCCTGACTTGTGGCTTGTAGCTGGGTTCACCAAGTACTTGGTATGCATGACGACCTTTAGCACTGTCTCGCCACTGTTTCCTCCATTCCTGGAGTACGTAGTTTTTGACGATATTCTTTCCTTCTACTTTACCTAAGTGTGCTGATTTTGTTACTGTAGGTTAGTCCTCGTTTCGCCGCTTTGTCTGCTTGTTCATTTCCCGGGATACTCCTATGAGCTGGTATCCATCCGATGGTGACTTGGCATCCCATGTACCTGAGGTTGGTGGCTGTCGCTAATATCTCCTCTTTTATGTCGAGTCTGTTTCCTCTAGCAAAGTTCCCGAGTGTTTGTACTGAGGACAGGGAGTCTGTTAATGTACACAGTCTCAGCGGTGGTTTTGCGGCTGCAATCTCCAGGCCTTTCATTATGGCTACCAGTTCGGCCGTGCTTACTGCTGTCTGGTCTGTTAGTTTGAACTAGGGAGCTGCAGGAGTTAGCAGCAGAATATAGCACGGCTTGGCCTGGTTTGGTTAAGGGACTATGCCTCAGCGGAGAATAGAGGACAGAAGAAGGTGTATAATTAACAGCAATATTAATCGTTCATTAAAATGTGACATAGAAATAGAAGGGAAAATTCTTAACCAAGTGGAAAATTTTAAATACTTAGGGGCATTTATAACATCAGATGGAAGATGTACAACAGAAATTAAGAGCAGAATAGGGCAAGCAAAAGCCGCATTTCAGAAAATGAAGAGTATCTTATGCAATAAGTTATTATCACTGAATGTAAGAAAGAGAGTGCTGAAGTGCTATATAGAACCTGTTTTGCTGTATAGCAGTGAATCGTGGAATGTAAATGAACAAATTAGTAAGAACTTAGAAGCAACAGAAATATGGTTCCTGAGACGAATGTTACGAATTCCTTCGACTGTCAGGGTAACTAACGATTGCCTGAAGAGGCTAATGAAAGTAGAACATTATATACAACAATAAAAAAGTGACAAAAAGCTTTCTTTGGTCATGTGATGAGAAGAGGGGCATTGGAGAACATCGTGACAGCGGAAAAGATGGAGGGGAAGAGAGGCAGAGGCAGACCAAGAGCAATGATGCTGGATGGATTGAGACCGTGGCATGGAGGAATATCATCAGCAGAATTGATCCAGAACACCAAAGACCGAGATCTGTGGAGAGTCATGAACGCCTACGTCAGCTGGCAGGGCACTTGCTGATGATGATGATGATGATGATGATGATGATGATGATGATTATGATGATGATGATGATGATGATGATGATGATGATGATGATGATGATGATGATGATTGATCGTTAAAGTAACTAAATTATTGGAAGTCGACGTAGCAGAATTGTCTAACACGCTCGCGCTTAAACTGTCTCTGGTGACCGCGGTAGAGTGTTCATTCCTCACGGCGGTCAGGTGGACATAAGTGTTGACTTCTCGTCCTTAACTTAGAGTTGTTAACTGGTTCAGTGACAAACAAAAATTAAGTTTGGACCAGCCGTTGTGCACCATCAAATAGACAAAAACTATAACGTAAAGTTCCGTTATCTGAGCACCTGATTTGCCGACGATACCGCGAATCAAAACAAATAACACACTGACCCTAGTATGGTGATATACCATCCATCTGTCCAATTGGAAGGGGGTGGGTGCACACATGCGATATATTATCCTTTGGCACTGAATCAATTAATTACAAGTACCTCTGAAGTCGGAGTGGGTTCATTTGAAGATGGTGGACATTAGTAATAAGGAAAGCTAATCCACAGGCAAAAATATGTCCAGTGTAACTCCCAGTAATAGCAATTACTAGTAGTACTAGCACGTGTGTGGACTACACTGGGGTTCAAAGCGAGTGAACACATATGTATACTGTACTGGTAATGGCACCGTGCCGTCTTGACAGACGTCAGTTTGTTACATTGTGCTTCAAATGAAAAAAAAAGACATAATAACCGCTCCATAGCACCAAACCTGAGCTGAATTGCCGAGACCTTGTGTTGCCCATGCAGCATGATCCCTCTCTCGGCCTGCCTAGTTTACTCCAGAAGGAAGGTAACATTAATAACACACATATATAAATCACAACTTATTCAGTGTATTACTCACTGTCTCCTGGGTATCCGCAGTGGTTTTCCAACAAGGCATGGGTGGCAGTGGTTAGGTCTTCATCGTCAAAAATCCTGGTCTCTTGACAGTCCCTGAGGGCCTGACGCAGACACCTGACACTGGGCATGATCAATCTGGGGGTTCAATGGTGTCAATGTTGGTACTTTTAGTGATAAGAAGATAAACTTTTAGCAATTTTAGTGATAAGAAAATACACTTTTAGTGATACACAGATAAACTTTTAGTACTTTTAATGATACAAAGATAACCCAGATACAAGTACAACCATTTTCTTAAAATTCATAATCATTATCAGCTTAAAGTGTTTGCCAACTGGCATGGACGATCAAGCTTCTGCATATCCTGTGATATATTATCAGCATGTATCTGGTCATCTGTTGATATTGTCAGCGCCATAAGAAATCGTTGTCAGGAACCCTTGTTTGTTAAAACTCTTTTTTTTATTTATGTCCATTAATTTATCCACTTATTACAAAATGTTTCAGGTTTTGTTTTCTTAGCCAACGTCTCCTTAATAGCCTTTTATGACATGGTTGGTAGGTTACAGTGTTACTATTCTTTGCTTATCATAGGAGCCATGGTAGACGGTTTCACAATTCATAACTGCACAAAGAAGAATAATAAAAACAAGAACAAAAACAACTAGAATAAGATTAACAAGAACAAGAAGAACAAGAAAAATTAGAACAATACGACGACGAAGAAGAAGAAGAAGAAGAAGAAGAAGAAGAAGAAGAAGAAGAAGAAGAAGAAGAAGAAGAAGAAGAAGAAGAAGAAGAAGAAGAAGAAGAAGAAGAAGAAGAAGAAGAAGGATATTCTCTTGTTGTAACGACAAAAGAAACATCACGTGAACTCATCAGTTAGCTGAGGCTCCCCTACCCGCAAGCTTCTGTCAGATGGTTGTCCCTGATGGCAGCCCTGAACTGGTCCAGATCTAACGTACAGTTGACGATCTCTGCACACGAGGGATTGGCTGGGATCACTAGAGGAACCATACAGTTAATTTAGTTGCATATCCTTTGCGTTATTGATGTCTTGGAAGGTTTTACGTTCAGTAATTCACCACTGCTTTCTGAACGATCGGCACCCATACTATTTTGCAAAAACCAGCGCAAAGCAGTCTGCTGCCAAATCTTGGCACGTTTACGTTCAGTAGGGTATTTCGAATGCGGTATGCGGGATTAGGAACTGTGTCTCTAAAATCCTTCGCCGCGGAGCCGGATTACAATGAAGTGCTTATGTCAATTATAGTCAAGGTTTCGGTGTTGTGTATAATTATCTTTCTATCTGTGTATCTGTTTGGCTAAGTGTCTATTTTTCATCACTTTATCCATCTAGATATATGTCTTTCTATCCGATTGACTAAATGTCTATTTTTATCAATTTATCTATCTAACTAAATGTCTATCTTTTTATCTTTTTATCTCTTTGGCTTAAATGTCAATATTTTTTACATGTTTATCAATCTAGCTAAATGTCTATCTTTCTATATGTTTATCTATCTAGCTAAATATCTCTCTTTCTATATGTGTATCTATCTAGCTAAATCTCTCTCTCTCTCTCTCTCTCTCTCTCTCTCTATATATATATATATATATATATATATATATATATATATATATATATGTGTGTGTGTGTGTGTGTGTGTGTGTGTGGCACGTTACACCCACCTTGGGTATTTATGATGCCCATGTTAAACATAGCCTCAACGAGTCATGTATTATTGATTATTTTTCATGCGTTTTAATACTTATTGTTCTTTTGTTGTTAAAGAATTGCTTCATAAGAGATGTTGAATGAAAGAATGTATGAGAGGAAATAGAGAAGAAGGGCAGAATGTCAGACGGGCCTGCGTGCCCAATTCTTAACCCTCTGAAAATAACGATTTTCGTTCGTTCGTTCGTTCGTTCGTTCTCTCTTGCTATCAGTTTATCTATGTAGCTAACTATCTCTCTTTTTAGCTGTTTATCTATCTAGCTAAATATCTCTCTTTCTATATGTATCCACACTGCTATATGCTTGTGAAACCTGGACTGTTTATCAGCGACACGCTAGGAAATTAAACCACTTCCACACAGTCTGTCTAAGGAAGCTACTGAAGATTAAATGGCAAGACAAGATCCCAGACACTGAAGTCCTAGAAAGAGCGTCCATGCCCAGTATCCACACTCTACTAATGAAGAATCAGATTCGTTGGGCTGGTCACTTGACTCGCATGCCAGATCACAGGCTCCCTAAATGAATTTTTTTACAGCGAACTGCGTTGTGGTAAACGCTCCCAAGGTGGCCAGAGGAAACGCTTTAAAGACACTCTGAAAATCTCACTGAATGCTTTTGGAATTCATCATGACACCTGGGAGACTGCAACCAGAGACCGAAATTCGTGGCGTGCATCATTACGCAAGGGTGCAGTCATATGTGAGGCAACCAGGACTGCAAAAGCTGTGAAGAAAAGGCAGGACAGAAAAACTACTGCAGGAGAACCTCCTCCTGGAACGTCAAGCATTCTTTGTCCACATTGTCAAAGAACATTTCGAGCCAATATAGGCCTTATCAGCCATCTTAGAACTCACGGCTCCATACCTTCAAACCCACTGGATGAAATGAATGGTCATCATCATTCTTGATGGACAAACAACAACACAAGTATATCTAAGTAGCTAAATATCTCTCTATCTGTTTAACTACTTAGATGAATGCCAGAGTGAGTAAGTGTGTGTGTGTGTGTGTGTGTGTGTGTGTGTGTGTGTGAGAGAGAGAGAGAGAGAGAGAGAGAGTTGAGCGCATGCATGTCATGTAAATAGCTATTCCATGTTTGTGAGGTTGCTCACGACAGTCGTCAGTGTATAAATGTGTGTGTAAAGTGTGGGAGTTTGTTCATATTAGTTTCAATGATTATGTGAAGCAGCTTGTATGTGTCTACATGTGTGGGTGTGTTGTGTGTGCGTGTGTGTCTGTGTGTGTGTGTGTGTGTGTGTGTGTGTGTGTGTGTGTGTGTGCATGGGTTTATACATACTCACACAGCGTGCTATTATTTGTGTATTTTCATCTTTCATATTATTAATTTTTCTGCAACTTACTATCACCTTGTCTTCTACTTCTTCTTCTTCTTCTTCTTCTTCTTCTTCTTCTTCTTCTTCTTCTTCTTCTTCTTCTTCTTCTTCTTCTTCTTCTTCTTCTTCTTCTTCTTCTTCTTCTTCTTCTTCTTCGTCAGCGTTCCGAGCCATTGAGGTTCTTTGCTGCAGATACAATCCGTCTCCATTCGTCTCTCTGGTGGACCCTCTCTTGCCAGTCGTTGATTCCAAGTGCTTGTAGGTCTGTATATATATATATATATATATATATATATATATATATATATATATATATATATATATATATATATATATATATATATATATATATTATCTCTCCACCGTCTTCTTGGTCACCTTGTACATTATGAAAATTATTGCACTTCTTTATTAGCTAACGTTTTCCTGTTGTATAGATTAATATACTTTAAGATATGTAATTTGTATGTATAACATAATTTTCCATTTGTGTGTGGCTAAGTCGGGGCTGTAAGGTGGATGTTCCAGAACTTCCCACCTTAGTTGGTTAATTTGCTTGTGGTCTGGCATTGTCATGAAGAAGCAACACTCCTCTAGTCTGCAGTCCTGGACGTTTTCTTTCGAATTGCATCATGAAGCATCGATAAAACTTCACAGTACAATTCAGAATTCACATTGTCATCTTTCTTCTTGAAACTGGTTAAAAGCACTCCTTGAGAATCCCAGAACACTGTCAGCATAACCTTCCCTGCTGATGGTGTAACCTTGAATATTTGGACACAAGGCGAAGAAGGATGTTTCCATTGCATTGAAGCACGCTTTGATTCGGGCTGGTAGTGATACACCCATGGTTCGTCCCCAGTAACAATCCTGTTCTGCATGTCTTCTCCTTCATCTTCGTATCGACAGAGATGATTCAAGGACAGGTCAAATCGGTTCATTTTGTGTTCCTCCTTCTATTGTCTGGGTACCTGGGATTTTCCGTAGCAGAACAAAATGTCCTGGTTGCGGTGTTAATACTGGAGAAATATTCACAGCGCTGTTACGGATTGTGAAAAAATATACCACAGCGATGATGATGATGATGATGATAACTTCGACGCATCGGCTCATGATCCTGCAATTAGCTAACTCATCATCACCATGTTCCATGCTGATAAGCGTGAGCGGTCATGTTGCACCTTCTCATGCGATCACCAGAGTCGTGGATCTGTTATGTGTTCTTGTCTCGACCATACCACGTGGCTAAGCCATCCAGGTATTCACTTCTCTGTCTTACCCTTGTTCTCTTCCCCTCAATCTTGCCAGTTGTCACCAAGTTCTATAATTTATTTCTTCTCATAACATGCCCAAACATTGTGAATGTCAACGCCCAATTTCTCTAATCAGGTTACGGTTTTCACGTGCTTCTTGTAGGAATTGCTCTTTGATTTCTCAGTTAGCTAGAAATTTAATTTAGCTGATTATTGCATGCCACACTATCAGAGATACCTGCAATATCATGCCTTGACCGCGGTGAATTAATCCCAGACCTTTCAGATCCCGAGGCTTTAGCCATGGAGTTCACCACACCTGAAATATATATTTTAAATTACCTCGTTCATGCCCTAAAACACATCGGACACATTAACAAATATAACCCTTCTACTGGCTTTAATGCGTTTTGGGTATATGGTACTAAACTCATATTTCTAGAGAACAATCGAAACTCGGTGGGTGATATGGTCGATAACAAGTGTATTTCGACGCATGGCTAATTAAAAACCCCTAAAAAATTGTCATCATTAGCCATATCAATCGCCAACTTGAATGCATTGTCTTCATTAGCCAGATATATCACCCACTTTAACTCATTGTCTTCATTAGCCAATATCACCCACTTTAACGCATTAGTTTAGTTTAGTTTAGTTTAGTCGATGGATCTAAACCAGGTCTACCACCAACTTTAAGTCATTGTCTTCATTAGCCAAGTCTATCTCCCACTTTAAGTCATTGTCTTCATTAACCAGGTCTATCACCCACTTTAAGTCATTGTCTTCATTAACCTGGTCTATCACCCACTTAAACCCATTGTCTTCATTAGCCAGGTTTATCACCCACTTTAAGTAATAGTTTTCATTAACCAAGTCTATCTCCCACTTTAAGTCACTGTCTTCATTAGACAGCTTTATAACCCACTTTAAGTCATTGTCTTCATTAGACAGCTTTATAACCCACTTTAAGTCATTGTCTTCATTAGACAGCTTTATAACCCACTTTAAGTCATTGTCTTCATTAGACAACTTTATAACCCACTTTAAGTCATTGTCTTCATTAGCCAGATCTATCACCCACTTAAAGTCATTGTCTTCATTAACCAGGTCTATCACCCACTTTAAGTCATTGCCTTCATTAGCCAGATCTATCACCCACTTTAAGCCACTGTCTTCATTAGCCAGGTCTTTCACCCACTTTAAGTCATTGTCTTCATTAGCCAGGTCTATCACCCACTTTAAGTCATTGTCTTCATTAGCCAGATCTATCACCCACTTAAAGTCATTGTCTTCATTAATCAGGTCTATCACCCACTTTAAGTCATTGTCTTCATTAGCCAGGTCTATCACCCACTTTAAGTCATTGTCTTCATTAGCCAGGTCTTTCACTCACTTTAAGTCATTGTCTTCATTAGCCAGGTCGATCACCCACTTAAACCCATTGTCTTCATTAGCCAGGTCTATCTCCCACTTTAAGTCATTGTCTTCATTAGCCATGTCTATCACCCACTTTAAGTCATTGTCTTAATTAGCCAGGTCTATCTCCCACTTTAAGTCATTGTCTTCATTAGCCAGGTCTATCACCCACTTTAAGTCATTGTCTTCATTAGCCAGGTCTATCACCCACTTTAAGTCATTGTTTTCATTAGCCAGGTCTATCACCCACTTTAAGTCATTGTCTTCATTAGCCAGGTCTATCACCCACTTTAAGTCATTGTCTTCATTAGCCCGGTCTTTCACCCACTTTAAGTCATTGTCTTCATTAGCCAGGTCTATCACCCACTTTAAGTCATTGTCTTCATTAGCCAGGTTTATCACCCACTTTAAGTCATTGTCTTCATTAGCCAGGTCTATCACCCACTTTAAGTCATCGTCTTCATTAGCCAGGTCTATCACCCACTTTAAGTCATTGTCTTCATTAGCCAGGTCTATCACCCACTTTAAGTCATTGTCTTCATTAGCCAGGTCTATCACCCACTTTAAGTCATTGTCTTCATTAGCCAGGTCTATCACCCACTTTAAGTCATTGTCTTCATTAGCCAGGTCTATCACCCACTTTAAGTCATTGTCTTCATTAGCCAGGTCTATCACCCACTTTAAGTCATTGTCTTCATTAGCCAGGTCTATCACCCACTTTAAGTCATTGTCTTCATTAGCCAGGTCTATCACCCACTTTAAGTCATTGTCTTCATTAACCAAGTATATCACCCACTTTAAGTCATTGTCTTCATTAATCAGGTCTATCACCCACTTAAACCCATTGTCTTCATTAGCCAGGTCTATCTCCCACTTTAAGTCATTGTCTTCATTAGCCAGGTCTATCACCCACTTTAAGTCATTGTCTTCATTAGCCAGGTCTATCACCCACTTTAAGTCATTGTCTTCATTAGCCAGGTCTATCACCCACTTTAAGTCATTGTCTTCATTAGCCAGGTCTATCACCCACTTTAAGTCATTGTCTTCATTAGCCAGGTCTATCACTCACTTTAAGTCATTGTCTTCATTAGCCAGGTCTTTCACCCACTTTAAGTCATTGTCTTCATTAGCCAGGTCTATCACCCACTTTAAGTCATTGTCTTCATTAGCCAGGTCTATCACCCACTTTAAGTCATTGTCTTCATTAGCCAGGTCTTTCACCCACTTTATGTCATTGTCTTCATTAGCCAGGTCTGTCAGAGTCTCACCCGAGGATTGAACGCGTTGTCTGCACCAACGCCCGACAATGCAACGCCGAGATATTATAAGCCCTCCAGTTATAATGCGGCGGCCTCACTAGCGCCAGGCAGCCAGCGCTCGATAGTGTAGCGCTGGGCTATTATAAGCACTACAGGTGATAAGCGCTGAACGATGCTAAGCAGGCAGCTAGCACACCGCGTGAACCGTGAGGGGTCACACGTGCTAACCCAAGCGCTACTAGAGAGTGTGCTGTGTCCAGTCAGACTGAGCTGGATGGTCGTTAGAGACAGACGTGTGAAAGCGGCTGAGAGTTGTTGCATGTCGTGAAAGCTAGCCTGTTTGACAGCTTGAGATGGAGTGCGTGTCTGTGTGACTTGTAAGTTGGAGTGCATTGATATCTTCTATTGTATTGATTACTTGCACTGTTGTAATCCATTGTATACTGTAACTTGTGATTGCGCGAAGCGTGTATTGATTCACGATGTGTGCAGTGCGCGAATAAATAGCACGAAATATCTTATCGGCGGTTAGCCTTGTGTTGTTTAGCTAGTGTAATTAAGATCGTACTTTGTCAAGTGACGAGCCTTAATTCTTGCCCTAAGCAAGACTTTGACAAGTGCGAACGTGGTGGTCTTCGTCCGGTGTATGAATCAACTGTTTACAGAAATGTGCCGATAGTAGATAGAATTTTTTTTGTAACAAATGTGAACATAGCGACTGCGGTCAAAATTTTGGATAAGTTAATTATAATTATTAGTATAGAAAGCGTGTGCGTTATAGGTTAGAACATAAATATCATTGTGTGAGTTAATTTAATCCAAAAAAAAAATTACGTTTTTGAACTTAGAAAATTTCAACCGAGTCATCAAAGTGACAAAAACAAAATGGCGGCCATGTCCTTGAATGTCATTGAGTAGTGATAGTGTAAGCGGAACGAGTGGAAAGTGTGAATAGAAAGTTGTTGATTGTGGTGATACGACTAACAACAATACTTGACGACATACAAACCTACAAAAACTTAAGTGACATTGCATACACCACACACTTGCACATGTTCTAATTTCTCTTAGTCCAAAAAGAACAGGTTGTTTGGGGTCATCTACACCTGTCCCTCGAAAACTCCAAAAATTTTTGGCCGACATAAAGAAACAAACCAGTGCGGTTTCGAGCAGTAGTAAGCAGCCATTGCCCAACACATTATCTCAGGAGTACTTGAGTATAAAAAATTTTTTTTCCCTCTTTCTTATATTTTCGTTCTGCAGGCCTAAACACTAGCTATAATATTAAATACTGTAAACCTTTGAACTCAAATTACTAACAACTTTATTAATTTTGTGTCTATCGATTTCATCATACATTTTGTTCATCATGTCTAGTTTAAACGAGTACATCGACATGGGTTTAAAGATGAATTTTTCTGGTGAAGAATTGAGAATCTGGAATGAGAGAAAGTTTGCAGAATATCTTCTGGTACAGGAAGAAAAGTGGGAACGTGAGGATAGAGCTGCCGAAGAGGCTTTCAAACAGTTTGAATTAGATATGGCTGTGAAACAAGCAGAGTTAGATACTGCTTTAGAGCAGGAAGAAGTGGCTTTAAAACGAAAGCAGGCAGAATCAGATACTGCTTTGAAACAGGCAGAAGCTTCATTAAAACTTAAGCAGGCAGAATCAGACGCTGCTTTAAAACTTAAGCAAGCTGAAACAGATGCAGAAATAAGAAAAGCTGAAATTACAGCCCAAACCAGGAAAGAAGAACTAGAAATGAATGCTCGAATTAAACGAGAAGAGCTCGAAGTACAGCTAAAAATTGAGCAGCTGAAAGCAGAAACTTCCAAAGAAAAGGAAGATAGAAAAGCTGACAAAGACCAGCCATATAAGAAATACCAAGGGCTGATTAAAAGTTACTCCACAGGTGACTGCATAGCAGCTTTCACTCAAAATTTTGAATATATTATGGATCATTACCAGATCCCAAAGTCAGAATGGAGTATATTATACATGAGAAGTCTTTCTGGGGAACCTCTGAAAGTGATAGAGTCTATTCCAAATTACCTGAAGAAAGATTATCATTATATTAAGACAAAAATTATGTCTCATTTTCTGCTAGATGAAGCAGGTTACAGAGAACAGTTTGGTAAATTGTCTCCTAAACCAACACAAACGTTCTCTGATTACATCTCAGAAATACAGAATGTTTTTTCTAAGTGGCTGTCAGCAGCCAAAGTGAATGGTAATTTTGACAGATTGAGAGATCTTATTTTGAGAGATAAAATTATCACATCTCTCCCACCTCCATTTTCGAAATTTCTATTAGAATGTCAGTGTGAAAGTGTACAGCAGATTTAAAGTCGTGGCTCTGGTTATTTTTCAGCCAATAAACAATGTTTCGCTAGTGGGTTGACTAGCACAGATTTTGTAGCATCAGCTACATATGGTAAATCAAAGTCAGTGCCCCACAATAAACAGAGACCATACAAGCAAAATACTGAGAAATACTATCAGTGTAAATATTGCCAGTTTTCACACAAGGAAAATGATATGTGTGACAAACACCCTGGGTACCTCACTTACTTGCAGAATTACTTAAACAAGCAAGATAAGGTGAGAAAGAGCTACAAACGCCTCACAAAATGCTTCCTTTGTAAAGCTTATGGCCATTGGCGCCACTCTTGTAAAGGCAAGCAAATGATTACAAAGACTAATGCAGCCATGAGTTATAGCTCTTCCTCAGACGAAGAAATTGTTAAACATCATTTTGTAATTGCAGAACATTCCATTGAGGTGGTTCACCTTAATAGATGTACCATCTGTAATTCTTTTCATGAGGATGGCAGTTTAACATGCAGCCATTCCATACCAGATATCAATGAGGAGACCAATTTAAGAATTACCTCCCAAGGGAAATTGAATATCCACCATGGGTATGTTAATGGTAAAGCTGCTACCGTCTTAAGAGACAGCGGATGTACCCTCATTGGTCTAAAGAGAGACTATATTTTACCATCACAATATAGTGGTAAATATGTTACATGCAGAACTTTCTCAGGTAACATCGAGAAATACCCGCTTGCATGGGCATACATAAGTACACCATTTCTTTCAGGAAAGGTTAAATGCGCAGCATTGACCAATCCTTGTTGCGATGTTATCATTGGTAACCTTCCTGAGGTAAATGATATGCCACATGACAGTATTACATCCACTGTCACTTGTAACATTGATAATACCATTTCACCCTCATCACAAATCACCAGTCATGATGTATTACCACCTGTAAATGAATGTATGCATGTCAATTCGGCAACGCAACCACGTGAATGTAATTGTGTAAATGTAACATCAACTTGTGGTGAGAATGATAACTGCGATATTACAAATGCAGTAAGCGGATCTACTGCCCAAATGCAAGATCGAATCGATCAAACAGAGGCTTTACAACAAATAAGTCCAGTTGTGACATCTCCTGAAACAACCAGGGAGAAGTTTATAACAGCTCTGAAAGCCGATCGATCTTTGCAGAAGTATTTTAAACTTATAGGCCAAAAGCCACGAGTAGCAAAGAATGCTAAATGGTATTTTGCTCTGAAAAACGGAATTCTGACACGGTACTATACCAAAGGTTCTAGCACTACAGAACAAACGGTGCTACCTGCAGAAAACCGCAACCAAGCATTAAAGCTAGCACATGACATACCCTTCGCAGGGCATATAGCTTATGCTAAAACAAGAGCAAGGTTACTTACTCAATTCTATTGGCCTAAGTTTCGCAGTGATACAAAACGGTATTGCAGAAGTTGTGACATCTGCCATAAGCTGGTGAAACAGAAGAAACACTTGCAAGCTGAACTGCAATTAAGAGATTCAACAAGCAGACCTTTCAAAAATATCTCTGTCGACAGAATTGGTCCTCTTGACCACATAACATCGAGAGGTACTAAATTTCGCCAGAAGCGAGTCCATCTAAAACCATAACCTCCAAAGACATCAGGGAAGTCTTTTCCCATATTCGAACTAAGTTAGGGAGCCATAACATCAATTTCACTCACTCCTCATTAGCAATGTACAGCCCCATGTCGACTGAAAGTCAAACTATTCATAAACCCATTTCATCGTATGAACATACATCATTGCTCGATAAAATCATAAAATCATGTATGTTAGTAAAAGAAGCAATACAAAAATCTGGTGCTATCTACCGACAATACGCTAAAAGAGGAAATAGAACCATTACTCTGACACCAGGACAGGACGTTCTTCTCTTATTGCCAAGTGACAGACATCTTCTCACAGACTCATGGCAAGGACCTTTAAAGTGTTACGACAAATTTTTACAGTAGATTACGAACTTGCAGTTAGGGACAAACACAAAATTTTCCATATTAACATGCTTAAACCATACTACCACAGGGACGACGAACAAGTGGAGACGACAGCAAGCACAACAATAGTGGACCAGACAGACGACAACGATACTGACGAGATACCAACACCAGTCCTTGACCCGACAACCAACCTACAGGACATAAAGGTAAATCCCAAACTGACTCAGACACAGATTAACAGTTGCAGACAAGTATTACAAGACTACAGTACAATTTTTTCTAACAACCCAGGACAGACAGACTTAGTGCAGCATAATATTATTTTGACATCTGACATTCCAATAACATGACAGACCATATAACAGCACTGCAGCAGACATTCGACAGGATTAGACAACATGGACTGACAATAAAACCATCCAAAGTTGATGTAGCCTTTCAAGAAATTAAATTTTTAGGCTATAAGATCTCAAGTGGCTTCATATCAACTGACGATAACATCATGTCCAGAATTTTAAAATTGTCGCTTCCGACAACAAAGAAACAGTTGCGAAGTGTGTTAGGTCTTTTGAATTATTATAGACAATTCATTCCTCATTTTGCTGAATTGACCAAATGTTTCACTGCTTTACTAACAAACAAACATCCAAATGTCATTGTAAATAGCGAATGTTTAAGGCCTGCATTTGCGAAAGTATTATCTTATTTTTCCAAGGAACCCATTCTAAAATTACCAGATCTTAGCACTATTTTCAGGCTAAGATGCGATGCGAGCTCCGTAGCCATTGGAGGGGTACTACTTCAAGAACACGACCAAGTGTTGTACCCGGTATACTACGTCTCCCGGAAACTGAACACCAGCGAACGAAATTACAGCACGCCGGAACTCGAAGCCCTCGCTCTTGTGTTCTCGGTACGTAAATTGTCCAGATTTCTTTTAGGTAAACATTTCATCATTGAAACAGACAATAGTCCGTTGACATTTATCACCAGGGGAACCCCAACTAACCAAAGAGTGGCCAGATGGTCCCTTCTTTTACAGGACTATAGCTTCGAAATCAGACATATCAAAGGCTCACATAACTCTCTTGCCGATCTTCTATCGAGATGTCCTGACGACTCACCCAATAGCCAGGTAACACCCGAGCACATTGCAGATGGTGTATAAACTGCAACCTAGATAGTGCTCCACACCACAGCCAATTGTGACTTCATGTCAGTTAAGCTGTGCAAAACTGTGTGATAGGGAAAATGTAATTTCCCAGTGTAAATATAGTATGTACATATTGTTATTATCATGTGAATGAATGGTTCGTATAATTATAAGAAAGTTGCAAGAATGTCATTAATAGTGTAAATATATATTATTAATAACGACACCATAAGTGTCACAGGACAGTACTACAGGACCCAAAGACTTACTGAGCTTGAACAAGTACCAAGCAATCCTGAGTACAACTATAAAGATGGTCCACGACGTTTTAACAAGTATGAGTGATGACCGTGACAACCTAATCTGAGAATATGACGGAAGAAGCTATCCTACCACTAACAAGATCTGGGTACTCCTTATATTTACAGTCTAACACAACGAGAGACCTTAATGTGAGTGTACGGCAACATCTGTACACTTCCGTTATATATTTATATTAATTTCATAATAATGTACCATAATAAAATATTTGTAAATTGATGACAATTGTATGTAAATTCGAGTATGAAACATTTCCATATACGAAATTGTATATGTCGATTTTTGTTAGATGTAATCTCAGCATCGTAACTTGATTTACTTTTTCACAAAAGTGACCTTTTTGTGCACTTTTGTCAGAGGATCAAATTATGACACTAAGAAAGAAAATGGTACCTATAATTTATTTTGTTGAAAGCATGATGAAATTATTGTCCCTAAATTTTGTTACATAAACAAGGGACATAACTAAATATTGTTGGTGATGCGTAAATATGTATTGAAACTACCATGTTTGCCTAATAGGTATCACGTCAAGAGGACGTCATGTGTATATGGGAAAACTTGCCAAAACTGAAGACCTTCATCGGGCATTCTATTAGATAGGGGTAGATGTTCAATGTCGGAGTTATCTTATAGGTAGATACTCACAGACTCACCTGTTTATTTGTAATTTTTCTTTTTGTTGGAGAGGCAGGGCAAGTTAGCCGTAACTACCGGACTGGCTGTGTCTCAGTGGGGTAAAAACCATGGAATTGATTGTACCTGACAAGTATGCTGTATGGATAGGCATGGGGATCATATACATATTGCTTACTAATCACCTGTACATATTAGAACTAATCAGAGCTATGTCAGATAAGGTGCAAAGTTCGATTCTGACAAGATAAAGAACAGCGAAATAGAGTACATGAAAGGAAAACCTTTCATGAAATTAAGGGGGGGGGGGGGAGGATGTCAGAGTCTCACCCGAGGATAGAACGCGTTGTCTGCACCAACGCCCGACAATGCAACGCCGAGATATTATAAGCCCTCCAGTTATAATGCGGCGGCCTCACTAGCGCCAGGCAGCCAGCGCTCGATAGTGTAGCGCTGGGCTATTATAAGCACTACAGGCGATAAGCGCTGAACGATGCTAAGCAGGCAGCTAGCACACAGCGTGAACCGTGAGGGGTCACGCGTGCTAACCCAAGCGCTACTAGAGAGTGTGCTGTGTCCAGTCAGACTGAGCTGGATGGTCGTTAGAGACAGACGTGTGAAAGCGGCTGAGAGTTGTTGCATGTCGTGAAAGCTAGCCTGTTTGACAGCTTGAGATGGAGTGCGTGTCTGTGTGACTTGTAAGTTGGAGTGCATTGATATCTTCTATTGTATTGATGTATTGATTACTTGCACTGTTGTAATCCATTGTATATTGTAACTTGTGATTGCGCGAAGCGTGTATTGATTCACGATGTGTGCAGTGCGCGAATAAATAGCACGAAATATCTTATCGGCGGTTAGCCTTGTGTTGTTTAGCTAGTGTAATTAAGATCGTACTTTGTCAAGTGACGAGCCCTAATTCTTGCCCTAAGCAAGACTTTGACAAGGTCTATCACCCACTTTAAGTCATTTTCTTCATTAGCCAGGTCTATCACCCACTTTAAGTCATTGTCTTCATTAACCAAGTCTATCACCCACTTTAAGTCATTGTCTTCATTAATCAGGTCTATCACCCACTTAAACCAATTGTCTTCATTAGCCAGGTCTATCACCCACTTTAAATCATTGTCTTCATTAGCCAGGTATATCACCCACTTTAAGTCATTGTCTTCATTAGCCAGGTCTATCTCCCACTTTAAGTCATTGTCTTCATTAGCCAGGTCTATCACCCACTTTAAGTCATTGTCTTCGTTAGCCAAGTCTATCTCCCACTTTAAGTCCTTGTCTTCATTAGCCAGGTCTATCACCCACTTTAAGTTATTGTCTTCATTAGCCAGGTGTATCACCAACTTTAAGTCATTGTCTTCATTAGCCAGGTCTATCACCCACTTTAAGTCATTGTCTTCATTAACCACGTCTATCACCCACTTTAAGTCATTGTCTTCATTAATCAGGTCTATCACCCACTTAAACCCATTGTCTTCATTAGCCAGGTCTATCTCCCACTTTAAGTCATTGTCTTCATTAGCCAGGTCTATCACCCACTTTAAGTCATTGTCTTCATTAGCCAGGTCTATCACCCACTTTAAATCATTGTCTTCATTAGCCAGGTCTATCTCCCACTTTAAGTCATTGTCTTCATTAGCCAGGTCTATCACCCACTTTAAGTCATTGTCTTCATTGGCCAGGTCTATCACCCACTTTAAGTCATTGTCTTCATTAGCCAGGTCTATCACCCACTTTAAGTCATTGTCTTCATTAGCCAGGTCTATCACCCACTTTAAGTCATTGTCTTCATTAGCCAGGTCTATCGCCCACTTTAAGTCATTGTCTTCATTATCCAGGTCTATCACTCACTTTAAGTCATTGTCTTTATTAGCCAGGTCTATCACCCACTTTAAGTCATTGTCTCCATTAACGAAGTCTATCACCCACTTTAAGTCATTGTCTTCATTAATCAGGTCTATCACCCACTTAAACCCATTGTCTTCAGTAGCCAGGTCTATCTCCCACTTTAATTCATTGTCTTCATTAGCCAGGTCTATCACCCACTTTAAGTCATTGTCTTCATTAGCCAGGTCTATCTCCCACTTTAAGTCATTGTCTTCATTAGCCAGGTCTATCACCCACTTTAAGTCATTGTCTTCATTAGCCAGGTCTATCACCCACTTTAAGTCATTGTCTTCATTAGCCAGGTCTATCACCCACTTTAAGTCATTGTCTTCATTAGCCAGGTCTATCACCCACTTTAAGTCATTGTCATCATTAGCCCGGTCTTTCACCCACTTTAAGTCATTGTCTTCATTAGCCAGGTCTATCACCCACTTTAAGTCATTGTCTTCATTAGCCAGGTATATCACCCACTTTAAGTCATTGTCTTCATTAGCCAGGTCTATCACCCACTTTAAGTCATTGTCTTCATTAGCCAGGTCTATCACCCACTTTAAGTCATTGTCTTCATTAGCCAGGTCTATCTCCCACTTTAAGTCATTGTCTTCATTAGCCAGGTCTATCACCCACTTTAAGTCATTGTTTTCATTAGCCAGGTCTATCACCCACTTTAAGTCATTGTTTTCATTAGCCAGGTCTATCACCCACTGTAAGTCATTGTCTTCATTAGCCAGGTCTTTCACCCACTTTAAGTCATCGTCTTCATTAGCCAGGTCTATCACCCACTTTAAGTCATTGTCTTCATTAGCCAGGTCTATCTCCCACTTTAAGTCATTGTTTTCATTAGCCAGGTCTATCACCCACTGTAAGTCATTGTCTTCATTAGCCAGGTCTATCACCCACTTTAAGTCATTGTCTTCATTAGCCAGGTCTATCACCCACTTTAAGTCATTGTCTTCATTAGCCAGGTCTATCTCCCACTTTAAGTCATTGTTTTCATTAGCCAGGTCTATCACCCACTGTAAGTCATTGTCTTCATTAGCCAGGTCTATCACCCACTTCAAGTCATTGTCTTCATTAGCCAGGTCTGTCACCCAATTTAAGTCATTGTCTTCATTAGCCAGGTCTGTCACCCACTTTAAGTCATTGTCTTCATTAGCCAGGTCTATCACCCACTGTAAGTCATTGTCTTCATTAGCCATATCTATCACCCACTTAAAGTCATTGCCTTCATTAGCCAGGTCTATCACCCACTGTAAGTCATTGTCTTCATTAGCCAGGTCTATCACCCACTTCAAGTCATTGTCTTCATTAGCCAGGTCTGTCACCCACTTTAAGTCATTGTCTTCATTAGCCAGGTCTATCACCCACTTTAAGTCATTGTCTTCATTAGCCAGGTCTATCACCCACTGTAAGTCATTGTCTTCATTAGCCAGGTCTGTCACCCACTTTAAGTCATTGTCTTCATTAGCCAGGTTTTTCACCCACTTTAAGTCATTGTCTTCATTAGCCAGGTCTATCACCCACTTTAAGTCATTGTCTTCATTAGCCAGGTTTTTCACCCACTTTAAGTCATTGTCTTCATTAGCCAGGTCTATCACCCACTTTAAGTCATTGTCTTCATTAGCCAGGTCTATCACCCACTTTAAGTCATTGTCTTCATTAGCCAGGTCTGTCACCCACTGTAAGTCATTGTCTTCATTAGCCAGGTCTGTCACCCACTTTAAGTCATTGTCTTCATTAGCCAGGTCTATCACCCACTTTAAGTCATTGTCTTCATTAGCCAGGTCTATCACCCACTTTAAGTCATTGTCTTCATTAGCCAGGTCTATCACCCACTGTAAGTCATTGTCTTCATTAGCCAGGTCTATCACCCACTGTAAGTCATTGTCTTCATTAGCCAGGTCTATCACCCACTTTAAGTCATTGTCTTCATTAGCCAGGTCTATCACCCACTTTAAGTCATTGTCTTCATTAGCCAGGTCTATCACCCACTTTAAGTCATTGTCTTCATTAGCCAGGTCTATCACCCACTTTAAGTCATTGTCTTCATTAGCCAGGTCTGTCACCCACTGTAAGTCATTGTCTTCATTAGCCAGGTCTGTCACCCACTTTAAGTCATTGTCTTCATTAGCCAGGTCTATCACCCACTTTAAGTCATTGTCTTCATTAGCCAGGTCTATCACCCACTTTAAGTCATTGTCTTCATTAGCCAGGTCTATCACCCACTGTAAGTCATTGTCTTCATTAGCCAGGTCTATCACCCACTGTAAGTCATTGTCTTCATTAGCCAGGTCTGTCACCCACTTTAAGTCATTGTCTTCATTAGCCAGGTCTATCACCCACTTTAAGTCATTGTCTTCATTAGCCAGGTCTATCACCCACTTTAAGTCATTGTCTTCATTAGCCAGGTCTATCACCCACTTTAAGTCATTGTCTTCATTAGCCAGGTCTGTCACCCACTTTAAGTCATTGTCTTCATTAGCCAGGTCTATCACCCACTGTAAGTCATTGTCTTCATTAGCCAGGTCTATCACCCACTGTAAGTCATTGTCTTCATTAGCCAGGTCTGTCACCCACTTTAAGTCATTGTCTTCATTAGCCAGGTCTGTCACCCACTTTAAGTCATTGTCTTCATTAGCCAGGTATATCACCCACTTTAAGTCATTGTCTTCATTAGCCAGGTCTGTCACCCACTTTAAGTCATTGTCTTCATTAGCCAGGTTTTTCACCCACTTTAAGTCATTGTCTTCATTAGCCAGGTCTATCACCCACTGTAAGTCATTGTCTTCATTAGCCATATCTATCACCCACTTAAAGTCATTGCCTTCATTAGCCAGGTTTTTCACCCACTTTAAGTCATTGTCTTCATTAGCCAGGTCTAACACCCACTGTAAGTCATTGTCTTCATTAGCCATATCTATCACCCACTTAAAGTCATTGCCTTCATTAGCCAGGTATTTCACCCACTTTAAGTCATTGTCTTCATTAGCCAGGTCTATCACCCACTTGAACCCACTATGAAATAAGGACGTAATTAGAATAGCAGCTCCACAATCAAGTGCCGTGTACAGTGGCGTAGACGGTCATGTTTGCTACACAGATCTCCCTCCTTGGTGTTGTGAATCAATTCTACTGATATCCCTCCATCCCACCGTCTTAGTCCACCCAGTATCATGTTTTTTCGGTCTGCCCCTGACTCTGCTACCATTCATCTTTCCCGTTGTCACGGCATTCTCCATTGTCTCTTTTCTCACTATATAATCAAAGAAAATGTACTGTCTCTTTTCTTACTATATAACCAAAGAACATTTACTGTCTTACTTCTCACTATATAATCAAAGAACATTTACTGCCTCTCTTTTTATTCAATTGAATTGAGTCAAGAACGACATGATTACACTCGGGACATTCTCCATGCTCCGTCCTCACCTTCAACAGCCAGCGTAGAGTCTCAATACTAATGCTAGCATTAAGTGACCACATAACGTTGTTTGTCGCATTCTTGCGGTTGTACATAATATCCAACTGTCCTTAGCCTCTCCCTGGCTATTGTTAGTTTCTCTGTCTGTCTAATGTATTCGCAACTTTGTTTCGGAAACTATATTTCCACCGCCTTTGTAACATTTCTCATTTGTTCGTTTACATTCCATGATTGACTGCCTGACATCTTCACGGGTTCTATATAACATCGTAACATTCTATAAAATCTGTCAAAACGGCGGTGTATGGCAGGGTGTCTTGAGCCTGAGAAATTAAGGCCGCCTGGCTAGTGCAGTCGCCACGAACTGTGCAGTTTAGAGATTTCTTGTTGACCCTGACAGAAAAGAAACTCCACACCTTACCGAGGATTTGAATTCGGGTCTCCCGAAGGAGAATTCGGCATTCAAGCCTCTCGGCCAGCACTTCTCATTACATTCTATATCTGACATTAAGTAAAAGTAACATTACGCTCAGAAAGTCGTGGCGTGCTGATGAGCGTAATCTAGCCTAGGAATCAACATACAGCTGAAAGATGCTGGTGTTGTCCGCGATGTCCTGAAACAGGATGGAAACGCGGAAAAAGAAAATTACACACTATAGCTTCATCTTTTGAAATTCAGCTTTTACTTGGCGAAAGTCACTTCTTCTTACTGTCAGTTCCGTGTGGCGTTGGTGATCATATCTGTTCACAGCTTCCTGTCTCTCATGCTTCTAATCATTTCTGATTCCTACGTTCCACCATGCCTTGATGTCAGACTGTCCAGCATCTTTTCTCTTGTCCCCGCCCCCTTTTCCTGCCTCTCTTCCCCTCCAGCTTTCCCGTTGTGACGACATACTCCAGTTTTCCCCTTCTCATGACATGCCCAAAGAATGTGGACTGTCTCCTTCTGATGTGAGTAACCAGTTCTCTTTGTGAGTTAACATCTTTCAAGATATCTTCATTGCTCTTTCTATCTGTCAACTATGTTCTCATCATTCTTCTATAAAAATAACATTTCCTTAGCTTTCACATTTTACCTTAGTTGTTTGCTAATTGTCCATGATTCGCGTCCATACATTAGGGTTGTATAACTCTTAAGAACTCTTCCTCACATTAATTGACAAAGATGAATTGCAGAGAATATTCTTCATCTTGTGAAATGCTGCATTTGATTGAGCTATTCTCAGGTCACATGGAAACATCCAAGATCCTGCCATTGGCACCAGCTGGACTTCATCATCACACGGAGACAACATCTGAACCATATATCATTGACTCGAAGTTACCAGAGTGCTGACTGTGATACGGATCATTCTTGATTGTTGCAAGGGTTAGACTGAGACCAAAGAGAATCTACACAGCTAAACACAAATCTATCCCCAGGATTAATATTATTAACACTCACGATCCTGAAAAGTGCTTTCAGTTTCAACAGCAACTTGAAGACGCTTTCACTGATACACCAGAAAATTGTACAGTAAATGAAAAGTGGGGTCATCTTAAGGAAACTCTTTATAAAATTCCCGTACAGGTTTACGGTACTGAGGATCATAAGAGGCAGGACTGGTTTGCGGCCCTTGATTAAATAAGAAGAAGATAGCTCTCTTAAGAAACAAGGAAAGACCAACGCGTAACACTCTCAGTGAGCTAAGGCAAGATAGGAAGGATGTGCAAAAGGCTGCCAGGCAGTGTGCAAATGATTATGTGAGTCCATTCAAATCGCAAGAGATAAGGGAAACATCAGAAACATGTATGAAGGAATAAAGAAAGCCTGTGGTCCAGTGATCAAAAGAAGTGCACCATTGAAAACCTTGACTGGAGAAATCATAACTGATAAGAAACAGCAGATGGACAGATGGGTAGAGCACTATTTGGAGCTTTACTCAAGTGAGACCAAACTAGCGGATGATGCCCTCAACGCCATAGAGGCTCTACCAACTCTTGACCACCTGGACACACTTCCCACCATAACAGAAGTTAAGTGTGCTATAAATGAACTTGCATCTGGCAAGGCTCCAGGTAAGGATGGGATTCCAATAGAGGTTATCAGGAGTGGGAAAGACACACTCACTCTACAGATCCACAAGCTAATAGAGCTATGCTGGCGAGAAGGACAAGTCCCACACGATTTCAAAGATTCAAGCAAACTTCAAGTCCTAGGAGATCAAGTCTACCCCGAATCACAGTGTGGCTTTCAACAGAACCAGTCTACCATTGATATGATATTCTCATTGTGACAAATGCAAGAAAAATGCCGTGAAAAGAATCAACCACTGTTTATTGCCTTCATCGACCTCACAAAGGCATTTGATTTGGTCAGTCGAGAGGGTCTGTTCAAGACACTAAAGAAGATTGGCTGCCCACCAACTCTTCTGTCCATTTTGGAATCGTTCCACACAGGCATGAAGAGTATAATCAAGTTTGACGGTGCAACTTCTGAAGAGTTTGAAATCAAGAGTGGAGTTAAGCAAGGTTGTGTACTAGCTCCCACCCTCTTTGGAATATACTTTTCACTTCTACTGAAATATGCCTTTCGTGATCAGGATGGTGATATATACATTCACTCACACTCAGATGGCGGCCTCTACAATGTTCTGAGATTGAAGGCCAAAACCAAAATTAGGAGGGTACTGATCAGAGAGTTGCTTGCTTTTTTCAGATGATGCTGCAGTTACGACCCACTCTGAGGAAGAATTGCAGTGTCTACTATCAGCATTCTCCAATGCTTGTTCTGAATTTGGTTTAACAATTAGCAAAAAGAAGACACAGATTATGTCACAAGGTGCACATGGGGTACCATCAATCTTTATTGACGACGCCGAAATAGAGATGGTAGACCATTTTACATATCTAGGATCAGTGGTAAATAGCAAATTACCCCTAGATCAGAGAATCAACATCCGGATTGGTTAGGCAGCAACAACAATGAACAGATTAAGAAAAAGAGTCTGGGAGAACAGGAAGCTCACTGCCAAAACAAAAGTCCTTGTTTATCAAGCCTGTGTCCTTAGTACTCTTCTTTATGGCAGTGAAACCTGGACAACTTACTCACACCAAGAGAAACGTTTAAACAGCTTTCATATGCGGTGTCTGCGAAGAATACTTGGTATTAAGTCTTCGTAGACTTAGATGGATAGGACATCTTAGGAGGATGGATGATGGTAGAATACCAAAGGACATCTTTTTGGGTGAATTACAGATGGGTAAGAGATCTCAGGATCGGCCTCTACTAAGATACAAAGATGTGTGTAAGCGGGACATGATTGATACAGGCATTGATAATGGACATTGGGAGCAAGTCGCCACCGAACGTGTTGCATGCAGGGCAAACATCAAAAATTGAATAAAGACAAAGGAGAAAAGTATTGCAGATAAGTCACACACCGAGCGTGTGAGACGTAAGATGGTGCATGATGGTGGAAATGACCACGTATTCACATGCACCTGCTGTGAACGAACATTTACAGCGCGAATTGGCCTTATCAGTCACATTCGCTACCGCCATAGGTAAAAGTTATTATGCCTTTTTAAAGCACAAACTATCGTCTGTCAAGACGGCAAGGTGCCAATGAAATGCCGCATTTGATTGAGCAATTCTCAGGGCCGTGTAGTACAGAGAGGCGGCTGCATCAAGCGTAACCGTGAGGGGGCGGCATAAAATCAAAATAAAATGTGAACCATTCAGGGGTGGCATTTGGAAGACTTGCATCATATTGAGAAAATCTACCTGGCTATTCTACATTTAATTTCCTTAATAGATCTCCGATTTGTTTTTATGAAAGTACCCAATTGCGTAATTTCACAGATTTTTGTTTTTCAGATTGGCTCCATGCACTTCCATGTTGCATGTGGGTATACACTTACATTTTGTAATAACCATTACTTCTGTTTTCTCTTACTCAGACTGATTTTTGTTTTGACTGTCGGTCACGATTAAATTTATCAATATAACGTTAATATAAATGGAAAATCATTAAAACAAGTTAGCTACTACAAGTATGTGCGCGGTGTATTCACAGAGGATGGAAGACTAGATAGGGTAATAATAACGAGAATACAGAAAGCATACACTATCAACTATATAATAATACTTATCCAAAACATTCTAATATCGACATGTATACAAAAGAGAAGCTGATATTCATTCCTACAACGCTGTGTCACCGGTGTCAGACATGGAAAGTCCGAGAAACACGCAGGGGTAAAATCACATCATGTGAAATGAGATGCATAAGAAATACAGCTGGTAAAACAAGAAGAGACAGAGAGACAAATGGGAAACTAAGAACAAGTGTAGGGATAACACCTATTGCTGACATTATAGAACACCAAAGAATTAAATAGTTTGAACATTTAGCTAAAATGATACCAAAGCAACCAACGGCTAGAGCGTTCTACGTGAGAACATCGAGGTACAAGGCGAGAGGACGACCAGTGAAGATTTGTCTAGATGGAGTAAAAGAAATGTTGAAGAAATCATATATGACATTAGCACAAGCAACAAAACAAGCGAAACACAGACAACGACACCTCCTTCCTCTCTGCGACGCTTCACGGCAAAAGCCGCAGGACAAAATAATAAGAAAGAAGTGATTAGGTGACTGGTTCTTTACCCTCAGACTTGACAGTCAGCCTAAAATATACCTGGGCAAGCGGAAAAGTGCACATTTTTATTTTAATTTAGGTGCTGACGCAAATAACTAAGAAGACTAGAGAAAAAAGAATGAGTCAAGAAACTCAACAAAAATAAGCGTTGTACTTTTAGAATTATTTTAAGACAATGGAAAGTATTAACCCTATCTCCTTTTCTTCTCTCTTCTTTGGAAATGAGTGTATCGCCTAGTTTCTGTGTGCCCCACTTCAGCGTGCATGTATGTGTTTAATGTTTGCTTCCTTTATATATATTCCATTCAAGGTTAAGTGCTCTGTCTACGAGTGGGCAGGTTTTCTTTCCTAACAGTTTTGACACGGCGCCTTATAGCCTACTGTTTGTGATTTCCAACGGCCCTGAAATTTTTAACATGCTCAATTCGCACACAGGGCCTACGGTATTTTTGTCCTCATCTGAGAGGGCAAGGTATTCTATCTCACTAACCAAGAGATCAGGGGTGCGTGTGATTTCATAATATACCAAATGTTCTTGAAAAAATTCACAGCTCTATGCTAGGGAAAGATCCAGGAGCCTTCTGAACCTGAGGAGGACACCGTAATCTCTCAGCCACGGCTACCCTTAACTCTATATAGCAACACTTAACCCTATATAGCAACACTTAACTCTATATAGCAACAGTTAACCCTATATAGCATCACTTAACCCTATTATAGCAACACCTAACCCTATATATCAACAATTAACTCTATATAGCAACATTTAATTCTATATAGCCACACCTAACTATATATAGCAACACTTACCCCTATTCAGCAAAAATTAACCCTATATAGCACAACTTATCCCTATATAGCAACACATAACCCTATATAGCAACACGGAGTCCTATATAGCAACATTGGCAATAGAGATGATATCCGTTTAGTTTCTTTATCATGTCTGAGTTTAGTTGAGCTGAGCCGAGTTGAGTTAAATCAAGAAGCGACAAAACAACACTCGGGACATTCCCATACGTGCTCCGTCTTCATCATCAACACCAGCTAATATAATGGTATCCGGGGCAATCTAATTATGAATCCTGCAGAAAGAGACTGAGCCAAATGGGATAAAAACCCGGTGTAATGAAGTCTACCTGTCGACTTTTAAGCGACTTTAAAAAAAATTATGTTTCCGTCTGGTTTTGTCTCAGAGAAATGAGCATCGGCCTGACCATCTGGTCACTCCCTGCCATATGTGATTTTTATTTTTTAATAATTGAATGGATCGACTGATGAATTTGTTGACTGCTGAACTGATTGATTGATTAAGTGATTATTGACTTGTTTGAATGATTTTATCGATTGATTTATTGGTTGATTTAAGAATCAACATCATAGCACACCGAACAAACAAATCCATCCATCATGTGCCATGCCGATAAGCGTGGGCAGTCATGTTTTGTCATCTCACTCGATCATCAGAGTCGTGGATCAGCTCCGTGTTTCTGTCTCGACCATGCCACGTGGCCAAGCCATCCAGGTATTTACTTCTCGGTCTTCCCCTTGGTCTCTTCCCTTCCCTCTTGCCAGTCGTCACCAAGTTCTCCAAGTAATTTCTTCTCATACCATGCACACAAATATTGTGACTCTACGTCTAATGTCTCTAATCAGTTTACGATTTTCATTTGTTTCTTGAAGGACTTGTTCATTGGTTTTTCTGTCTGACCATGGTATTCTTTGCATTTTCCTCAGAAACCACATTTCCACAGCCATCATATTTTTTTCTGCTTGACTGCTCATTGTCCACGCTTCACATCCATACAAAAGTACAGGTTCTATGTAGCACTTCAAGACTATGTTTCTCGTTTCAAATGATATCTTTTTATTGGTCTGTATGTTTTTCATCTTGCAAAAGGCTACCTTCGCAATGGCAATTCTTGTTCTAATATCTTCAAGGCATCTGCCATCAGATGTTATGACTGTTCCTAGATAACTGTACCGATTCACTTGTTTAAGAATATTCCCATTTATTCATATATCACATTGTGGAATTTCCTTCTTCCCAGTGACGATCATAATCAGTGGCTTCTTACTATTCAATTCTAACCCTAGTTGTTCACTGTGTGCAACAACCGCAACTACTAAATGTTGCATGTCCTTTTCATTGTCTGCAATCAAAACTGTATCATCTGCATATCTAATGTTATTGATATTTCGTCCCCCAATGTTGATTCCTTCCATTTCTTCTATATTTCTGAAAATAGTTTCACTGTACAGGGAAACTGATCTGGAGATATTACACACCCCTGTCTCACACCAGCAATATTCGTAAGTTGTAGATGTTAATCCACCTCTGTCCACAGAGGAACGAGCCATATGGGATAGAACCTCTTTCTTTTCTGTAACTCCTTTGTAAGGGAAGCAAACAATAATAACGCATTAACTAACCATGCATGTCATAAGAGACGACAAATGAGGGTTGGAGTGGGACTGACTGTCTCATCCCTTTAAAACAAAACTTATTATGCAGAATCCAACGTATCATTAACAGATTCAGTATTAAACAAAAAGTAGACGTAGACCAAACATGGTACACAATCAAATGAACAAATATAGTGTGTAGTTTTAATGACTGTGCAGTGTTTGAAAATATTGCCGGTCCAAGTATTGTATTCACCCTCTGTAAAGTTCATGCAACATAATAGATAAATACAAACCTTGGACCGGCAATATTTTCAAACATGCACAGTCATTAAAAATACACCCTGTATTATAATGTAAATTCAGTTCAAAACAATGTTTTCCCGTAGTGAATTTGAATAACGAAGACACAAACAATAGATTGCACGATTTATTGCCTGGCATATTTCGCTGCATCTCGTCAGGTACATACTGCAGAATTCACACAACATAAAGTGAAATAACTAGATAAATCCTTCAAGCTGAAATATACACATATTCGCACAGTAATGTCGATTGTCTACCACGGTAATTTTAAACTGACTAACATGTCTTTCTGTTTGAACAAGGACGGCTTACGCAGGTTGATCACTATGCTGAAGCCACTATACTGGCAGCAGACCACCTTGCGTTGGTATTTTCACGAAATGGTATGGGTACCGATCGTTCAAAAAGCAATGGCAAACTACTGAATGTAAACTTGCCAAAATATCATAAATAACATAAAAATGCTAGGGTTGTCTGCTGCGACGTCCTGTAAAAGGATATGCGACAAACTTTTAACTAACTGAATAAGTTAAGATACCAGCGAATCAAAAGATAGGGAAAATATGGTGGCGATGAACAGAACACACAATAACAAAACGTGATAATAGTATGACTAGAACGTCCTTTCTCTCGAACCCACAGGGTAAATGAAGCAGAGGAGGACATAACAGCACACGGAGAAGAGAATTAGCGTCAGAGATGAATACAGTGTAATGTGAAGAGGATGTGGGCGGAGTTGTAGAAGGTGGTAGAAGATACGTCGGTTTGGCGCGGGTTTGTTGTGGGTCGGGCTTCAGTGGGGGGGGGGGGGGGGCGGGAAGAGAGTACAGCACAGCAGAGGAAGATCCTGGGACATCAACAGCAAAGGAAAACTATTCTCTTACTAAAATTGGCAGTCTCGGTAGCATAGTAGCTAGATGCTTGTCTGTAGGCCCAGCGTACATGGGTTCCATCAATATCTTTGCGGAATCGTTATCATCATCATCTCACCGTGTTCCTCTTGTATCTTGCGGTGTTGACGTCAAGCATAAACAGCTGGAGAGTGCCCGTTTAAGGGCTTTCTGTATCGTGATTCCCATGGACTTTGTTATTCTCTCTGTCCATCATTTACACGGTCGGCCTCTTCTTCTGCTCCCATTTGGTCTGCACATCATTGCTTGTTGTGGTATACTGTTAGTTGGTAATCTAGTTATATGGTCAAACCATTTAATTTGCTGTTTTCTAATTAAATCTAGTGCTACTACAACCCCCACTTTAGTCCTGATTTCGTTATTTCTGATTTTCTCTCTTCTTGATACATTGAGTATATTTCTCAGGAATCTCATTTCTGTTGTTGTAATTTTTCTGTTCTCTTTTTCTGTCATTGTCCAGGCTGGCATTGGTAGCGCAGAGTTGGTAGGAAAGTTGTGTTGTAGAGTGCTTTTTTAAGTATCTATTGATACGTGTATTTTCTTTAGTTTTGGTGCCATTTGTCCAATGAGTTGGTATGCCTTATTGCATCTATTTTCGATCTCGTCTTCTGATTTGCCATTTGATGATATTATACTTCCCACATACCCGAACCTCTTTACTTGTTTCAGGAGGTGTTCTTTTAGATGAATCTTTGTTGTGTTTTTCTTCTCTGGTTATAGTTATTATCTCTGTTTTACTAATGTTGATTTTCATGTTATATTCCCAACACACTTCTTTTAGACTGCTTCTATAGACTTTTAATTCTGCTTCTGAATTTGCTATTAGTACTTGATCGTCCGCAAATAAGAGTTCTTGAATAGTGTAATTTGCCGTTGGGTCTTCTTCTGTGCTCTGTTGGTCATGTTACATAAATAAACACATATAGTATTGTTTGAGGTTCCCAGAAGGAGAAGAAGGAAATAGAGACTAGAGAACGCACTAGACAACATAAAATTTGAAAGCTATAGTTACCGACCGAGATTCAAACCTGTCACCTCCAAATGGCAACAGCGCCTCGCTGCAGGAACAAGTGTACTTCGACGCATGACCAACTAAACACTAACAAAGTGTCTTTATTAGTCATGCCTATCGTACACATGAACTTAACAACTATGGATGTTGCCACTGTTGCCATGTGGACGTGACAGGTTCTAATCTCGGTCGGTAACTACAGATTTCAAATGTTATGTTGTCTAGTGCGTCCTCTAATCTCTATTTCCTTTTTTTTCTTCTGTGAGCGCCAAACAATACTATGTGTGTTTATATATGTATCTGTCTAAGTGGCCTCAACGGGTTCCCTAACTGATTTCCTCTGTTGGTCATGCGGTGTTGTTACGGTCTCTGTTTGGCTTGCTTCTTTATCTAAGCCCACACACGGCACTCTCCCACTGTTTATACTCCAACTCCACACCACAAGGTACAAGAGGAACAAGATGAGATAAGAAATCTTGCAATATATTAATTGTGTCTTCTGTGTGTAAATTTAGAAACGTCTGCGCAGTCTGACATGCTAGTTAGCAAAGGTCATTATTATAATGCCAGACACGATATACCGTGTATTGATATGTTGACAGTCCAAGCCGATAGGATTCTACCTTTGTGTCATTGATGTTGAATTCGTGGAACAGATTTGTCATTTAGGATTATTGTGTGACTTGCCAAGGAAAATTTGATATGATTAGTGAGGTCGTCATGATCGCACAGCGGACAAGTACATCGGGGGTTTGATCTCCTCCTTAACATCTCCACCAGGGTATATCGACCGATCTATTTGTTGATTAATCAAATATCTCGTGCTTTTAACAAAATGTACATGTCTGGCGGCTCATCACATTACTCCCATTTTACTTACTATGGTGCAATAATGTCTCACTCCCTCTCGCGCTCTCTCTCCCTCTCTCTCTCCCTCTCTTGATCTCTCTCTTGCCCTCCCCCTTTCTCGCTCTCACCCTCTCTCACTCTCTCTCTCTCCCTCTCTCTCTCCCTCTCTCTCTTCCTCTCCCCCTCTCTCTCTCCTTTTCTCTCTATCTCTCTCTCCCTCTCTCTCGCTCTCCCTCCCTCTCTCTCTATCTCTCTCTCCCTCTCTCTCTCCCTCTCTCTCTTCCTCTCTCTCTCTCCCCCTCTCTCCCTCCCTTTCGCTCTCTCTCACTCTCTCTCCCTCTCTCTCTCCCCATACATCTGGCTTCTCTGTGCATACCTTCTTCACGTGCATTGCCAGTGGTTGGATCTTACACAGCCCCAACAACTCGAGCACTGGGCGAGGGGCTCCTGAAGCGCGTTGTATTACAAGCAACCATACTGACTATTTCGTAGGGTACAGTATGCCCCATGTGGTATGTCGCAGGCACTTTTCCTCTCTCTGTCTCTCTCTGTCTCTCTCTGTCTCTCTCTGTCTCTCTCGCTCTCCTCTCTCTCTCTCTCTCTCTCTCTCTCTCTCTCTCTCTCTCTCTCTCTCTCTCTCTCTTCTTGCATATACTGTGCATATGTCCACATACACTAGCAGTTTGTCTGTTGAAGTGTGTCTATGCATGTACGCGTGTTCATGCACACCAGTCCACCCAGACCTTAAATAACACAATGGGGTCTTGGTCAATTTTACACGCCTCCTACCCCGTCCACTTCTTTCTATGTGCTCACTGAACCGTAACATCTAGCACCGTATACAACTACACCCGAGAGTTTCGTAGTCATTTCAGATCCGTACGTGAGGTGAGTATGCAGTGTTTTTCTCTATTAACAGTTTTTCTATTAAACATTTTCTTCAACTAACATTCTTTTCAATTAACATTTTTCTCAATTCTCATTTTCTCTTCATTGCTTCTATTTTTCCATGCATTTGTTCCTCTCGTCCTGTCATCACCTTCTAATGTAGTCACAGGAGTTCTCCTTGACTGTATGTTGTGTTTGTGAATGTGTTTGTCTGCTGATGAAGGCTAACCGCCGCAACGTTCTGTATGTGTCGTAACTCTGTTATGTAAAGCTGCACCACTTTGTGTCATTTTATAATGTTTACACTTTCACAGCTTTACCGCAGTTCCACCTAATTGTGTTCATTTCCTAGCACACCGGCATGCCCCGGAGAAAATTATGTGCCCAATTATGTACCCTTTCAAAATAAAGTTCGTTCCTTTAGGCGCAGTTGCCATTTAGTAGCTAAAGCTTCTAAATTCCTATTGGGGATATATTTTATATTTTAATTTTTATATTTTCTAGTGTGCCTTCTAATATAAACTTCTTTACTCTTCTTTTATGGGTGCCATTCAATGCCTTTACATGTATTTCTAGGATCAGTAATATCATAATCACTTGTGTATTCAGAGTCGTAACTAATCTGCTTAATGTAAATGTATTCAGTATAATCGAGACAAGAATATAGACATTGTCTGTAGGTAAGCATGGCTGAATGGATAGGAACGCGCACTCTTAAACATCCGGTGATCTGATGCCGAGGTAAGGGGTTCAACCCCTATACCGGACAGTTAGACTAAAATATTGACCTATCGTCCTTGACTTTGGGACGTAAATTACAAGTACCTCTGATGTCGGAGTGGATTCGTCTGATGACGAGGGACAGTGTTAATAGGTAAAAGCTAATCCACACACAAAATTCAGCCGAGCACTACTAAACGTTGTGTATGGACTACGC
The DNA here is from genome assembly GCA_963921405.1 of Cepaea hortensis. Taxonomy (NCBI): domain Eukaryota; kingdom Metazoa; phylum Mollusca; class Gastropoda; order Stylommatophora; family Helicidae; genus Cepaea; species Cepaea hortensis. The sequence goes on along the minus strand of OY992876.1, from coordinate 216,306,773 downwards.
TTGAGTTAAAAGCGAGCGGGCTCAAACATAAAAATACAACAAAACCCAGTCACAGATGTTAGTGCTCGTGTGAGAATACGAACCATTTCCATCCACGCTTAACGCATCTAAAGTAATTATATTTAATAGCAGTATGTTGAAATACTTACGAGGACAAGATGCTTGAACTTGCTTCTTGTGCATGTCTAGAACTTTTCGCGCTTGCTGTAATTTGTTGTCTGGAATATTGAAATTCCTCATGCAATCACCCATTGCCATGTCCATGCATTTCATTGAATTCCCTAGAAGGCTGGAAAAAAAAAATAGATTTCATTATTTACCGTTATATTGGTGATTGCCGGTCTCCCTGGCCTAGAAGTTAACATCTTTCTCCGTAATCCAGTTTATCCTCGTGAGTAACGTAACCTGCGCGAGAATCGGTAGCTGTTCTCGCGGCGTTGGTAACTTAGGGCTATGTGAGCCGGTCGCTCAGAAAGCAATGGCGAACTACTGAGCGTAATCTTGCCTAGTACATCAACAGCAGCTGAAAAATGCTGATGTTGACTGCAACGTCCTGTAAGGGATATCCAAAAAAAAAATATTAGTGATTAACGAGCTGATAAACTTGCTGGCTGTGCATCCCCCGCAGATGACCAGCCCTTGGATCGGTATTAATGATTGTTTGAATATATATGGCTTTTAACTCCAGCAAAGTCCATACACATTCTAGTGCACTGGGTTGAATTGTGCGTGTGTAAGCTTTCCCTATTACCAGTGTCCCTCACCAGCAGGGGAACCCGCTTCGACTTCTGGGGTATTTTAATTTATTTCCCCAAGTCAAGGACGAGAAGTCAACATTTTAGTCCAACTGACCTTTGTAGGGGTTGAACTCACTACCTCGGCATTAGCACACCGGATGTTAAAGAACGAGTGAACTTATTCATTCGGTCATGCTGGCCTGACTATGGTACATCATACTGAAGTGTGCTTCCTTGCTTAGACAGGGGAGTGTGGCGGGTACAATCCCAACAGGGACAGTTATTTTCCCGAACAGTGCAGTTCCATGGAAAAAAAAATTGGTACACAGAACATTTCCAGAAATATTCAGGACATTGCCTGGAAATTGAAAGCAACGAGGAAGGGAATTAGCCACACCACTTCATATAATATGTGGAAATATATGATCCTAATATATGAACCTAAAATATGGGAGCGCCTAAAACTTCACACCCCAAATGCAGTATCTGGTTTGAGAGTAAATTTAGTTTTATCACACTCAAGAACTTCTATTTGCGGACGATCAAGCACTAATAGCCAAATCATAAGCAGAATTACAAGACCACACGAAGTAAAAACAGAGGTAATGACAATAACCAAAGAAGAAAAAAAAAACAAAGATTCATCTAAAAGAACACTCCATGAAACAAGTAAAGAGCTTCAAAAACAAGACGAGATTGAAAATAGATGCAATAAGGCGAACCAACTCATTGGACAAATGGCACCAAGACTAAAGAACAAACATGTATCAATACTTACTAAGAAAGCACTCTACAACACAATATTCCTACAAACTCTATGCTACCAATGATAAACCTGGACAATGACAGAAAAAGAGAAAAGAAAAATCACAACAGAAATAATATTCTGAGAAGAATATTCAATGTATCAAGAAGAGAGAAAATCAGAAATGAAGAAATCAGAACCAGCGCTAAAACTTTATTAGAAGGCAACAAGTCAAATGGTTTGGCTATGCAGCTAGGTTACCAAGTAACAGTATACCACAACAAGCAATGGATGTACAGACCAAATGGAAGCTGAAAAAGAGGCCGACCACGTACACGATGGACAGAGGGAATAGCAGAGTCCATGGGAATCCCGATACATGAAGCCCGTTAACAGGCACTATCCCTCTGTTTATACTTAACCTCGACACCGCAAGGTATAAGAGGATCAAGATGAACGAACGAACGAACGGACGGACTTTATTTTCAAAGGGTAACAAATTGGGCACGCGGGCCCGTCTTACATTCGGCCCTTCCAATCACTCATCTTTCGTTCATCAGTGCATAGTACATTCACATAGGGGAAAAAACATTGTCAAATGAATGTTGTAAGCATAAACAATGCATGTTACCATGTTATGAGACAAATCGCCCACACACCCACCCATCTCCTATCCATCCGCGTGTCCCCCACACACACATCCACCACCCAACCACACACATACCCATAGGCACATATATGCCCCCATACCCACACAAACCCAGGCACACGTGCATGCACCCACCCACTCATCACCCACCCACACATCTCCCCACTTCCACATATCTCCACACCCACACGCACACACCCTCCACAGATCCCATAACCTACCAACACTCACTCACCCACATATCCTCCACCACCCACCCACACACCCCCAACCACTCAGCCAAACACACATCCCTCATCCACACACATATTCCCGCCAATTCACACATCCCGCACCTACCCACACACAAAACCCGTACCCACCCACACGTCCCCCAATTATACACATCCCCCACCAATACTATCTCCCCTCACCCACATACACACATCCCTCACTCACCCCCTAACCTACACATACTCACTCTCCCACACATCCTCCAACCACTCACCCGCCAACCACCCCCAATCACACATCCCTTTACACATTTTCCCACCCATACACACTCTCACACACACACACATATCCCTCCACCCATACACACATCCCCACCTATCAGCACATTGCCCATCCACAAGCACACACCTCCCACCCACCCACACTCCACAACCCACATTTACCCCACCCACACAGATCCGCCGCACACACATATCTTGCCACCCACACACACATCCTCCACCCAGACACTCATCTCTCACACATATTCACCCACTCACGTATTCATCCATAAACCACTCACACCCACACATCCCCTACGCACCAAACAACATATGCATCTCCCATCTACCCACCCACCCACCACAACCCAACCACCCAGCCAAATATACATCAATCATCTTCACATACATCCTTCATCCACCCGCACATCCCACATCATACCACACCTTCCCCACCCACCCACCCCTCACACATCTTCCCTCCCACACAACACACCACCCATAAACACATTCCCCCACCACACACACATCCCCCCACATGCATTCCCCATACACATCCCCGCCCACACATCTCTCTCACACACACACATCTCCCACCCACCCACACATCACCAACCTACAAACAACCTCATCACCCACACATACATCCTCCACCCACTCACATTTACCTCATCTACACCCACACAGACATATCCCATTCACAGACACATCCTCACACTCATCACACACCCATCCCCCAACCCACAAACATCTCAAACAACCCATTCACCCACCCAAATACACATTTCCTACCCACACCCCAACCCACAAACACCCACACACATCCAACCATTCTCCCTAACATCCCCCATCCACACACACATCCCTCACACACACACACACACACACACACACACATCCCCACCGACCTCACATCCCTTCACCCATATGTCATGGCCTTAAATTATATGGACATTTGAAACAATCAACGTGAATAGTTGTGCGCTTAACTCGGCGCAACGCGTACATGATTACAACATGAAGTATATACATTGTACATCTCATATTATTACAACATGTCTCTCGCTCTGTCGCAGCTTACACACACTCCATTCCACTAGTCAGCCACGCTATCTCACAGCAGTCAGAGAATACAAGCACAACTCTCTCTGTCCGTCCTGTCTCGCTGTCCTGAACACGTCTCCCGGACACAGGTATTCTTGGTCAGACCTTGCCTTCTTACCACTCGTGCGTCCCGTGTATCACGAGGACCACTGGGCCTCAGTTGCGACGTGGCTCGCCTGCACTGGGTGACACCTTGCTGCGGTTGTGTTTCCTGTCGTAAGTTGTCTTTCACCTACAGGCTATGGAGATCCTGACACTCTTCCCCGCCCTCCTGTATGAAAGGGTAACCTTTCATCATAATGGTGGTTCTTCATAGTCTAAGTTTATAATACTATTATTAATCAGGATCGACTCGCTACTTAACCTGATGGATTGTAATATGGTATATTTGTAGGGTGTTATCTGCTTGGCAGTGATGCATTATATGTTGTTGTTTGTCCATTAAAAATGATGATGAGCATTATATATATATATATATATATATATATATATATATATATATATATATATATATATACACACACACACACTTCAATCAGTGATGTCATTAAGCTACTTGCATCAAGTCTTGTCCCCTAGTTGGATTAGTACTTTGTTTGACAGTGGACCCCGCACTGACCGGAGGTTAACAGCGATTGACGCTATCTTTCAAGCTACACACCCCCTCACAACAAAAAACATGTTAGGTTTTAAATCATCTATATGATGATTTCAGAACCAGAAAACTAACCCGTATGGCCAGATATTCTAATTCTGGTCCGTCAAATTTAGTAAACATCGTCCACCTCTAGTTGACGCTACTGGTGTTTTGTAGTCGTTTAGACCACTATGAAACAAAAAATATATGCATGTAACAATTTACCAATGTTAGATTGTTTCCCCTTATGTACCACCACAAATCACTATGCAGGGTAATTTTCGGATGCTTTCAAAACAATAAAGTACATTTGTTTTATTTCTTCTAAGTGTCATACGTTTGATCTTTATTTACAATAGCGACATGACTGGCACTATTGAAAAGAAATAATCAATCAATGATCTTTAGATCACAAAAGTATAAATCCTTTCTCTCTAATTCTCATATGTAAATTACAAAGTCAAGAAATTCATTCACTCGTTCATTCATACTTAACTATTTGTTTGTATAGTCTGCTATAATGTTAATTTAGAACAACAATCAGAAAGGAAACGGAAGTTAATATTGTGTTTACACGATGTTGGAATACACACATTTTTCTTCAAAAAGCACACTGGATTACACTGATTTGTGCAACGTTATCGTTTATCTAACACAGTCCATAACTCATTTAAAATATTCTCACTGTTCGGTGGAGTTATTTCACAATGTTAATAAGTGCTGTTGTTACTCAATATTACCAAGCGTTGGAAATACGGTAAGATTTTGTGGTTATGTAGCACTATTCTTTCTGCACTTATTTGTGAAAATATCTTCAACGTTTCATGTGCTCTCTACTTGCTCATTCTGCATTATTCATTTATTCACAATTCTACAAATTAAAACTGTACTTCAGGAATATAAAAGGACTTAGTCCATATCACAGTCAATGAGGTTTAACAGCGATATTTTGTGACGGGATATTGTTAGCGCTGTAATGTGATATATGTCTGAGCGTAGTTTGCAACTGTATTTAATCTTTGCACTCATGCGTCGTTGGACTGTCAGTGGACTCAACTAGCGGAATTCTTGACAGGAGGTCTGCAAGTGTGTTCTCCGTCCCGCTGATATGGCGTACTTCAAAGCTGTAGTTTTGGAGCAGTAACGCCCATTTACAATTTTATTTGGTTGGCCTTTTGTTAACAGATTGGTGAAAACTTCTGTTAAATCTGAGAAGTTTGGTATGAACCTTCTATAATAATTTAACAATCCTAGCATACTTCTTACTTCCTTTTTTGTCGTAGGAAGCGATAATTTCAAAATTCTGGATACAATGTTCTTATCAGTTGTAACGTTACCATCACAAATTTTATATCCTAAAAAAACATATTTCATGAAAAGCAATTTTGACTTTCACTGGTTTGACAGTCAGGCCGTGTTGCCTGATGCGTTTAAAATGTTGTCGTAGTGTCGCTAGGTGTTCAGTCATTGTGCTGGTGTGTATGCAGATGTGTATGTCTGTCCATACATGGGGTACGTCTTCTAATAGCAGTCTTGTCATTCTAAAATGATATGAGTATGTTTTGCGTGAAGTAAATGTAACATGTAGCCATTGATGGCACCTTGATGGGTGGATGGTTTTAATTGTGTCGAGTCATCCGTAGTCCATGTTTGCATGTAACTATTTGTCTTGCTGTGTTTTGATGTTGGTGTTTCTGTCGTGTAATGTATGCTGATGTTCTGGATTGTCATTAAATCTGTGTGTAGTATAATGGTGCACTTTAGCGTCGAATGGCTATGTCTCTTTTGGATTTTGTTTGTCAGTCTGATCAGGTGTTTAACATTTGTATGATGGGTTGTTGAGTTGTCTGGTGTTGCTTTAGTTGTCAGGTCAATATAGTCTGTGGGTGCAAAGTCTGTCTGCTGTTGTGTTCGTTCAGTCATCAAGATTGAATTTGTCGTTATGTCGTTGAGGTTGGGTGATCTAATTTTGTTACAACATTGTTGTAACTCTGATTTTGCGTAAAAATTATTGGTGGGTATAAAATTACCATCACACAGTGCACATGTAATAAGGCATGACAATGACATTGTAATTAAGCAGTACAGAAATGCTAAGGCACATTTTGCCGTCTTCCGATTCGATCTGTTTGGTTTTGGTTGAAGCCTGGTTTGTGTTAATTTTATTATGCTGTTTACTTTTGATGTTACTTGGCCCACTTTTGGCTTTTGGGCTGCAGGGTTCACATATTTTTGTGAAGGCACTCAGATTTTTATGCTTTTATAAGGTTTTCTCTCATATCCTTGGATTTCCCATTATATTTCCTTGACTTATTTCTGTAGTCTTATATAACAGAGTAGGCCTAACGAGTTCTCTGGTTTATTATAAATGTTGTTTATTTCTTATTGATGACAATCTGGACACAACATGGCGTCTTCTCTGCTCTGGCTCTAGATGTAAACTAAACTCCTAACAACAAACTACGTCACGACTTGAGCATCTCTCTTCCCATTCCATCCCGATGCTCAATCGTGCTGTAGCCTTTTCCCACCTAATACCCAACTTCTGCTACACCTTCCTATGTTTTTTCTAAAGAATTTTTCCTTTAAAAATTCTTTACTCCCAATCCCCCTACTCTATTCCCTCTCTTTCCTTACCTCCCACAGCTCCTCTAATCTTCCTCAAACCAACTCCAACTTAAGTAAATATTCTATTCTTTAACTCTTCTCCCTGTCATATTATCATATAGTAACCCACTATAACTTCTTCTTCGTTTCTGCCTCTTCATAACATAACACATATCAATAACCATTAAATCTCAACTTTATACAATACATCATACCACATATGGTTACCTTTTTAAACTAAACACTCCTCCTTCCCTTTCCTTACTTCCCACAACTCCTCTAATCTTCCCCAAACCAACTTTATTTCAAGTAAACCAATCTATTCGTAACTCTTTCCCCTGCCATATAGTAATCCACTATATATTTCTGGTTCGTTCTTGGCTCCTCAAAGTTCCTGTACAAAATATACATATCATAAGAATAGCTCGTATAATCGTTATCGTACACTTGACATTATGAAATTCCTCACTCTTTCACAACACAGGACAACAGAAACAACGTAGTTAGAAAAAGTAAAGAAGGGGTGCGCACCCAGTGAAAAGCATAAAGAATGAATAGTCAACCTGATCACATTTACATAAAGTAATGCATAGTCCACACAATCACATTTACCTCCCTTGCCAATAAAAATATTTTGTAAAATAATTTTTTAAAATACATCTTATGAAATAGATCTTTGTTCTCTATAAATCAAGTTGACATAAGTTTTCTCAACATTTATATATTCAACATTTATATTGCCATCCACAATATTGTCTATATTTCCGTTACCTCATCTTTTACCACGAGCCAATGTTCATATTCCATGAACATTTTTAATTTAATAAACGCTGGTATTTCACAGCTCCTATATCTTACCCCCTCACATCCCATAATCTGCTTCTTTGTCTACCTATATAAATACTCCCGCTTATATGCTGCCATTCACAGTCTCCCCCTCCTTTTTCTTCATATAATGCTGACTTTAATGCAGCTCCTATTTTATTTTCTAATACTTCATATCCATAAGAACCTCTTCATGCTGATTAACTATATGTCTCTCTATTAACCCTCAGTATGTGTTTCTCTATTAGCCCTCAGTAGTTTTATTAACTACTCATATTTTTTCTTTATTCCAGCCAACACCATAACTATTTAAAAAATTAACTTACTTAATTAAATTTATAACCAGGTAACCTAATACACAAAACAACTTAATTAAATTATGAGTTAAGCGAAATAAAATCAAAACAAGACATTATACCCCCCAATTCAATCAACGAAAAACACATTTTAAAATAATATAACATGCATCTTATCAAATTAAAATAAAATTTTCTAGTATTACCTAACACTACTGGTCTCTTTTACGGACCAATAGTTTGTACGCAAAAGTCTAGGAACACAATAACCCTATTCTAAAATCAAATAATAACAATCATATCACAGGAGCAAATCAAGCAAAAAAACATATTATATATGAGGCATTTAAAACTCAGATTCAATAAAACAACTGTCTTCTCGCTAAAGAGAAGGTTTTCAAAAAAAAATATATATAATTCACATAGAATTAACTACTTAAAGTGACCAAGCAACATTGTCCTCCTATACGAACCAATGTAACTCATATCTATTCACCCAAGTCACTCCATTGTTTTGTTTAGACTGTCTCAATACCGAAAACGCATGTTGTGGATCCGTTATTTCCGCGTATTTGTGTGCCAGGTCGCCTTTGAACTGCTCCCGTGTCTCATCTACTCTAGCCTCTAATTTTCTTCGGATATGATCTGAAACCGGTTCTGTTGCTGCCTGATAAGCAAGTCTCATTTTCTCTTCATCTGATGCAGACACCAAATATGCATATTTCTCTATGGAAGTTACCCACTTTTTAAACTCTCTTGCCTGTCCGCTAAACTTAACAATTTCAGTTGCCATTCCTTGTTGTTTCATGACCGTATTAAGTCTATCTATCACTGTTCCCACTCCCGTCAACACTTGTGCTAATGAATCTTGCTCTGTCATGCTGAAATATTATTGTACAGACTAAATAATCAATTTCACATTTGTAATCATCTAATTTAAGAAATATTACCTTATTTACCTTATACACCAAGTTCAACCAGTTAATAGGTTTACTGATTACCCTACTCTCTGTTCCCGATCCAAGAAAGACGTATTCCTGTATTCCTCTATGTTCGCTGTCAGGTAGAACTCAAACACTAGGAGTCTGTGTTAGTTGAAACCGATCGCGCACTTCAGGTAGTTTCTTCTTTCAAGTGATCCCGCCCTTCAGGTAGTTTCTTCTTCGGATGCCTCAGTAACTTCAACCCCTGGTTGGGTCCCTACCAGACTTCTGGCTTCTTTTCGCCCCGGATGGGGTACATCAAATCGACGTCTTGAGAACCAATGTACTTCAGGTAAGCGATAATTTGGGTCCCCTCTTCAGTAGGTCGGCAGCCCAGTCTGCCCCTCCCACTTCCGAGAGTTCCCTGGCGATATCGCTACTTTTGATGAGGTTTTCATTTCTTCTTATTTTTCAAATTAGTGATTGAGTTTATTGTTGAGCGATTGTTTATTCAAAACTCCAAGGTCATGATTCAGCGGCCTTTAGTTCGCTCGAGGAAATCTTGACGAGAAGTAGACAACTGCTCTGTTAGTAAATTGTTTCTACTTGATTCGATTTATCTTGAAGGTTTTTTTTTCCTCTTATTTCAAATGATCCAGAACAAGATGTGCTCTTTCTCACTCTTTTGCTCAGCTGGCTTTCATATTTCAACTGACAACGACTGCCCGTACATCTAGCAAGTCCGTACAGTGAAGATTCTGAAAATATTTACAGACAACCACCCCTAGCCGGGCTTTTGGTTGTTGTACTTCTCACAAACAACGTAGAGGCCATCTTTCAATTTCGTTGTTGCGTTCAATACATGTTTAAAACCGTGCCGTATTTCTATCTCTGGGTAATTGACGTGAGCGGAACAAGATCTTCAAAACGTTGTAATTTACTTCGATGTTGGACAGCGTATTGTGATTCCGCAACCCTCCAAGTTCCGATCCTGAGTCGTGGGCACCATTTATGGCTATATATAACAGAGTAGGCCTAACGAGTTCTCTGGTTTATTATAAATGTTGTTTATTTCTTATTGATGACAATCTGGACACAACATGGCGTCTTCTCTGCTCTGGCTCTAGATGTAAACTAAACTCCTAACAACAAACTACGTCACGACTTGAGCATCTCTCTTCCCATTCCATCCCGATGCTCAATCGTGCTGTAGCCTTTTCCCACCTAATACCCAACTTCTGCTACACTTACCATAGATTTAGAGGTGCTTGTCGGTTGAGATTCTCTCATTCCGTTATGCCTCTATTTTGATGTGTTGTGAGAAGTGACAGCATTTTCTCTCCTTAGTTGCTATTTAAGCTGTTTCCAACGCAGCAACTGAGTTTGTAGATGCAGTTAGACTAACATCTACTACTACTAATATAGAATTCCAGGTGGAGGTTCCAACTAGTTGTCTTCAGCCATGCTCTAGCTAAGTGCTTTTTGAGTGACTGGGAAGTATCCGTTCTTTCTCTCCCACATGAGCAAAACGTTTACATATGGCGAATTGGGCGAATCCTCTCAGCATAGAGAAGTTCGTCATTATCACAGCCACCTTTGAAGGGGTGTGATTATGTGGGTTACTTCTTATATCCCAATATTGACTGGAATTTTGGAAGCAATTTTACTGACTTTGAGGCTAGGACTGGCCAGGTCCTGTGAATACACCTCGCATCTCAGTAATAATGTAAGATTCCACTGCTAAATGCATTGTTCTTATTATATAAAGAGTCGACTGCTGGAGTGCAGGGATCTTTATCTTGAAAGGAGTCAGCTGTTTTTGAGAACAGTGATCTTTCGCCAGTCCACTGAATCGTAGATAATGTGTATAGAGTGTCAGCTGCTGGAGTTGCAGTGAGCTCTACCATATAAGAGTTAACTGTTTGGAGACAGTAATCCTTATTTACATTCCCACCTTCTTCCGGCAGAAAAGTCTTCCCAATTGAGAATGAAAAAGGGGAATGACATCAGTTGTACTCAACTTTGTCCGTCCTTTAATCTCCACCATTTTAAAGGCAGAAACGCTTTCTCAACTGAGGATGAATTGACGTCCGACGTCGGAGACGGATCCTGTTTTATCTCTTCATGAAATCTTTCAGGTTGTCCACGTTATGCTCCTAGTCGTATGATATGCCAATGACATCAGGTTGGTTATCCATCGTTTCCTGGACACATAATTTGCGTATGCTCTCCACTTCCATATAAATGGCTAGGGGTCCAGTTATTTTGATGGCCTTCCTGGAGATTCAATGAGTTCACTCCTGGCGACACGGATCCTAGTACACCAGAGAGATTACACCATCGAACAATAGACTAATGTCTTATAGACACCAGACTGTGGTCGGTTTTATATGACCACCCATGACATCAGGTAGAATCTTCCCTTCCTCTCGTCCATTACGTATCAAGTACGCTTAATAATACCACTACTTCAGAAATGGCAAGTGACGGAGTTGATAAGGATGTTTTCTCCTGGAGATTCAATCGTGCTCACGCGCAGTAGCTTGATCAGGGCCACTGACAGGGTTACACAACTGAAGAATAAACCCAGATGTCGAATCGACACTGGACATTAGCCGGTACGAATACTGACTATCACCGAGAGAGATTGTCAGTGAGGTGTCTTAATGGTTGCCCAAATTTTCCATCAGGGTTCACACTCTCTGCTCTCAGTGTTGCAAGCATGTTATGGGGAGAAGAGAATATAGGGAGTTGTTATTTTATGTGATGTGGTGACATTAAAAATGTTGTAGTTACAACAATATTTCCCCTCTCTCACCCATGCCAGCAATTAATTTTGAGATGGAGTAGGCCCCATATTCATTTACTGGATCAAGTGTCTTAATTTCAGGGACAAAAATGAATTTTTCCCTGTACCAGCTGTCTCAGTTATATTTAAAATAATGTGTGTTCTCTGGTGTTTCAGGTACCTTAATTTTTGGATACATATATTGAATAACCAGCACGCACAAAATTATACAACAATATTGACAAGCTAATAAATCATATCATTCTGAGAAAAACAAATATCATGGATACAAGCATTTATGTTGACCCATAAGATATTTATACACCATTTTCAGTCTGCTACATTGAATCCTAACTGATATATTAAAACAGTGATACATGCAATATTATCACTATTAATGAAATCAAACCTTCTAGAGATTTATTGTGGGTTTACATGTCTGGACAGTTGCCCTCATATAAGAGACAGGGTCCATTAAACAACACCATAAAACCTTCAAGAATTGGGTCTGATTTGCGAGAGGTCACCCCGGATTTTAATACCAACATAGAGATCCCAAAAGTGAGTCTTATGCAGGGTATGCCCAAGGTTTGTATCCTGACATCAGGGCAACAGGTATGTGAGCCCCTAGCAGGTTATTACCAGGGTTTAATCCGAGACGAGTGTTCTTTTTCCCAGGGTTTATATCCTGGAAAGAGGAAACCCAGTTATGTGACCAGGTTTTCCCAGGGTTTATATCCAGGAAAGAGCCTACCAGTTATGTGACAAATTATTTGATGATGACAGAGGACTTAGTTTGTAGTGTTCTCTGGAGATATATCTTGAATATTAAATAACAAGATAAAGGTTATGATTTAGCACGTTTTGTCTAGAGGTCACTCAAATGAGCTAATCATTCCTGCAATAGCCTGTTTTGGAGAATATTTTTCTTTGGCTCAAACCCCCACTGTGAGACCACTATGTATTTACACAGAAATTTATATAAGAAGTAACTAGTTCACCCAAGGCCAGAGAAGATCTGAACTATTAGTAGTATTAGCGCCTGTACAACTGAGGATCCCTCTCACTCAACATAATGTTGCCAGTATGCTATTCGTCCGTCACATAGATCTTTCCCTATATTTTTTGTCATTTTGTGACCTATATCAGTTCAATTAGTCTTTAGGACTTTAGGACTTTATTTATTTGTAGACAAACAAACTTCAACATGAACTGTACATTACATCTGTTGGAAAAGACATCTACATGACAGTTTCCTGCCAAAAGTGGGACATACATTCACAAGGAATTGTTTACACCACAATTGTACAAGATAGACATCATGTGATACTTGACAACATCTATACAGGACTTTTCACAATATGTATAACCAACCACAACACTTAAGACAGTCACCAGAGACAACACTTGACAGCAACTGTACAAGAAATTCACTGGGGACATGTACTTAAACTGATTCATTAAATACACAATTTATTGAGTTAGTGAGTAGAGTGGTGACCATTGCCTCATCTCCTGTCATGTCAACACTTCAATTATTGCATGGAAAATGCATAAAATATGTCACACATGCAGGTTGATAAACAAGATACAACACTTCTTATTTACTCCACCACCCAATAACTCTCCTCCACCTCTCCTCTCTAATTACCACCACACCATTCCGTTACAGTATCTGTATCTATCATCATTTCCTGACTCTTGGGAATTTAGGAAATCCTATCCATGGGCAACTCAAGGAAGAAACTACTGTTCTGGGTCTGTTGGATCCTTTTATCATCAGCATGGATGTTGGACTAGCTCCAGTTAGCAGCTTCCCCAGATTAAGCTTCATGGCAGATTCATTCCTCTTGAAGACAAGATTTGGTATGATGATATGGTACTGCATCTCACGGTTGATCAGGCTGTTAGTGAAGGCTGTCACTGGGTACTTCAATAATGACATACAGAATGTCCCCTACATTGCAGCTACTCACTTAGCCAGATCAACTTCCCTACTGTTCATCAATTCTTCAAGAATCACTGTGTGAGCATCCGGCTGGATATTTTCTAAGTTTTGTCTTAGATAAACAAACACTCCAAGTTACCCCACAGTTCTCCATGAATGTAGTTCATAGAACAAGATTTGATGTTAGTCTCATTTGACCTTTTGACTGACTCAAAGATCACTGTCCAGTTCACCACATTTGTAGTGCTTCAGATTGTGTTTTGCTCCCATTTGTGCATTCAGCTGTTAGAGAGCTGAGAGAGAAACTCTTCTTGAGATTCCTACATTTTGATAGGGAGTCACATCTGGATCTAGGACTTCTGTTTAGTTGTCCCAGATGATATATGGATGGCCTCTCCACCATACTGTTCTCTGCTGATATATAAAATGGCACAACATCTCTTTACATATGTTAAAAGATAATGTTATTATACATCAACAGACACAGACTGGGGATGGGGATGTTCAGGGAGGATGTTGACCAAAGACACCTCTCCTGGTTTGATGATGCAGTGTATTTCACTGTGATGTACTGTGGTAATCACAAGACCATATGCTGAGACAGGGTAGCTTAACACAATTACAAGCATTTATGTGGTCTAAGTTCCACCATGTTTGAACCACAGTAGACCTGGGCACAAGGAGAACCAGACACAGTACAGCAATCATTGTGGCATAGCAACATGGGACAGGCATTGTGAAGGGAAATGGAAAATAGGCATTTACAACTGCAATATGCATTATGTATTAACTAATGGCATTTACCCAATTAGCAGACCAGACATCCATTCCTATGGCTGTGATGTTGGTGCATGAATGTCCTATTCCATATACACTTACACAGCAATGCCAGACCTCACCCCTTTTTCACCAGACTTGTCTCACAGGTACATCATCATCATCATATGTGCTCTTTCCCCACTGAGTAATGTCCACAGTAGGTAACAGAAGCTCAATTACATAGCAATGGTTCACATATGCACCAAGCACATATGTGGAAAACATGTTTAGTCCTTGTAAGTTTGCATGAGCCATACATTATATTCAGCCAACTGAGACACAGGTTCACACACCTATGGTTCTCTTAGGAACTAGTTTATATGAACCATCCAACAGTAGAGGTAACAGTGTAATGCTGCAGAGAGAAATGATATTCTCTTGAGCTTAATTTTGCCACCAGGTATCACATGGACTTAGCAATTCTGGCGTGCCATCACCGTCCTGTTTACATATGGATATTGAAGCATCTTTCCTTCCACTAGATGTGAGAGGCTATTTATTAAATCACCAACTCACTCACTCCATCATTTTCAGCTTTTTACCAAGGAACTTGTACATGTTTACATCACTCATTCCGATTCAGACTGCCATATGTTAACTCGCGAGAGCAAAGGGACAGTTGATTCAAGAATGAGTCATCCTAGGCATGAAGAATGCACAAGGGGTTTTGGTTTGCGAATCTGCATGAGTGTGTCATACATTCATCAAGCATACGCAACCAGTCACAACAAGGGATTGATATGCACTTGGAGTATACAGCGTGAAAGACGTGTCAAGGTTGAAGATGCAGTGCTCAGAATTCTGGCGCACAGAAGTTAGGTTTTCCACTTTCACATTTTATTCATAAAATACTCATTCATTCTTCTCATTCGTTTATCAGGCACAACTACACCATTAAAGTATGTTTTAAAGTGGTACCTGCTGTCCAGAGAACAATATATTATTGAATCTTTAAGGGCATTGTTGGGTCATCACATCACACTAGCGACCGCTCCTGGTGAGATCCCCGCTCAAACTAATTAGATTTTAAAATATGGCCCAGGAATAGCGTGGGCTCATTACCTATTAGCCAATCAAAAGACAAGTGCATACCGCCGCCTCCCCCAACTCGTTCTAGAACATACGATCTAATAATAGCCCTTATATTTGGGATGGTCCCCGTTAAGACTTAAAGTATCCTTATGAAATGTGTCGGACTGGGAATGAGGAATTCTGTTTCATCATGCTACACAGCACTTGATCCTCTCAGTGATTGATTATGGACTAGGACTGCTCAGTGTCTCAAAGAGTCAGCTGGTGAAATTAGAGCGCATACAGAATGAAGCTATGCGGGTCATTCTGGGATGCACCAGAGACACTCCAGTAGTGTGTATGCATTACATCCTTGGTCTGCCTACTGTTGCTGGTAGGCACAAGGTGATGCAAGCGAAGGCATACCTCAGAGTAGCTGCAGACACAGATCACCCGTTGCATGAGGCGCTGGTTGCAGCCACCATGCTGGAATGGAGAGGTCGAGAAGGCATGGCTGGGAAAGAGGCAGGCTATCAAAGACTGGCAAATGGCCACAAAGGCCAACATGCCACAGGTTGAGTTGGCGAACCTCAAGACTGAGGTCCATAGGACGACGACTTTATTCAAATCCTGTGCCAAACAGGCCAAGGCCGAGAAATGGGACGAGTTCTGCAGGAAGGTGTGCTCCAAGCGATCTCTTACGACATTCTGGCGCCTCCATAAGAGCATGAACGGTGCTGCACAGCGTAGGGGTATTCCAGACTTTCAAGGCGGGAGTCTTCGTGGAGAAGTGGTCAAGCCGTTAAACTCGGGCTCCGAAGGTTGTGGGTT
The DNA here is from genome assembly GCA_963921405.1 of Cepaea hortensis. NCBI lineage: Eukaryota > Metazoa > Mollusca > Gastropoda > Stylommatophora > Helicidae > Cepaea > Cepaea hortensis. Next base: position 216,290,380 of record OY992876.1, on the reverse strand, counting down.
CGATTCTGGGCCGCGTCCTTCGGTTCACGAGTTACATTTTTCGGAGACTCCTGTGGGTCGTCGCTACAGCTACGGAGTTGTGCTTTATGCGACGCTTTCCGCGCTGCGGTAAGAGACCGAGCCATATGGGATAAATCCCGGTGCAATGGAGTCGACCCTGTCGACTTTTAAGCCACTTTTTTTTTTAAAGGTCTCACATCGAAAAAATCGGATGCGGATAAAGGTAAGGCCCTTCTTGCACGCTACATAGAACAGATTGACCAGAAAGACGAGTCCGCCAGACAGAGGACCACAACGACACTCTCTCAGTTGTGCGAGGGGGTCGGGACAGACGAAGAATGGATAATCACAGCTGAGATAATGCGTGCGATGTTCAAGAAATCACCTAACACCACCCCAAGCCCAGACGGCATCCGATATGGTGACCTACTGGTGATATCAGATGATGACATGGAAGAACTGGCCAGATAATTCAACACCAGAATCCAGAGGGGTCAGATCAAAGAAGAATGGCTACACAGCTACTTGCTGCCGCTGCCAAAACCGAACAAAGATAATTCCAAGATAAGCGGCTACAGAATCATTACGATGCAGAACACTGCTGGCAAGTTACTGGAGAAAATTGTAGCACACAGACTTGCTTATCACTTGGAACAACCCAGCTGCTTCCCGCCCACACTTGGATTATACAGACGTAACAAAGAGTCATGGCTGAATGCGGCGGTCTTTGCTCAAGATGTTTACGAAGGATTTCAGGTCAGAGAAGAGACATGTGCGGCCGCCATACACTTAGAGGACGCATATAATAGAGTATCTTTCGAGCACTTGATGCAAACCCTCCTCAGACTGAAAGTGCACCCTCACCTTGTACGATGGATAGCTGCAGTTCTGCTCCAAAGGAAGGTGGTGCTAAAATGCGGGAGTTGGTCTTCTGAGCCGATAACGATATGTCCAGGATTGCCGCAGGGTTCACCACTGTCACCAGTACTATTCAACGTGTATACGGTGCCGATCACTGAACAACAGTTGGACGGGAGGGGTAGGACTCTGTCATTTGCTGACGACATTCTCGTGTATCGACAAGGTCGAGATAGACAGGCGATTGCCAATGATATGCAGGGCGAACTAGATCGAATTTCCTCATGGTGTGCTGATGCCGGTGCCCTTGTCAACCCTGCAAAGGCATCGGTTGCATGGTTCTCCCTAAACAACCATATTGTGAACACAGACCTGCCGGCGGTAAGAATGGATGGGAGCATTTTGAGTAGAACCCAGTCAATGACATATCTTGGCGTGAGGCTTGATCGTAGCCTGTCCTTCAGAGATCATGTCGACTATGTCATAACGAAAGCTCGAAAAGGATTGTCAGCAATGAGAGTCATGGCGACTGACTGCCAATATCGAGCAAAGACTGCTAATACTTCTGTCCCAAGGACTTGTGCTTTCACGCATCGAGTATACCCTGGCTATGATGAACTACCACTGCGAAAATGCGTTACAGGTTGGTTTTTATTATTATATATTAACCACCATTCTGCTGTGTTTCGTATTGTAGCATCACCCAAAGATGAACCAACACTGCGAAAATGCGTTACTGGTTGGTTTTTATTATTATTATATATTAATCATCATTCTGTTTCGTATTGTAGCATCACCCAATGAGACCCTGTTTTACACGTAAGATTTATCATTCACTGCGGAACTATTTAGACCCGTAGGTCGGAAGAGTGCCGGTATTTGAATATATGCCCATGCCAACGGGTATTTTTCAATGTTGACTGAACATTTTCTACAAGTAACGAATTTCCCTGTATAATCTGAGGGATTTAGAAACTCCTTTCTCAAACCTATAAGGGTACTGCCGCTGTCCCATAAAACACTGGCTACTTTCCCGTTGACATAACCCTGATGAATATTTAGTTTTCCTTTGGAATCTATAACTAAATTCGCTTCTTCGTTTGTTATGGGTACAGAATGTCCACATGTTAGAACACCATATTCATGGAACTGGTTGCAAATTCTACATTTATCTAGGTGGAAAACATCAATACTTTCAGCTGCATTTACTGGTTGTTGACTTTCTTCCTGTTCTTCCTCAGAGGATGAACTATCAAACATTGCAGCATTAGCTTTTCTTGTCATTTGTTTACCTTTACATGAATGACGCCAGTGTCCGTAAGCTTACAAAGAAAACATTTAGTTAAACGTTTACAGTTCTTTCGTTCACTGTCTTGTTTATCTATGAAATTTGGTAGGTATGTAAGATATGCAGGGTTGCTATCACAAATGTCATTTTCATTGTGATTAAATTTACAGTCCTTACATTGGTAGTTATTTAACTTTCTAAAAGGTTTTGCTTTATTGTATGCAGTAGGTTTGGATCTATCGTATGTAGCGGCTGCTACAAATTCTGTATCTTTCAAAATATTAGCAAAGCAATCTTTATTTGCTGTAAAATAAGCTGACCAACGTTTCTCCATTTGTTGTACCATTTCACACTCACATTCTAACAAAACTCGTGAAAATGGTAATGGTAGTGATGATATGATCTTATCCCTTAATATGAGGTATTTTAAACGTTCAAAATGCTTGTTCACTTTAGCTGCTGAAAGCCATTTATTGAAAACATTTTGAACTTGAGAGGTATAATCTGCGAATGTTTGTGATGATTTTGGAGATAATTTTGAAAATTGTTCTCTATAACCTGCCTCATCTAAAAGAAAATGTGCCATGATTTTGGCTTGGATATAATGATAGTCTGTTGTTAGTTCATCAGGAATGTTTTCTTTGACCTTTAGAGGTTCTCCTGACAGACTTTTCATATATATATACTCCATTCTGAAACTGGTATTTGGTAGTGCTTCATTGTCATTTCAAAATTCTTGGTATATGCTGATATGCAGTCACCAGTTGTGAAATTTTTGACAATCCCTTGGTATCTTTTACATTGGTTGTCTTTTTCTTTGATCTCCGGTTTTTTTTTTCTGTGTTGGTATCAGCTTCAATTTCTAGTTGTTTCATCTTCAATTGCGTTTCAAGTTATTGTCTTTTAATTTGTGCTTTGATTTCTAGCTCAGCCTGTTTATTCTTAGCATCTAACTCAGCCTTTTGTAGCTCTGTTTCTGCCTGTTTATTCTTAGCATCTAACTCAGCTTTCTTTAGCTCTGTTTCTGCCTGTTTATTCTTAGCATGTAACTCAGCTTTCTTTAGCTCTCTTTCTGCTGTCCTTTCTTCTCTTTCCCTAACTTTCTCTTCCAATTGGACATGTTCTGAGTATTTCGTCTCACTCCATTTTTTTAAATCTTCTCCCGTGAAACTAATTTCACGTTCGCTCACTTTTTCACATGTGTTTTGTTCATAAGCTGGACAAGCTATTCACGTTCACTCTCTATCTCAAACATGTAGTTCATTCAAAGCCGGACGAGCTACCCACGTTCATCCTTTTATACATATGGTTCAAACACGGACGAGATCCCCACGTTCGTTCCCTTGTCATGGTCTTAAATTATATGGACATTTGGCTCGCTCTCTCAGAAGAGGGGATGAACCAATCATACACTCTCAATTATTGGACTCTTACACGTAGCCACGTGTAGTAACCTTTTAATCACGGAAAATATTTACATTAAATACATTCGTGAATAGTTGCGTGCTTAACTCGGCGCAACGCGTACATGATTACAACATGAAGTATATACATTGTACATCTCATATTAATACAACATGTCTCTCGCTCTGTCGCAGCTTACACACATTCCACTCTACTAGTCAGCCACGCTATCTCACAGCAGTCAGAGAATACAAGCACAACTCTCTCTGTCCGTCCTGTCTCGCTGTCCTGAACCCGTCTCCCGGACACAGGTATTCTTGGTCAGACCTTGCCTTCTTACCACTCGTGCGTCCCGTGTATCACGAGGACCACTGGGCCACAATTGCGATGTGGCTCGAATGCACTGGGTTACACCTTGCTGCGGTTGTGTTTCCTGTTGTAAGTTGTCTTTCACCTACAGACTAAGGAGATCCTGACACCATCCACACATCACTCATCAACCCACACACATCCCCACACACAACCCCTCCACATATACATCCCCCACACCCCCACACACATCCCTCATATACACACCTACACACATCCTCACATCTAGACACATACATGATGCTTCACATGATCACTGAGAGTAGTATAAACAAGTTCCCACACTTTACACACACATACACTGACGACTGTCGTGTGCATTCTCGCAAAAATTGTAAGAAATGGAGAAAAAATAGTAATATACATTGTGTAGCGTAAAAATTAGTGATGCATTTCAACTCTCTCTCTCTCTCTCTCTCTCTCTCTCTCTCTCTCTCACACTTCTCTCCCTCTCTCACACACTCAATCTCTCCCACTCACTAACTCTCTCACTCACGTTACAGTAATGTTATATTATACATGGTAAATTTTTACATTTGTGAGTACATTTGGGAGTCTCTGTGGCGAAGTGGTCAAGCCGTTTATCTCGTGCTCCGAAGGTCGTGGGTTCGATTCCGTGCCGCTTCCTACGGGTTAAATGTTTCGGAGACTCTTGTGGGTCGTCGCTAAAAGCTACGGAGTTCGTGCTTTGTGGGACGCTTTCCGTGCTGCGGAAAGAGACCGAGCCATATGGGATAAAACCCGGTGCAATGAAGTCGACCCTGTCGACTTTTAAGCGACTTTTTTATACATGGTAAAATCAAGTGGCATACACAATTATAATATGAAAGATGAGAATACACAAAAAATATGGAATGGCATGTTACACGACATGCGTGTGCTTAGCTCTCTCTCTCTCTCTCTCTCTCTCTCTCTCTCTCTCTCTCTTACACAGGTACACACACACACACACTCACACTCATTAACTCTCTCAATCATACTCACTAACTCTCTCACTCACTCTACAGTGATTCATATGTGTTCATATTATACATGATAACATCAATTGGCATTCAATATGATAATATGAAGATGATAATACACACAAAATATGGAATAGCATGTTACATGATATGCGTGCGCTCAACTCTCTCTCTCTCTCTCTCTCTCTCTCTCTCTCTCTCTCTCTCTCTCTCTCTCTCTCCTTCCACCAGATCTGAAAACGCCAATGAGTCCCTACACATTCAACCGAAAACTCTTTCAATACTTACTATGTGTACGCGTGTGCCTGCGAGAGTGAAAGAGTAAGTGAATGTCTGTGTACACGTATGTGTGAGAGATTGAGTGAGAGAATGAGTTAGTGTGAGAGAGAGGTTGTGTTGTATGTATGCCTGTCTGTGTGAGAGAGTGAGAAAGTGAGTGAGTGAGTGTTAGTTAGAGAGCCAGCGAGTGAGTGAGTGAGTAAGGGAGAGTGAGTTAGTGAGTGAGGGGGAGAATTTGTGAATATGTGTGTATATGCGTGTGTGAGTGAGTGTGAAAGCGAGTGAGTGTGCAAGAGAGAAACTGTGGGTGAGTGAGAGAGTGCATGAGAAGTTAATGAGTGAGAGAGAGAATGAGAGAGAGAGAGAGAGAGTGGGTGAGTGTGTGTGTGTGTCTGTGTACTTGTCTGTGCGAGTACGAGAGTGAGTTGAAGTCGCTTAAAAGTCGACAGAGTTAGAGTGGTTTAGAGAATAAATTAGTGAGTGTGAGTGAGAGGGTGAGATTATGTGAGGCAGCGTGTATGTGTGAGTAAGTGTGTGGGTGGATGGGTGTGTGTGTACGTGTGTCCATAGGTGTGTATGTGTGTGTTTATGTGTGTATGTATGTGGGTGTATGTGTTTGCACGTCTGAATGTGCGTATGGGTGTGTTGTGTAAATGTGTGTTTGTGTGTGTATTTGTGTGTGTAAATATGTTTATATGTGTGTTTATGTGTGCGTACATGTGTGTGTGTTTATATGTTTGTGCGAGTGTATATATTTGTATGTTCGTGTGTATATGTGTGTATGTTCGTGTATGTATGTGCATATGTTTGTGTGTATGTGTGCATGCATGCAGTGTATGCGAGAGAGAGTGTGTATTTGTGTGTATTTGTGTGTGTAAGTATGTGTGTATGGGTGTGGATGCTTATATGTGTGCGTGGGTATATGTGTGTATTTGCGTGTGAATATTGTGTGTATGCTCGTGTGTGTATGTGTATATGCTTTCGTGTGTATGCGAGGGAGTGTGTATTTGATAGCGAGAGGGTGTGTGTCTGTCTGTGTGTGAGTGAGATTGAAAGAGAGTGTGATATAGAGTGAATGAAAGATGGAGAGAGTGACTTAATGGGTGAAAGTGATTGCGAGTGTGTGAGAGAGAGAGAGAGAGAGAGAGTGAGAGAGAGAGAGAGAGAGAGAGAGAGGGAGAGCGAAAAAAAAAAGAGAGAGAGAGAGAGCAACGAGAGAGAGACAGTGGAAGAATGGATTTGTTAGTGTGTATGTTTATGTGTGCGCGCATTGTTTGTGAGTGTCTATGTGTGTGTTTGTTTGTGTGTGTGTGTGTGTGTGTGTTGGTGAGAAGAGAGAGAGAGAGAGAAAGAGAAGAGAGAGAGAGAGAGAGAGAGAGAGAGAGAGAGAGAGAGAGAGAGATTTAAGTGCACGCATATCATGTAACATGCTATTTCATATTTTTGTGTGTATTCTCATGTTCATGCTCATATTCTCATGGTAAGATCGAGGGGAACAGACCAAGGGGAAGACCTAGAAACAAGTATCTGGATGGCTTGGCCTTGTGGCATGGTCGAGACAGAAACACGGAGCTGATCCACGACTCTGTTGATCGAGTGAGATGGCAGAACATGACCGCCCACGCTTACCGGCATGGCACATGATGGATGGATGGATTCTCATGTTCATATTATCATTTTGAATGCCAATTGATGTTATAATTTATAATATGAACACATGTACATCACTGTAGAATGAATGAGAGAGTTAGGGAGTATGAGTGAGAGAGAGAGAGAGAGAGAGAGAGAGAGAGAGAGAGAGAGAGAGAGTTAATGAGTGTGAGTATGTGTGTGTGTGCCTGTGTAATAGAGAGAGAGAGAGAGAGAGAGAGAGAGAGAGAGAGAGAGAGAGAGAGAGAGAGAGAGAGAGAGTGTATGTGAGATAGAGAAAAGAGAGAGAGAGAGAGTTGAATTGCATCACCAATTTTTTACGCTACGCAATGTATATGTTGGCAGTACAAGCTAGAGATATCTTGATAACTGCAGCCAAAGATCTAATTCCGACCAAGAAAAAGCAGCTTAAGCCATTGATTACATCAGACACATTAGAATTAATAAAACAACGAAGGGAGCTGAAAAAGAAAGGAGATGAATCCGATAACAGCAGGATGAAGTATAAATCTTTAACTCGAGAAATAAGAAAGAACACAAGAAAGGACAAAAATCAATACATACAAGATTGCTGTACCAGAATAGAGCAATGTCATAAGACTGGAAGAGATTATGAAATGTTCAAAGAAATGAAGGTATTGACCAGAAATGTTCAACCTCAATTGAATGTTATCTGTGACAAGATGGGAAATACCTTAACAGAATCTAGGCAAATTCTAGAAAGATGGCAGGAGTACTGCGGTGGAATGTATGATATGAGTGACAGTGAGGATATGAATGAGATACATGAGCCAATGACAGCAGAGACAGAACCTGAACCCTCATTAGATGAAATTGCTTGGGCTATAAAGAACCTGAAGAATGGTAAATCACCTGGATGTGATGAGATACCAGCTGAACTAATTAAAGTGGGAGGAGAAGAAAGCATACACATATATCATGCATTATGTAAAAAGATTTCGAAATATGGTATATGGCCAAAAGATTGGAAGAGAACTATCTTCATTTCAATACCAAAAAAAGGGCAACCTGAAATTATGCACCAACTATAGAACTGTTGGCCTGATCAGTCATGCAAGTAAAATTCTGCTAAAAGTCATAATGGGAAGACTTCGTAAGAAAATGGAAGAAGAGATTAACGTGATTCAAGCTGGATTTAGACAAGGAAGAGGAACAAGAGATCACATATGCGATTAATAATAGAGAAGTGCAGAGAATTTAATGTAAACCTATTCTCATGTTTTGTGGATTATTCAAAGGCATTTGACTGTGTACAACATAAGAAACTTTGGGAAATCATGAGGAATATGGGCTTTCCATCACATGTAGTACAACTCATAAAAATGCTCCATCTAGACCAACAAGCAGCAGTTAGAATAGATGGCGAGACATCAGATTGGTTTGACATCAAGCAAGGAGTCCGTCAGGGCTGCGTGCTGTCACCCTATTTGTTTAACCTGTACGCCGAAAATATAATGAGAAATGTAAGAGATGATATAAACAGGGAGCTATATGAAGCCCTAAATATCGGTGGTCATGACATACCAGAGATTCGATATGCTGTATTCTGCCCCTGTATTGCTACCCACAACACAGAATGGTATAGAAAACCTCATAGCCTCAACCCAATTGAATAGTGAAAATCTCAACTTATATCTTAACATAGCAAAAACAAAGATAATGCATACAGACAAAACTGCAATGGAGAAAGAAATATACGTTAATGGGAAAAAATTGGAGGTGGTGGAAAATTTTGAATATCATCTGTCACTGATTACCAACAATGGTGACACAATGACAGAAATTAAACGGCGACTATCAATTGCTCTTCAAAGACTAAAACAACTGAATAAATTATGGAGTGGGACAGACAGAACTACAAAAATTTGATTTTTAAGAGCATGCATCTTTCCCATTGCAACATACGCCTGTGAGACATGGACACTTACTAAACAAGCTGAACAGCGCATAAATGCCTTTGAATATAAATGTTATAGACGAGTTCTAAGAATATCTTGGGTAAAGAAAAGAACAAATGCATCAATACTTCAAGAATTGAATATTGAAGAAGGTTGGCTATTAAAGACGATAAAACAAAGAAAATTGAAATATTTTGGTCACTTGAAACGTCACGAAAGTTTGGAGAGAACAATAATGGAAGGATATATGCCTGGGAAGAGAGGAAGAGGAAGGCCAAAGAGAAGATGGGTGCAGGATGTAGCGGATGATCTCCAGATGGGTGTATCAGACGCGGGACATCTTGCTTATGATCGAGAGGTTTTCCGGAAGGTTTTTATGGCAGCAAGGTTCTGCAAAGGACATGCTACTGAATGAATGAATGAATGAATGAATGAATGAATGAATGAATGAATGAATGAATGAATGAATGAATGTATATGTGCAATTTTTTCTCCATTTCTTACAATTTTTGCCAGAATGCTCACGACAATCGTCAGTGTCTCAACTGTGTGTAAATTGTGGGAGTTTGTCCTTATTAGTTTCAGTGATCATGTGAAGAGGCATCATGTATGTGTCTAGATGTGAGGATTTGTGTGTGGGTCTGTATTGAGGGATGTGTGTGTGTGTCGGGGGGAGGGGGTGTATGTGGGGAATGTATGTGTGGAGGGGTTGTGTGTGGGGGATGTGTGTGGGTTTATGCGTGATGTGTGGATGGGTGAAGGGATGTGTGGTCGGTGGGGGATGTATGTGTGTGAGGGATGTTTGTGTGGGTGGTGATATTTGGGATGATGGTTGGAAGTATGTCGGTGTTGGTTGGTTGGGGATGTGGGTAGGAAATGTGTATTTGGATGGATGAATGGGTGCGTGGGAGATGTGTGTGGGTTGGGGATGGGTCTGGGAGATGGGTGTGGGGGATGAGTGTGGGGGTGTGTCTGTAAATGGGATATGTCTGTGTGGGTCTAAGTATGTGAGTGCGGATGTTGTAAATGTGAGTGGGTGGAGGATGTATGTGTGAGTGGTGAGGATGTTTGTAGGTGGGGGATGTGTGGGTGGGTGGGGAGATGTGTGTGTGGGTGAGAGATGTATGGGCGGAGACGTTATGGGGAATGCATGTGGGGGGATGTGTGTGTGGGGGAAATGCGTTTATGGGTGGGGTGTTGTGTGAGAGGGGAGATGTGTGAGGCATGTTGGAGGTTTGGGATGTACGGGTGGATGAAGGATGTATGTGAGGATGAGGGATGTGTGTTTGGCTGGGTGGTTGGGGTGTGTGTGGGTGGGAGGGCAGATGAGAGATGCATTTGTTGATGGGTGGCTGAGTGATGTGTGGCTGTGAGTGGTTGATGGATGAGTACGTGAGTGGTTGGATGTGTGTGCCAGAGGGGTGGATGGGTGGGTGATGTGTACGTGGGTGGGAAGTCGGATGTGTGTGGATGGGTATATGTGGGTGGTGGGGTGTGTGTGGGTGGTTGGTGTGTTTTTGGATGAGGAATGTGTTGATGGGTGAGGGTGTGTGTGAGTGTATGGGTGATCAGATGTGTAGTTAAAGGATTTGTGAATGGGGATTGGAGATCGGGGGGCGGGGGGCGAGTGGGTGGGTGGAGGATGTGTGGGAGAGTGAGTGTGTGTAGGTTGGGGTGGGAGGGTATGTGTGTGTGTGGGTGCGGCATGTGTGGGTGGGGGTGATATGTGTGTAAGTGGGGGATGTGTGGGTGGGTGCGAGTTTTGTGTGTTGGTAAGTGTAGGATATGTGAGTTGGCGGGAATATGTGGGTGTTAGATATGTGGTTGGGGGATATGTGCTTGGCTGAGTGGTTAGGGGTGTGTGAGTTGGTGGAGGAGGATATGTAGGGGTTATGGGATATGTAGGGGATATGTAGTGTTGGTAGGTTATGGGTGGGTGGAGGATATGTGCGTGTGGGTGGGGAGATGTGTGAAGGTGGGGGATGTGTGGGTGGGTATGGATGGGTGGTTGCATGCGTGTGTGTCTGGGTTTGTGTGTGGGTGGATGGGGATGTTTGTGGGGGATAAGTGGTGAGTGGGAGATGTGTGTGTATGTGTGGGTGGGGAGATGATGTATCTGGGGGTGTGTGTGTGGGATGTGTGGGTTGGGGGATGGGTGGATGGATGGGGTCATGAATGTGCCTGTGGGTATGTGTGTGGTTGGGTGGTGGATGTGTGTGTGGGGGACATGCGGATGGATAGGGGATGGGTGGGTGGGTGGGGTTTTTGTCTCATAACATGGTAACATGCATTGTTTATGCTTACAACATTCATTTGACAATGTTTGTTTCCTATGTGAATGCACTATGCACTGATGAACGAAAGATGAGTGATTGGAAGGGCCGAATGTAAGACGGGCCTGCGTGCCCAATTTGTTACCCTTCGAAAATAAAGTTCAGTCGTTCGTTCGTTCTCTATGTGTGGGTGAGGGAGTGAGTGTTGGTGGATGGGTAGGGAATGTGTGTGTGGGTGGGGAGAGGTTTGTGGGGTGTTGGTTGGGGATATGTGTGTGATGTGTGGGTGGGGGATGTGTGTGTATGTGGGTGGGGGATTTATGTGGTGTGTGTGTGGGGGTATGTGGGGGTAGGTGGGTGAGGGTATCTGTGTGGGTGTGAGTGGGGATATTGTGTGGTATGTGGGTCGGGGATTTTTGTGTGGTGTGTAAGTGGGGGGATGTTTGGTTGTAAGAGAGTGTGGGATGTGTGAGTGAGGGATATGTGTGTGATGCGTGGGCTGGAAATATTGCGTGGTAGGGGATGTATGTGATGTGCGGGTGGGGGATGTATGTGGTAGGGAATGTGGGTTAGGGCATGTGTGGGTGGGTGGGGGATGTATGTGTGGGTGGTGGGGAATGTGTGAGTGGATTGGGGATGTATAGGTGGTTAGGGAGATGTGTGTGTGTGTGTGTGTGGGTAGGGAGATGTCAGTTGGTGGGGATGCTTGTGTATGGTTTGGGGATGTGTGAATGGATGTGCGATGTGTGGGTTAGTGGGGATGTGTGTGCGTGGGTGGGGAATCTGTGGTCGTTGGAGGTGTGGCTGGGGGATACGTGGTTGGAGGTGTGGCTGGGGAGAGGATGTGTGGGTGGGGGTGATTTGTGGGTTAGGATGTGTGGGTTGGTTGGGAATGTTTGTGGAAGTGGCGAGTGTGTTTGGGTTGGGGGAACAAGTGAGGGCAGTGTGTGTGTGTGGGTGGGGGATGTGCGGGGGGGTATTTTTCGGTTGGTGGCGTGTGTACGTGTCCCCGGGTGTGTGTGTGTGGGTAGCAGGGTGTGTGTGTGTGTGTGGGTGGAGTGATGTGTGGGTATGTGGGAGATGGGCCTCATTACATGGTAATTTGCCTTGTTTATGTTTACAACATTCATTTCACAATATTTTATTTTCTTCCTATGTGAATGTAAATGCTCTTGATGAACGAAAGATGAGTGATTGGAAGGGCCGAATGTAAGACGAGCCTGCGTGCCCAATTTGTGACCGTTTTAAAATAAAGTTCACACACACACACACACACACACACACACACACACTAACACATCCATTCTCCCACTGTTTCTCTCTCTCTCGTTCGCTCGCTCTCTCGCTCTCTCTCTCTCTCTCTCTGTCTCTCTCTCTCTCTCTCTCTCTCTCTCTCTCTCTCTCTCTCTCTCTCGCAATCACTATTTCCCCCATTAATTCACTCTCTCCATCTTTCATTCACTCTATATCACACTCTCTTTCACTCTCACTCACACACAGACAGACACACACCCTCACGCTATAAAATACACACTCCCTGGCATACACACGAAAGCATATATACATACACGCACGAGCATACACACACAATATACACACGCAAATACACACATATACCCAGGCACACATACACACCTACACACATCGACACCCACACACACATACATACTTACACACACGTACACACAAATAAACACTCCCTCGCATACACTGCATTCACGCACGCACACATACACACACAAACACACATACATACACGAACATACACATATATACACACGCACATACATCTAAACACACATACATGTACGCACACATAAACACACATACAAACATACTCACACACACAAGCACACACACATACCCATCCACCCACACACTTACTCACACAGACACGCTGCCTCACGGTTCTCTCTCTCACTCACACTCACTCATTTATTCTCTATACCACACTAACTCACTCTCTCAGTCACACACACAGACAAATACATAGACACACACACTCACTCTCTCTCTCTCTCACTCATTCACTTCTCATGTATTCTCTCACTCACCCACCGTCTCTCTCTTACACACTGACTCGCTCTCACACTCACTCACACTCGCACATTCACACATACTCACAAATTCTCCCCCTCAATCACTCACTCACTCACTCTCCCTTACTCACTCACTCACTCGCTGGCTCTCTAACTCACACTCACTCACTCACTTTCTCCCTCTCTCACACAGACAGGCAGACACACAACACAACCTCTCTTTCACACTAACTCATTCTCTCACTCAATCTCTCAGACATAAGTACACACAGACATTCACTCACTATTTCACTCACCCAGGCACACGCGCATAATACTCTCTCTCTCTCTCTCTCTCTCTCTCTCTCTCTCTCTCTCTCTCTCTCTGTCTGTCTCATACTCACTCTATCACTCACACTGTTTCTCACTCACTCTCTCGCCTCTCTCTCTCTCTCTCTCTCTCTCTCTCTCTCTCTCTCTCTCTCTCTCTCTCTCTCTCTCACACACACACACAGTGAAAAATGATAGTGAAAAATGATACCAGAAGGTGACTTATGGAGACATATAGTCGGTATGAAGTAAGTATTGAAAGAGTTTTCGTTTGAATGAGTAGGGACGCATTGGCGTTTTCAGATCGGTGGAAAGCTTTTCCATAGGTGAGCACCAGAATACGAGAAACATGTTTTGTATAAGTCCAATCTAGGCTTCGGAACATGTAATAAATTTAAGCGCTTACTGTTCATTGCATTAGATTGAATTAACGGTAGAAGATACTCTGGGGTATTTTCAGATATAATTTTATTTACTAATTTGACTTTGTTAAAAAGGAATAGTTTTGAAAGTGGTAGATATCTTAAATGACTGTATAAGTTATTACTTTCAACTTGCTTTATGCCAGAAACTAGACGTATAGCGCGGTTTTGAAGCGAAAACGGTCATTTCATATTAGATTTAGGGCAACCATTCCAGACTGTGGAACATTAGTCAAGAGACGATTGGATATAGGATGCATAGGATATTTTTTGTGTGCTTTCATCCAAGAAGTGCTGAAGTTTAGTAAGTTGGTAAACTTTTTGTGCTATTCTCTTGGTAAGGACGTAAACATAGGAGCCCCAGTTCAGATGTCTGTCAATTAAAAGACCTAATGTTTTGTGTTCATTTACATTAACTATAGGTAACTTGTCCACGTGGAGATCGATCAGTGCCCCAGTTATGGCTAGGGTCTGTAGTTTTTTGTCTGGTCGTTATTAGCATGGATTTGGTTTTGTCGATGTTAATTATCATGCGGTTTCCATTGCTCCATCTACTAAGGTTATCAAGTTCGTTTTGTAAAGAGCTCTCTAAGTCACTACGGTTCTCTTGACTAGTGTATATAGTGCAGTCATATGCAAATAGGTCATACGAAGTATTGAGATATAAAGGAAGATCGTTAATATAAACTGCAAAAAGCAGCGGAACTAGTGTTGAGCCCCGAGGTACACCAATATTAAGTTTTGTGGGTCTTGATAGACAGTTATAGAAGGACACTACTTGTTGTATGCCGGATAAAAATGACGTAATTAGGTTCACCATACTGGTGCTAGTCTTCATTTGTTTTAATTTTCTAATTAAAATATCATGATCTACCATATCAAAGGCCTTTTTTAAGTCTACAAATACTGCTCCACAAATGTTGCCATTGTTGATACAAAGATGCCAGTTATCGGTCATTTTTGTTAGGGCACTATGGCAAGAATATTTAGGTCGAAACCCAGATTCTTCTTCTTCTTCTTCTTCTTCTTCAGCTTTCCGAGCCATTGAGGTTCTTTGCTGCAAATACAATCCGTCTCCATTCGTCTCTCTGGTGGACCTTCTCTTGCCAGTCGTTGATTCCAAGTGCTTGTAGGTCTGTACATGTATTATCCCTCCACCGTCTTCTTGGTCTACCTCGGGGTCTACGGTCATTTATTTCCTGAGTATAAGCGAGTTTTGTTTCCCTATTATCTTCCATTCTTTCTATATGCCCCAGCCATTGTAGTCTATTAGCCTTCATGATACCAGTGATTAGCGGGGACTTAAACAGATCATAAATGTCTTTGTTACTTCTTCTTTTCCACTCTCCACTTTGTGTATCCCTAATGGGTCCAAAGATGCGTCTTAAAATTTTGTTCTCAAAGGTTTGTAACAAGGCTTCGTCTCTTTTCGTTGTACTCCAGGTTTCAGAGCCATACAGCACAACTGGTCTGATCAGTGTTTTGTATATTGTGATTTTGGTGTTACGAGATAGCGCCTTTGATTTTAGTAGATGTTGTAGTGCATAGTATATCTTATTTCCAGAGTTGATTCTAGTTTGTATTTCTTCCCTTATGATGTTGGAGCAGTTGAAGATTGTACCCAGGTATTTGTATGTTTCCGTTCTTTTAATGGTCATATTATCTATTTGTATGTGGCCAGAGTATTTAGCCATTCCGTCTCTTGAAATTACCATATATTCTGTCTTATCTTGGTTGATAACCATCCCCATCTGTTGGGCTTTTTCCTTTAAGTGAGTCAATATTTCCAATGTCTTTTGTTTACTTTGCCCTATAATATCTATATCATGTGCATAACCAAGCAGCTTGGATGTTCCTCCAATATCACCCAGATTGACTGTCAATTATTAGATCTTGTTAATTAAATGGTGTATTGTTATTTTATGTATGTGTTTTTCTAATGGCTTTGATAGTAAGGAAATAGGTCTATAGTTACCCAAGACGCTATTATCAGTTGAGCCATTTTTAAGCAGAGGATAAACTTTAGCAATTTTAAAGGCAGATGGAAAGTAGTTTTTGGACAGGCACTGATTATATATGAACGTTAAGGACTCACTAATAATTGGTGCAGCACAGCGAAGAATTCTATTACTGATCCCATCTAGGCCTTCTGAATTTGTTGCTTTGAGATTTGAGATATATTTATATACTTCTGCAACAAACATCAAGGGAATCTCAGGGGGAATATAGATGAGATGAGATGAGAGATGTACTTTCATCATAAAGACAGCCATGTTTTATGAACTGCCATAGTATTGTCTTCAGGCATTCCTCGATACGAAGAATGCTGCTGTCTTGCAATAAACCCCAACCATAGGTTGATTTTCTGGGCAATAATTACATTTAGTAGTTTGCCATGACCTTCTGAACGACCGGCATTCGTACAGCTGTATCATAACCAGCGCAAGGTGATCTGCTTCCAAATCGCCTGCAACTGTGTTTCTAACGCGATATGTGGGATTGCGAATTGCGTTCGTAAATCCTTTGCCACATGACGATATTTTCATAGCAAAGTGACAGTAAAATGACAGTAGGGCGATAGTAAAGTGTAAGTAGGGTGATAGTAAAGTGACAGTAAAGTTACAGTGAAGTGACAGAAGAGTGATAGTAAAGTGACAGTAGGATGACAGTAAACTTACATAAAATGACAGTAGTGTGACAGTAAAGTGACAGTAGGGTGACAGTAAAGTGAAAGTAAAGAGACATTAAAGTGACAGTAAAGTGACATTAACGTGGCAGTAGGGTGACAGTAAAGTGATAGTAAATTGACAATAAAGTGATATTAACGTGACACTAGAGTGATAGTAAAGTGACAGTAGGTTGACAGGAAGGTGACAATAGCTTGACAGCAAAGTGACAGTAGGGTGACAGAAACATTAAGGTGAAGGTAAAGTGACAGTAGAGTGACAGTAAAGTGACAACATAGTGACAGCATGGTGACAGTAAAGAGACAGGGTGATAGTAAAGTGACAGTAAGGTGACAGTAAAGTAACATTAAACTGACAGTAAAGTGACTTTAACGTGGTAGTAGGGTGAGAGTAAGGTGATAGTAAATTGAGAGTAGGTTGACAATAAACTGATATTAAAGTGACACTGATGTGATAGTTATGTGACAATAGGTTGACAGTAAAGTGACAATAGGTTGACAGTAAAGTGACAGTAGGGTGACAGAAACATTGAGGTGAAAGTAAAGTGACAGTTGAGTGACAGTAAAGTGACAGTAGAGTGACAGCAATGTGACAGTAAAGAGACAGTAGGGTGACAGTAGGGTGATAGTAAAGTGGCAGTAGGGTGAGAGTAAAGTCACAGTAAAGTAACATTAAAGTGACAGTAGGGTAACAGTAAAGTGACATTAAAGTGACCGTATGTTGGAAGTAGGCTGATAGTAAAGTGGCAGTAGGGTGACAGTAAAGTGACAGTATGGTGACAGTAAAGTGTCAGTAATGTTACAGCAGGGTGACAGGGGGTTGACAGTAAAATGACAGTTGTTGGACAGTAAAGTAACAGTAAAGTGATAGTAAAGTGACAGTAGGTTGATAGAAAAGTGGTAGTAGGTTGACAGTAACGTGACAGTAAAGTGACAGTAGGATGATAGTAAAGTGACAGTGAGGTGACAGTAACATTAAGGTGACAGTAAAGTGACAGTAAAGTGACAGTAAAGTGATAGTTGTGTGACAGTAAAGTGACAGTAGAGTGACAGTAAAGTGACAGTATGGTTCAGAAGGGTTACAGTAAACTTACAGTAAAGTGACAGTAGTGTGACAATAAAGAGACAGTAGGGTGATAGTATAGTGACTGTAAAGTAACATTAAAGTGACATTATGGTGACAGTAAAGTGACAGTAAAGTATCATTAAAGAGACAGTAGAGTGACAGTAGGCTGATAGTAAATCAAATCAAATCAAATCAACTTTATTAGGGTCACAAATTGGGCGCGCGTAACGAGACAGTAGGGTGTCAATAAAGTGACATTAAAGTGACAGTAGAGTGACAGTAAAGTGACAGTTGGTTGGTACTAAAGTGACAGTAGTGTGATAGTAAAGTAAAAGTCAAGTGACAGTAGGTTGATAGTAACATGACAGTGCAGTGGCAGTATGGTGATAGTAAAGTGACAGTAGGGTGAGAGTAACAATAAGGTGACAGTAAAGTGACAGCAAAGTGACAATAGGGTAACAGTAAAGTGATAGTAGGGTGACAGTAAAGGGACAGTAAATTAACATTAAAGTAGCTGTAGGGTGACACAGGGGTAATAGTAAAGTGACAGTAGGGTGAGAGTAAAGTGACAGTTAAGTGACAGAAGGGTGATAGTAAAGTGACAGTAAACTTACAGAAAATGACAGTAGTGTGACTGTAAAGTGACAGAAGGGTGATAGTAGGTTTAACAGTGTTGGCCGACATTGCAGGGGAAGTCGAAGGACGTGACGTAAATCGGTTGGAGCAATAATTGTAGAATTCTTCACTCTGCATTTTCAAGTATGTGTCCGAACGCATGTAAAGCCGGGTTCTATTACGTTTTATTGTGGATTCATACAAAAGCAGGATCATTAATCAGCATGGCCACAAAAGCTCTGGGTTACGGCTCAAATTACAAAATGGCTTTATAAATCAACAACCTAAAAATCTCACTCTCGCCTGATGGAACCCTACAAGCTGCCACTTGGGATGATGGTGCCAAGCTTCTGTCCCGTAACCAAGTGCTCATCCCCTACGACTCTCCTTAACGCATCATCAGGAGACCGTGCTCAATCGTGCACAGCCCACATTTCATCTTGCACATTAAGTGCCATGCTTTGCTCTGCCTTTGGAGCCCCGACCTTTTGCCTTGCGAATCCATAACAGTGGCACACTGTTATATAGGGTGAAAGTAAATTGACAGTAGGGCGTGAGTAAAGTGTCAGAAAGGTAACATTACAGTAACTGTAAGGAGACAGTTAAGTGACAGTAGGGTGACAGTAAAGTAAAGTAATGTTACATTAAACTGACAGTAAAGTGACATTAACGTGGCAGTAGGGTGACAGTAAAGTGATAGTAAATTGACATAGGTTGACAATAAAGTGATATTAAAGTGACACTAGGGTAATAGTAATGTGACAGTAGATTGACAGTAAAGTGACAATAGGTTTACAGTAAAAACAGTAGGGTGACAGAAACATTAAGGTGAATGTAAAGTGACAGTAGAGTGACAGTAAAGTGACAGTAGAGTGACAGCAGGGTGACAGTAAAGAGACAGTATGGTGACAGTAGGGTGATAGTAAAGTGACAGTAGGGTGAGAGTAAAGTGACAGTAAAGTAACATTAAAGTGACAGTATTGTAACAGTAAAGTGACATTAAAGTGACAGTAAATTGACAGTAAAGTGACAGTAAAGTGACATTAAAGACGATAAAACGAAGTAAATTGAAATATTTTGGTCACTTGAAACGTCATGGAAGTTTGGAGAGATCAATAATGGAATGGTATATGCCTGGAAAGAGAGAAAGAGGAAGGCCAAAGAGAAGATGGGTGCAGGATGTGGCGGATGATCTACAGATGGGTGTATCGGACGCGGGACATCTTGCTTGTAATCGAGACGTTTTCCGTAAGGTTGTTATGGGAGAGAGGTTCTGCGAAGGACATGCTACTGAATGAATGAATGAATGAATGAATGAATGAATGAATAAGCACTTGAAGGATGATATGCGCAATATCACGCAGACCGCCTATTCTTCCCAAGACATGTCCTTATACCCATGTTCTGCTGGCTAGATTTCGGAGTCCATTTGTAAAATAAATCGCCCCACGGGGATTCGAGAACATCCATTCCTACCAACCCGGCAGCAATATATTCTAGAAACCCCACCACGGTGGCCCAGAAGAGACAACAGCATTCTTTGGTCATGTGATGCAAAACAGGCATTGGAAAATAACGTGACAACTGGAAAGATTTATGGGAAAAGGGGCAGCTTGAGACCGAGAGAAATGATGCTGGATGTGTGAAGACGGTGGCATGGAGGAAATGTCATCAGCAGAGTTGATTCAGAATACCAAGGATCGAGATCTGTGAGAGACATGAACGCCTACACCAGCTGGCAAGGCACTTGATGATGATGATGATGATGATGATGATGATATTAGTGGTGGTGGTGGTGGTGGTGGTGGTGGTGGTGGTGGTGGTGGTGGTGGTGGTGGTGGTGGTGGTGGTGGTGGTGATGATGATAATGATGATGGAATTGGTAATGGTGATGATGATGATGATGATGATGATGATGATGATGATGATGATGATGATGATGACGATGATGATGATGATGATGAAATTTCCCATATGTTTGTTGAAAACCTTGAATATAAATAATAACCATTAATCTTTAACAACAATTAAGTGAGAAACCAATCCTTAATCGAACACACGTATTATTGAAAAGTTCAGTAAACTACAGTGCGAAATATGAGAGGGAGGACAGAATAATGGGCGGTAGTTAAGGACAATGTCTTCTCTCGTTGAATAATCACAATGATTAGTCCTGTTTGTCGCCCTTTCGTAGCTTCGTCGAGTGTATCATTTTCCACAGTGTGTAAGGGGTAGGAGTCAAGTGTTAATAACGGTATGAAGACGGGAAAGGTTCGACAGACAGACAGACAGACAGACAGACAGACAGACAGACAGACAGACAGACAGACAGACAGACAGACAGACAGACAGACAGACAGACAAACAGACAGATTTCAGTTCAACTTTCAATTTAATTCAATTTTATTTAAAAGGGTTACAAATTGCGCACGCAGGCCTAGTCTTACATTCGGCCCTTCCAATCACTCATCTTTCATTCAACAATAGTGCATGATACATTCACATATGAAAATACATTGGCAAATGAATGTTGTAAACATAAACAATGAATATTACTATGTTATGAGACACATCCCTCACCCACCCACACATCCCCCTCCCACCCACACACATCCCCATCCACCCACACACGACCCCCACATAAAGACACCTCTCCCGCACATATCACCCACCCATACACACACACCCTCCATCCACCCACACACACCCCCACCCACCCCCACACACCCACCCACCCACACACACACACCCTCACCAAGCTATACATATCCCCCACCCACGCACACAATTCCCCACACACACGCCACCCACCCACACACACCCCCACTCAAACACCCACCAACCCACCCTTCCCTATTAACACACATTCCCCCACTCGCATCTCCCCACAAACACACACATCCCCTAGCCCACACACACCCACCCACCCATATCCACACACCTCCAACCACCCAATCAACCACTCATCCCCCAACTACACATCCCCACACCCACACACACACCCCACCAATCAACACACCCCGCACCCACCCACCCACCCACATACACATTCCCCACCCACCAACCCACACAACCACCCACCCACCAACACTCATACACTTCCTACCATCCACCCAAACACCCCCACCCTCACACATATCCATCACCCACACACATCCCCCACCCACCACACATCCCTTCACTCACCCACACATCCCCACAAATTTTCCCACCCACCCATAAATCCCCCACCTACCGGCACATCTCTCACTCAAACCCGCATCCCCCACACATACACACATCCCCCACCCACACACATCTCTCTACCCACACATACATCCCAGACCCATAAATACATCCCCCGATATGGACTTCCGGTCGCCAACATGGCTGTTAGGCGTTGAACCGTTAAAGCCTGAGGCGTGTTTATGCTTGCAGCTATGGTTTGCAATCGCATTTTCCTCATGTTGGACTGGTAGTACATGGCTCCGTCGCCTTGCTATTGAGTGAGTGCGTGGGCGACACTATGGGTTGTGAAATTCGAGGGGAATGCTTTTACATCTGTCCTGTACAGTGACCTGCATGTTCGGAACAATGGCTACTGGCTATTGCTGAGTAGACTGATTTGTCTTTTCGGTTCACGAGTGCATTTTTTCAGGAGACTCCCAGGAATCGGCGATGAAGATGCGAAGCTCGTGCTTTATGCGACACTTTCGGCAGGTCGCCCTGCGGTAAAAGACCGAGCCATGTCAGAAAACCCGGGTCAGTGAGGTCTTTCTGATGACTGCCGAGTCCATCGACGATGGATTTCGTGGATTAATTTTGTGTTGGCATTCTGGCAGCGGCATTATGCACAGTGTACCTGTGCGGGCTGTTGATTTGCCAAGACTCTTGCCGATTCCACTTTTCACATTGGACAGTTGGGAGAATTTTGTGTGATATTCAATGGCACAGGAATGGAGCATGATGGGGACGACCCGTTGCCGTGAAGTTGGAACTTCAACAAACTAACTAACTAAACACATCCCCCACCCACCCATCCCCCAACCCCCACACACATTCTCCTACATACACTTCCTCCACACATACATCCCCTACACACACATCCCCGCACACATACGTCTTCCACACATTTCCTCACATCTAGACACATCCATGATGCCTCACATAATCAACTAGTATGAACAAACTCCCACACTTTACACACACATACACTGGTGATTGTCGTGAGCATTCTCACAAAAACTGTAAAAAATTTGAGAAGAAATTGTACATATACACATATACAGTGTGTAACGTAAAATAAAATATTGATGCAATTCAACTCTCTCTCTCTCTCTCTCTCTCTCTCTCTCTCTCTCTCTCTCTCTCTCTCTCTCTCTCTCTCTCTCTCTTTCTCTCTTTCTCTCTCTTTCTCTCTCTCTCTTTCTTCTTACACACACACACACTCACTCACTCGCACTAACTCTCTCACATGTGTACATGTGTTCATATTAAACATGATGTTGCATTCAAAATGATAACATGAAAAATGAGAATACACGAAAAATATGTAATAGCATGGTACATGACATGCGTGCGCTCAACTCTCTCTCTCTCTCTCTCTCTCTCTCTCTCTCTCTCTCTCTCTCTTTCTCTCTCTCTCTCTCTCTCACACACACACACTCACAAACACGACTCACTAACACATCCATTCTCCCACTGTCTCTCTCTCTCTCGCTCGCTCACTCTCTCGCTCGCTCACTCTCTCTATCTTTCATTCACTCTATCTCTCACTCACACACAGACACACGCCCTTACGCTATCACTCAATGTTTCATTCGCTCTCTCTCTCTCTCACCCTTTTCGCACACACTCACACTCTTTTTATTTCTATCTCACTCACTCGCACACACACACACACACACTCTATATCACTGATTCATTTGCTGACACACACTAACCCACTCTCTCACTCATTCACTCACTCACTCACTCACTCACTCCCTCCCTCCCTCCCTCACTCACTCACTCACTCACTCTCTTTCTCACAAGTTCCCTCACACACACGCACTCACTCTCTCACTCACTCATTTACCCTCTCACTCACTCACTCACTTACTCACTCAATCATCCACTCACTCACTCACTCTCTTTCTCACACTATCCCTCACACACAGTCACTCACTCTCTCAATCTCACTCTCTCTCACATACACATACGCATGAACGCACGCGCGCCCACACTCCCTTTGTAGCTCTCACACATACACACACATGCATGCACGGACAAACACATTCCCTCACCTTTGTTCGCTCACTCACTCTCTTCCAAACACAAGCATGCACGCGTGCACACATACACATTCTCTCTCTCTCTCTCTCTCTCTCTCTCTCTCTCTCTCTCTCTCTCTCTCTCGCACACACACACACACCACACACACACACACACACACAAATAGTTAACAATTATACCAGTAGGTTAATTATGGTGGCATATAGTCAGTATAGATTAAGTGTTGAAAGAGCCTTCGGTTAAACGTGTAGGGACTCATTGGAGTTTTCAGATCTGGAGGTAGGTAATTGCATAAGTGAGCACCAGAATAGGCGAAACATGTTTTGTATAAGTCCAGTCTAGGCCTTGGAACATGTAATAAATGCAAGCGCTTGCTGTTCATCGCATTAGATTGAATCAACGGTAAAAGATACTCTGGGGTATTTTGAGATATAATTTTATTAACTAATTTGGCTTTGTCGAAAAGGAGGCGCGTTCGAAGTGGTAGAAGCCTGAGATGAGAATAAATTATTATTTTCGACGTGCTTTATGTCAGAAAGTAGACTATAGCACGGTTTTGTAGAGAATATAGTCGTTTCATATTAGATTTAGGGCAACCATCCCAGACTGTGGAACAATAATCGAGATGTGATTGGATATATGATGTATAGAATATTTTTCGTGTGCTTTCCTCCAGGAAGTGCTGGATCTAAGCAAGTTGGTAAACGTTTTGTGCTATTTTCTTGGTAAGAACGTGAACATGAGAACTCCAGTTTAAATGTCTGTCAATTAATAGACCTAGTGTTTTATGTTCATTTACATTAACTATAGGTAATGTGTCCACGCGGAGTACGAGCGGTGATCCAGTTATGGCTAGTGTCTGTAGTTTTTGTCTGGTCGTTATTAGCATGGATTTGGTTTTGTCGATGTTAATTTGCATGCGGTTTTCATTGCTCCATCTAGTAAGATTATCAAGTTCATTTTGTAAAGAATTTTCTAATTCACTACGGTTCTCTTGACTAGTATATATAGTACAGTCGTCTGCAAATAGATCACAAGTTGTTTTGAGATATAAAGGAAGATCGTTAATATAATCTGCAAAAAGCACGGACCTAGTATTGAACCCCGAGGCACACCAATATTAAGCTGCATGGTTTTTGATAGACAGCTGTTGCAGAGCACGACTTGTTGTCTGCCGTTTAGAAATAACGTAATTATATTCACCATATTGGCACTTGTCTTCATTTGTTTAAATTTTCTAATTAAAATATCATGATCTACCATATCAAAAGCTTTTTTTTTAAAGTCTACAAACACTGCTCCACAAATGTTCCCATTGTTGACGTTAAAGTGACAGTTATTGGTCATTTTTGCTAGAGCACTATGGCAAGAATATTTAGGTCAATTATTGACTGTCAATTATTAGATCGTTGTTACCCGCAGAAGTCGGATGTTTCGGCCTAACGGCGCAAGAACGCAGCTTTGCTGTAAACAGGCACAACGCAATCACATCCGGAAAAAAAAATTCTGGATGAACGAAGAAGAAGAAGAAGAAGAAGAAGAAGAAGAAGAAGAAGAAGAAGAAGAAGAAGAAGAAGAAGAAGAAGAAGAAGAAGAAGATCGTTATTAATTAAATTTTACGGATGTTTTCCTAGTGGCTTTGATAGCAATAATAGTCATGAGATAGGTCTATAATTACCCAAGACGCTATTATCAGTTAAACCATTTTTAAGGAGAGGATACACTTTCCATCCATCCATCATGTGCCATGCCAGTAAGCGTGGGCTGTCATGTTCTGCCATCTCACTCGATCACCAGAGTCGTGGATCAGCTCCGTGTTTCTGTCTCGTCCATGCCACAAGGCCAAGCCATCCAGGTACTTGCTTCTAGGTCTTCCCCTTGGATACACTTTAGCAATTTTAAATGCAGATGGAAAGTAGATTTTGGCCAGGCACTTGTTGTATACGAACATTAAGGACTCACTAATGACCAATATATTGGTCAATATATATATATATATATATATATATATATATATATATATATATATATATATATATATATATATATATATATGATCATCATAGAACAATTAGTATAATGAGTCACATCACAAAAATATATATTGGTCAATATATATATAACAATATATAATGAACAATATACACCAATTTATATACTTCTGCAACAAGCATTAAGGGAGGACAGACAGACAGGCAGGCAGGCATGCAGGCAGGCAGCAGGCAGACAGACAGACAGACAGACAGTCAGTCAGACAGACAGACAGACAGACAGACAGACAGACAGACAGACAGACAGACAGACAGACAGACAGACAGACAGACAGACATATAATTTGTCTACTTACTTGCATAATGTAGTCATATCACCTTTAACCTGTGCATTAGCATATTCTTGGGAGTCGTATTCACATTGGGCAATTTCAGAGCACGTGACGGCCTCGCTCGATGGCAATACTTAAATATGCAAATATAGAGATAAACTGTTGGTAAGTAAATTACGAAAACCATTGGAGGCAGCAGCAACACCTATTACCGCAAAAGAAGAAGACGGTGGATGAAAAAGAATGGAGGAGGGGAGGGGGAGGAGAAGAAGAAGAAGAAGAAGAAGAAGAAGAAGAAGAAGAAGAAGAAGAAGAAGAAGAAGAAGAAGAAGAAGAAGAAGAAGAAGAAGAAGAAGAAGAAGAAGAAGGAAGAGGAGGAGGAGGAGGAGGGGTAAATATCCACTGCTATAAATATCATTCAACATTTTGGTTAATATATCTACTTCAAATACCCCCAGTAACTAAACTAAACTAAACTAACCTAACTGTTCTATTGTGATTCCATCTGATTTGGCTGATTCTCCTTTCTTCATATGTTTAACAGCGTCTTCAACAATTTTTAGAATTGGTGAACCTTTTAAGTTACTTTCTTCTGTTAAATCTTCCATTTCTCCATAATATAATTCTCTTATATATTTATTCCATCTCTTCATTATAGCACCTTCCTCCAATAACATTTTACTTTTTTTTGTTTTTGTTAATTTCAAACACCCTGTATATACTCTTATTTTTTTTTCAGTTAGCTCACTGATTTGTCTGTATATTGTTTGTATCTTTAATATAATATAATTTAATTCATTTTTCTTGCACTACTCGTTTAACCAACTGTCTTTTTCCGTCACACATTTATCTATTATTTCTTTATTTATCTTATCATACTCTTGTTTGTCATTTTTACTTTGTTTTCTTTTGTCCATAAACTTTAAGAATTCTTCAGGCTTCCATTTTTTTTTTTAGCTTTATGGCTTCTCTCCGGTGATATTTCTTTGTCCTTTAACATTTCCCATTCTTCATTTCCACTCTGTATTTTAGCTATTGCATTGTAACTATCATTTTAACTATCATTATAACTATCAGGAGCCTTGGAATATGATCATCATAGAACAATTAGTATAATGAGTCACATCACAAAAATTTTGCTACAAATTATCATGCAAAGAGTGAGGAAGAAAATACAACCTGAAATAGGGGAAGAACATTGTGGGTTTGTAGAAGGAAATGGTACAGTAAATACTGTGTATATGCTGCAAACAGTTATTGAACGTGCTATAGAAGTAAACAAGGATATACATCTTTGCTTTATTGACTACACAAAGGCTTTTGATAGAGTTAGATATGTCAACATGGTGAATATGCTTGCAGATATACAAATTGATGGGAAAGACATTAGACTTATAAAAAACATGTATTGGAAACAACAAGCTGCCATAAGGATTGATTATGAAGTGGGTCAATATCAGCCTATTAAGAGAGGTGTTAGGCAGGGATGTGTAATGTCTCCAGATCTGTTTTCCCTATACAGTGAAAATATTTTCAGAAATGTAGAGGATATAAATAGAATCAGCATTGGAGGACGAAACATCAATAACATTAGATATGCAGATGATACAGTATTGATTGCAGACAATGAGAAGCATCTGCAACAATTAGCGGATGCGGTTGTTGTACACTGTGAGCAACTGGGGTTAGAATTAAATTGTAAAAAGACACAGGTTATGGTCGTCACTAAGAAGAACGAAGTGTCACAATGTAATATACAAGTAAATGAGAATATTCTTCAACAAGTGAATCGGTACAATTATCTCGGAACAGTCATAACATCTGATGGGAGATGCCTTGAAGAGATTAGAATAGGAATCGGCATGGCGAAAGTAGCCTATAGCAAGATGAAAAACATATTGACCAATAAAAAGATGTCAATTGAAACGAGAAAAAGAATGTTGAGGGGATACATAGAGCCTGATCTTTTGTATGGATGTGAAACTTGGGCAACGAGCAGTCAAGCTGATAAACATCTGATGGCCGCAGAAATGTGGTTTGTGAGGAAAATGCAAAGAATACCATGGACAGACAGAAAAACAAATGACCAAGTACTACAGGAGACAAATGAACATCGTAAACTGATTAGAGAAATTAGACGTAGACAGTCAACATATTTTGGACATGTTATGAGAAGAAATGGATTGGAGAACTTACTGACAACTAGCAAGATCGAAGGGAACAGACCAAGAGGAAGACCGAGAGGAAAATACCTGGATGGTTTGGCCACATGGCATGGACGAGACAGGAACACTGAGCGGATCCACGACTCTGGTGATCGAGGGAAATGGCGAGTCATGACCGCCCACGCTTTCCGGCATGGCACATGATTGATTGATTGATTGTAACTATTGTTCACAGTCACTTTGTATTGTTCTTGAAATTTTGTATCTACTTTCACAACATCATGATTAAGTATCATGTTCTTAACCACATGTTTCCCCCTCTTCAATCTTACTTTTATTTGTCCACATAGTGGTACATAATCACTATTGCAATCAGCACCAGGCATTGTCTTTACATTAATTAACACATGTCTAATTATTTTATTATTACGTATGTAGTCAATTTGGTTAAGTGTTTTCTCATCAGGGCTTTTCCATGTGTAATGTTGTCTTTTATGGTGTTAAACTAGGTGTTTCCAATTATCATATCATTGATATTTGCCCATTCTATTAGTTTCTCTCCTCTTTCATTTCTTGTACCTAAAACATAATTCCACACTACATCCTCAATTTTTCCCTTTCCTACTTTTCATTAAAATCGCTTAGTATTATTTTTATTTCTTGTGATTTAATTTGAAACATCGGCATTTCTACTTCATTGTAAAAGTGTTGTATTTCTTCGTCGTTACTGCTTGTTGTTGGTGCATATATTTTTATAATATTTATAATTATTGGCTTGCCTTTGATTTTGACCATAATAACTCTATCTGAAATACACCAGTAACCGTTAATTGACTTGACAGGTTATTTATCAAATAGTAGTCCTTCTCCATTTGTCGCGCGTGTCCCCATCTAAAATAAATTATTGGGTGTTTTTCTGTTATAATTCTGCCCTATCCGTTCCTACTGATTTTACTTATGCCTAGTATATTGGAAACAACAAGCTGCTATAAGAATTGATATTGAAGTAGGTCAATATCAGCCTATTAAGAGAGGTGTGAGACAGGGATGTGTAATGTCTCCAGATCTTTTTCTCCCTGTACAGTGAAAACATTTTCAGAAATATAGAAGCTATGGAAGGAATCAACATTGAGGGACGATGCATCAATAACATTAGATATGCAGATGATAAAGTCTTGAATGCAGACAATGAACAGGACTTCCAACATTTAGTAGATGCAGTTGTTACACACAGTGAACAACTGGGGTTATCATTGGATTGTAAGAAGACACAGATTATGGTCGTCACTGGGAAGAAGGAAATACCACAATGTAATATACACGTAGATGGGCGTATTCTTAAACAAATGAATCGGTACTGTTATCTCGGAACAGTCATAACATCAGATGGGAGATGCCTTGAAGAAATTAGAACAAGAATTGCCATTGCGAGGAGTTGAAGTGCTACATAGAACCTATACTTTTGTATGGATGTGAATCGTGGACAATGAGCAGACAAGCTGAAAAACATCTGATGGATGTGGTAATGTGGTTTCTGAGGGAAATACAAAGAATACCGTGGACAGACAGAAAAACCAACGAGCAAGTCCTTCAAGAAACAAATGAAGATCGTAAACTGATAAGAGACATTAGACGTAGACAGTCAACATTTTTCTGACATGTTATGAAAAGAAATGAATTGGTGAACTTGGTGACAACTGGCAAGATCGAAGGGAAGAGACCAAGGGGAAGACCGAGAAGTAAATACCTGGATGGCTTGGCCACGTGGCATAGTCGAGAAAGAACACGGAGCTGATCCACGACTCTGGTGATCGAGTGAGATGGCAAAACATGACCGCCCACGCTTACCGGCATGGCACATGATGGATGGATTCATTTGGATTCTTTCCATTTCTCTTATAACATTATTCAACTTTCTCAACTCATTTAATGTCCTAACATTCCATGTTAATATTTAAACTTCATTGCTTATATAAAATGTATTCTCTATTTTAAATTCATTGGGTATGATTTTGCCATCAGTAGTTGGATGACGGACGGTCTGGGGTCACCTGTGGTCCCTACCGGACGAGGAATTCCTAAGACAGTCGTTCACTGCCTCTGATATGTGATGACTCTTGAAATCGTGGGAAGACAATGTGGTGGTTTCCCCTTGAATTCCATCCACATCTACATGGGGGTGTTTTATCTCTGCTTTTGACAGCCATTTCCAACAGTAAGAAAAAGTGAGTGTCCTGCTCTGCTCAGCTGCAGAGTTGTTCACTTATCCTGGTGGATATCGGTCCCCAGATCTGCGTTTGCCACAGCGTGGTGTGTTTCCCATCCTCTACCACTGGGTGTTGCAGTTGGGATTTTCCCTTCCTAAAGTTATGGCCTGAATACCAAAGACCTTGATCTGTGAAGAGACATGAACGCCTATGCTAGCTGGCAGGGCACTTGATGACGAAATGTCTTTTAATGTGGCTGAAATATTTCACTTGCCTCTTTGTTATTTCTTCCATTAACGCTCTTTTCATTCCCTGATTTTCTTAAGTTTCTGTATTTGCTTGTTTTTGTTTCCATGAAATACTATATATTATTCTTTATATCCACATCTCCAGGGCCTCTACTCGACTTTCTAATTGCTTGTTCATTGTCCAGGTCTCCGCGGCATAATAAATAGTGTTGAATATTCATAACATTTGACAATTCTAATTTGTTAATCTATCTAGATGGTAATATTGATTTCGTGATGTTGAAAACATTCTTTTCAAAGCTGCATTACTTTGCGTTATTATGTATTGTTTACATTGCCACAGCTTTACCACAGTTCCGGCAACTGTATTATTAATTCATGATGAACCCATAGAAGAAGGAATGTGGTTTTATAGATGCATGCAGAAAAATCCTTTGACAGCCAAAATGAGATATCGAAACTTTTTGACAGAGGCTACGCATAAAGACAACATATCACAAACATCAGAAGAGACCAGTCATCATGTTTGGCCATATTATGAGAAGAGAAAGACTTGAACATGTTGTGACAACTGAAAGATTCGTGGAAAGAGAGATAGGGGAAGGCAATGGGAGAAGATTATTTATAGTCTAGTGTCATGGCACGGAAGTGAGTCAGCACACGAGCTGACATGCCGGCTCAGATCGTAAGATGTGGAGAAGCATGAACGCCCAGGTCAAGCATCTTCACAGATCTATACCCTTAGTGTTCAGGACCAACTCTGCTGATGATATTCCTCCGCTTCAGTTCATTCAGCATCATTTCTCTCTGTCTGTCTTTGCTTTTTTTCAACTGAACGTTTCATCGTCGCGATGTTTTTTCAATGCTCCTCTTCTCATTATATTACCAAAGAAAGCTGTTTATCTCTTCCAATAGTCGTATTTAATGTTCATTAGCCTTTTTTCATGCAATCGTTATTAGTTACTCTACCCTCCAAAGTTCTCTAAAAGTCATCACCATCAAGTGCCGTGCCGGCTGGCGTAGGCGTTCATGGCTCTCCACAGATCTCGGTCTTTTGTTTTCTGGATCAACTTTGCTGATGATATTCCTCCATGCCACCGACTCAATCCATCCAGCATCATTTCTCTTGGTCTGCCTCTGCATCTCTACCCCTCGATCTTTCAAGATGTCACGATGTCCTTCAATGTCTCTCTTCTCATCACATGACCGAAGGAAGCTGTTTGTCTCTTTCTTATTGTTGTATATAATGTTATAGTTTCATTGGCCTGTTTCAGGTAATCATTGTTAGTTACTCTGGCAGTCCAAGAAATTCGCAACATTCGTCTCAGGAACCATATCTCTCTTGCTTCTAATTTCTTCTTAATTTGTTCCTTTATATTCCAAGATTCACTGCTATACAGCAAAACTGGTTCTATATAGCATTTCAGCACTCTCTTTCTTACATTCAATGATAATGACTTATTGCATAAGATATTCTTCATTTTTTGAAATGTGGCTTTTGCTTGCTATATTCTGCTCTTAATCTCTGTTGTACATCTTCCATCTGATGTTATAAATGCCCCTAGGTATTTAAAATTATCCAATTGGTTAAGAATTGTCCCTTCTATTTCTGTGTCACATTTTGGTGTCATCATTTTCTTTTATATCGCCAATGTTACTGTTTTCTTGATATTCAAGGAGAGTCCTTTCTTTGCACTCTCTGATACAACAATGTCCAACAATTGTTGTAGGTCTGTTGATTTATCCGCCACCAATAGTGTGTCATCTGCATAGCGTATATTATTTATATTATAACTTCCCATTAGTATCCTTAGCTTCTCTTTGATCACTCTCATTATTACTTCGCTATAGAGAGGCCACCGGTCTCTGTGGCTAAGGTCTTGCGAACGCGGTTTGTGAGCCCGTATACCCGGGTTCGAAACACGGCGGTGCTGGTTTTTTCGAAAAAGGTATAGGGGCCGGTCGTTCAGAAAGCAATGGCAAACTACTGAACGTAACACTTGCCTTGTACATCAACAGCAGCTGAAAATGCTGGTGTTGACTGCAACGTCCCGTAAGGGATACGCAACAAATTAAGAAATAGAGAGGCCGGTCTCTGTGGCTAAGGGCTTGCGAACGCGGTTTGTGAGCCTGTATACCCGGGTTCGAATCACAGCAGTGCTGGTTTTTTCGAAAAAAGGTATAGGAGCCGGTCATTCAGAAAGCAATGGCAAACTACTGAACATAAAATTTGCCCAGGAATCACGAACAGCGAAAATGCTGGGGTTGACTGCTACTTCCTGTTAAGGACATGCAACTTAATTTTTAATTTTTTTTTAATATAGGGAGAAGAGATCTGGTGACAAGACACACTCCTGTCGTACTCCTAGCTTTATTTGTTCGTAACTGTCCTCTTTATTTCCCATTTTAATTGCTGCTACTTGGTTCCAGTAAATATTCTTTATTATTCTTTAAAAATTTCTCATGAATGTTGGTATCTTTCAACATTTTAATCAGTTCATAATGTTTTAAACTACTGAGCGTAATCTTGCCAAGAAATCAACAATCAGCTGAAAGATGCTGCTGTTGACAGCCATGTCCTATAAAGGAAAGGTGAGGGTTGGTCTGGTTCGCAAGATCAGTTCCGCGTCTGGCGTTCGTTGTCTCGTATGGCTGTACACCAAAATGGGATCTTCCCAGCCGACGCAAGTTAGCGAGGCAGGCGTTTCGAGAATGTAACCGCATCGTGCAGCCAGGGTCGTGGTTTGAGCGGGCAAAAGAGCAAATTTGTACGACCGTTCGACAAAGTCTCGATAAGCGTCCACTCTCTCTCGATGAGTAGTGGGCCTGCAGTCAGTAAGCTGGTATAGCTTTTTGGTCAGTCCTGCCGCGTAGCTTGAAAGCTCGTCGGTAGGCGTCCAGTGGTTTTGCATGTATCCCCTTGTACCGGGAGGGCGCGCTTTAACGATGCTACTCTTGGCCTGCGTGTGCGTGAATAGTCCGTCTGTCCGATAGATATCAGGTTGATCCTATCAGTAGTCATACGCTTGTCTTAAGGCTGAAAATTAAAGGAATTGACGGAAGGGCCGTTTGCACGAGGCTCTAGGCTACCAGTTGTTTTTGAGAGCCAATGTGTACAGGGATAACTGGTCTGTGGCAGCCTAACGTCCATTGCATCTGTGTCCGTCTCCAGTCGTCTTGCCATGCTCGTCACTGGAACCAGATGGACGCGGACGAGAGAGTGAGGTCGAAAGAGTTGCGCAACCACTTCCTCACTATAATCCAATCTACAGCGCAAGTCATTCGTTCTTCATCAAATTAAAAGATGCAATGAATGAATGGTCCTCATCATTCGTGATGAACGAACATCCATAAAGGATATGAAAACATTTTTTTCCCATAATGTTTTGCTTTATCAAATCCCTTAGTGTAATGTATGAAGCACAAATATATGGTTTTCTGTCTCTATTTACCTTTCTATTAGTGTCCGTAATTGATATTTAAAAGTACTATTCATAGATAAACACACATGTATTTTTGGCTCTCATAGAAGTATACTATGTGGATAACAACAGATCTGGTTAATGATGACAACGTTTGGTGTCTAGCTGGTCATGTGTCGAAGTATATAGTTGTTCCTGCTGCGAGACGCCGTCATCATTTGGAGGTGACAGGTTCGAATCTCGGTCGTTAACTAAAATTTTATGTTGTCTAGTGCGCCTTTTTGAAATGTCGCTTTTGCTTGCTATATTCTGCTCTTAATCTCTGTTGTACATCTTCCATCTGATGTTATAAATGC
This sequence comes from Cepaea hortensis, assembly GCA_963921405.1. Classification (NCBI taxonomy): domain Eukaryota; kingdom Metazoa; phylum Mollusca; class Gastropoda; order Stylommatophora; family Helicidae; genus Cepaea; species Cepaea hortensis. The sequence goes on along the minus strand of OY992876.1, from coordinate 216,256,267 downwards.
CCCTAGGTATTTAAAATTATCCACTTGGTTAAGAATTGTCCCTTCTATTTCTATGTCACATTTTGGTGTCATCATTTTCTTTGATATCGCCATTGTTACTGTTTTCTTGGAGGAGCGGCTGACGGAGTGGCTAGAACACCGCACTCTCCTTCGGGAGACCTGGGTTTGATCCCTCGAAAGGTGTGGGATTTTTTTTTCTGTCGGGGGCAAAAAGAAAATCCTAACCTGCACAGTTCGCGGCGACTGCACTAGCCAGGTGGCCTTTATTCCTCAGGCTCAAAGACCCCGCTGCCATACACCGCAAGGTACTATATTGGCAGTAAATGACAGTTTTTGACAGAAGTATACTAGAGGACGCACTAGACAACATAAAATTTGAGTTAACGACCGATATTCGAACCTGTCACCTCCAAATGATGACGGCGCCTAGCAGTACGTACAACTATATACTTCGACACACGACCAGCTAGACATCATACGTTGTCATCATTAGCCAGATCTTTTATCCACATGAACCCACAACAATGGAATATGAGCAGAATGTGTATCTAACCATTGAAATAGCACAATATGTCTCAGAATGTTATATTAAACTAGTATAACAGTAAGGGAGTTAGCTTAGTAGTTACAGAGTTAATGAATGCTGCGCATTCATTAACTAATGGGGAAATCATAGTTAGTGAACGTGTGAGCACAAATGGGTTTAGGTATCCAGGGGTTGCACACACGTCACTGGGGATTGAGCCATGAGAAGATCAACAAACATGTCTGCATGTACATCGACAGCATGAAAATGTAATGGATTGACTCAATAAACCTTTTATACAATACAACGCGGAGTTTGTCATCTGTATTGATGTCAACCACTAACGATCCACGGCTAGGCCATGTTCACACTGTGATACTAGCATAGGTCAAATAACAAACACATTGGACCGTATTGCTGTCTGTAGTATATTAAGGCGATGTGCGGCAGTAAAAACATCGATTTTTGGTCAATTTGGCTATTTTTGGAAAAGTTCATTTTAGACACCTTATCATGTCTTCTATCAGATTATGTACTGTTTTTTTTTTTGTTTAAAAACTGTTATTTTAATGCAATATTCATAATTTACTGAACCCACCCTAAGTGTCAAATTGTCTAATTATTGAAAATTGTTGCGAAATTGACGGTTTTCAAATCCTAGCAACGATATCTCAGGAAAACACGACACGCACGTGTAAGGTATCCCTGGAAAGGTCGTGATCTTCCGTAACTGCTCGTGAAACTCCGAGTTCGTCTAATCGGAAACTTTTCTGTGTACATCGGGTTTTTTCGTATCTATCATCTTCTGGAAACTTCCATATATGGAACACCGTAAGCAATCCGCGTTCGCCGATGGCTGAAACTGATCACGTGGGTTTCCAAAATGGCGACTTTGTGTTGTTTACACCTCGCGACGTGCTGAACGTTCATTGTTGACGACAGACTGACACACATTGAAATATGCCTCGTTCCAAGAAATTTAACATCCAGTCATCTACTCAACGTAAGAAATCTCTCAGACTACACCTCGCAAATGCTCGTAAGAAGCGAAAAGCCTATCAGAACGTCGTAAACGATACAGACAATTCTGAAACTACTGAAAGCGACCCAGCTAAAGTGCACATGCCACTTCTTCCATATCCAAGTGTTTTGACAGTGAATCTGAATGAATCAGTGCTATCGTGTTCTTCTCAAAGTTGTGGAAGTGATTCTTTTATTACCCGAAGCCAATTTAAAAGAGATACGTATAAATACACAACATCCACTAGCAGCAAGTATGCTTCTGGTGACGACAATGGATATCAAAAACTGGAACACAGAGCAATAGTTGATTGTTTAGAAATTGAGGCAATAATCAAATTGTTATATTGTCCAGTTTGTAAAAATGATAGTCTTATTTTGAAAACTGACAGCAAGAAAGCCAAGGGATTAGCTGTGTATGCAGAGGTTAACTGCTCTTGTTGTGAAGAAGTGGTGTGTGGAAGATACCTATCTGTAAGAAGTAATGATGGGGATAGATCATTTGCTGTCAACAGCCAGTCAGTATATTCAGCATTAGTTTGTGGGATGGGTGCAACGACATTCAATAATTTTTGTGAAAACATGAACCTGCAAGGTCTTCATCACAAAACATTTCACAGCAAAGCGAATAAATTATATTCAAAGATAGAAGATCTGGAGGAAACTGTTTTCTCTCAAACCGTAAAGTATGTTGACAGGCTCATGCACAACAGTCAGGCATAACTCTACATGACAATGATGTGCTAGATATTAGTAGTGTCAGCTTTGATGGCACTTGGCTGACTAGAGGCCACACATCCCATATTGGAGTTGGCTGTGCAGTGGATGTTCTTACAGGACTTTGCATAGATGCCCATGTTATGTTCACATATTGCCAGGTGTGTGAAACCACTGGTAAGACACTTTCCAGGGACAAACCAGATGAATTTGCAGCATGGAAGGCAGAACATCTTCTAAACTGTGATAACAACTTCACAGGATCTGCTGGAATGATGGAGGTGGAGGCTGCAAGGGTGCTGTGGCGACGGTCTGTGGCCCGTCATAAACTTCGCTACACGTCAATACTTTCTGATGGTGACACCAAAACATTTGCGGAACTTACCAAGATCAAACCGTATGGGGATGACATTCAGATAGACAAAGAGGAGTGTATCAACCATGTCAGTAAACGCCTTGGAACAGCACTGCGCAATGCTGTTGCTGACTGCCGAAAGCAAGATGTGACCCTAGGAGGACGTGGTAAAGGTCAGCTTACACAAAATTACACCCGTAGGCTGACAATTTATTACAATAGAGCCATACGAAACAACACAAGTGTAGAGTCCATGAGGAAAAGTGTTATAGCTTCACTGCATCACTGTTTTTCAACAGACAAAAGTCCACTGTCAACATGCTGGATAAGCTTAGATAGAAGTAGGATAGACATAGATAGAAGTAGGACAAGGATGGAGGAAAGTAAAGGACAAAGACAGGACATAATAAGGACCTGTACAAGAGTATAGATAGAAAGAGACAGTAGAAGAAGATAGAACTCCAAACCAGTGTTAGGACCAGACCTAGACAGGACACGCATGTGTCATAGCTAGGACATGACGGGGACATATCGGGATTCATTCCCGAAATAGTACAGAGTACAGTAGGCACGGGGATTACCCGTAAACAGACTGAACTCTAGTATAGCTTTAGGCTACGAGGACTGGACCACTAAACTACGTGGCAAGTGAACCAATACGCCGTACGACTAACGGCACGAGAACGGGGGACGAGGAGCTGGACTGGACCTGTGAATTCGGGCAGACCGGGACGAACAGTCAGAGTGACAGGACCTCTGTGTTTACCCTCGCCCTTTGTGTAGTTTAGAGAGGGCATAGTTATACATAGCTAACATTTAGGAGAATGTATTTGAGTGTTGACTGTTAATTATGTATGCTCGTATGACGAGATCTGTAATATAGATAATAAAGCGTGAATCTTGATTTTCCATTCACACGACGATGTGTTTGTAAACTATGAGGTGTGAATGAAGGGACCGCAAGCTTGTATGAATTCAGGTTGATGACAGGAGGTCCGAAATGGTGTCAGACAGTGGTCTTTGAATCTACGTGTGAAAGAGTATTCGAAATAATGTACAGCAGTGGTTGTTGAATCTACGCGAGAAAGAATGTCCAAAATGATGTCAGCGAGTGATCTGTGGTCATACGCTAGAATAAGTAACGGTGTATTCAAAATAGTGTGTTAGATAGTGGTCGTTAAACCTATGCAAGATTGAATGTTCGAAATGGTCTGTTAAACTACGCGTGAGTGTATGTCGAAATGATTTCAGAGAGTGATGTGTAAACCTACGACAAATTGTGTTTAGCTAATTGAGAGAGAAATGATCATGTGTGATAATAAATAGAATGGTGGAAAAAATTTTGTTTGAAAAGTATTACAATTGTGAAAGAATGAATATTAACATGTTTCACAAAGACGTTTCAGGTGAGGTCGAACAGAGGTGAAGACACGACGACATTTGACACGACAAACGACAGACTAAATTAAATACATTAACGTCACATTTCAGCATCCCGTCGGAGCGAATCATTACACATAAATTGTTTAAGTGTGATATTAACTTGTATGTGTTGTAATTTCAAAATAGTAATTTTTGCTGCTCTATATAACAGAATGCAGAGCAGACGTAGTTAGAACATCAGTTCAATCCGAAATTGAGAAGAACTACCTATAGACTCAAGATATTTCCAGTTTTTCAGATAAGTATACATAGAGTTTTGATAGACATATTAGATTGGCATCTCTAATGCTGTAAATAATTAGTATCATTCTAGAGAATTTATTGCTGATTTCATTGTATATGTGATTGTATGTATAAATATTAGCAAAAATGTCAACATTAGGAGAGTGTATACACGCAAGGAAAGACCTTGGATATACTGGTGAGAAGTTAGAGCAATGGGTAAGTGATAAATATAGAGAATACACAGACACAAAAGCAGCAACTGAAAGAGATGAGCGAGCCCAGGAACGCCAGCATCAGAAAGATCTTGCTGAATTGGCCGAAGCAAATAAATTAAGACAATTAGAACTGGCTGAGGCCACTAAATTAAAAGAGGTAGAACTGGCTGAGGCCACTAAATTAAAGGAAATAGCTGACGCCACCAAAATAAAAGAACTGGCTGAGGCCACAAAATTAAAGGAATTAGAGATAAAGGAAAACAACTGGAAATTGAATCACAAACGCAGTTGAAGATGAAGGAATTAGAGATTGAATCTCACGTACAGATTGCTACCACCAAATTAAAAAGTAAAGAAGAGGAGAATAAGTTCAACAAGTACAAAGGGTTGGTCAAACCTTTTTGCCAAGGCGATTCCTTATCTGCATGGACTGAGAATGTAGAATTCCAGTTTAAATTCCAGGAAGTGCCACGAGAACACTGGGCGGTGGTCTATATGAATAACCTCTCGGGGGAGCCTTTAAAAGTGATAGAATCTATCCCCCAAGAGCTTAGAAATAATTATGACTACATTAAACAACCCATTATGCAACATTTTTTGCTAGACGCCCCAGAGTATCAAATTCAGTATTCTAAACTAAAACCTAAAGCAAATGAAACGTTCATTGACTATGTTTCTAACGTACAGAGTGTATTCAGCAAATGGATAAACGCTGCAAAGGTAGACAAAAGCTTTGAGAAACTCAAAAATTTGATGATAATGGACAAAGTCATCTCCACTGTACCTTCTCCCTTTTTGCAAAGTTTCTGCAGCAAGCTGATATTGAGTCAATAGAACAATTAGAAAAACGGGGGTCCGCATATTTTTCCTCTAATCGAGACATTTTTGTAACATCTGTGGAAGAATCTGAAATAGTAGCCTTTGCTAAAAGTAAACCCCATAAACCATTTCAAATGAGGGATAAACCTAAATCTAAGCCACCTCAATGCCCATACTGTCATTTGTTCCATGAACAATTTTCGATGTGTGATAAGAACCCAGGATATGCGTCTCACTTAGAGATGATGATAAAGAAGCAAGAGAGCAAGAGAAACACGTATAGACGTGCAGTTAAATGCTACTTTTGTCGTTCTTATGGACATTATAGCTCTAAGTGTGTTGGACGTCAGAGATTGAGAGCCAATAATGCCATACTTGTCGATACTTCTTCTCAGAGTGAAAGTGAGCATGAAAGTGAAAGTGAGGAAGTTTTACCATACAGTGAGAATGTTGTAGCGGCTATTGATGTATTGAACATTGATATTTGTGTTATATGCCATCAATTTCATGAAGACGGAATGCTCAAATGTGGGCATACAGTACCATGCTCTACTGAGAACGCAAATGCAGCTACAGCCTCCAGAGGCAAATTAGTATTTCATGACGGAATGGTTAACAACAAGCCTTGTCAGTGTTTAGTAGATAGCGGTAGTACTCTTATTGACCTTAGGAAGGAATTGGCCAAGCCAAAAGATTATACGGGCGGCTCTGTAAAGTGCCGTACATTCTCGGGTAACAGAAAAATACCTATTAGCAAAAGCCCGTATAGACACTCCATTCCTGTCCGGCACATTTACGTGCGCCATCTTAGATAATCCGTGTACGGATTTGATTATTGGGTGCCTACCACAGTTAAAGAACTGTACCGCAAAAGAAATATTAGCCTGGAGAGAAACCCACAAGGCTAATGCGGTAACCAGGTCAGAAACACAAAAACAGCAAGATGACATGCACAAAGAAATGCTACACCTGATAACACCAAGTGGTACAATAAATAACACCACCAAACAAAATTTCATAGAGGCGCAACGCGCCGATCCATCTATCTCACCCTATTTCAGATTTTTGGGCGAGAAACCAAAAATGACAAAAAACGCGTCATGGTATTTTAAACTACATAATGGTATTCTAACCAGAAATTACAGCAGAGATAACCATGAAATTCAGCAGTCAGTACTACTGGTCGAACATCGACAAAAAGTCCTACGAATCGCGCACGATTCGCCGTCTGCTGGACATCTAGGCTATGATAAAACCAGAGCCAGAATTTTAGCTCATTTTTACTGGCCAAAATTTTGTAAAGGCATTAAAAACTTTTGTCGTTCATGTACCATATGTCAACAATTAGAACGAAAGGGTAAACATGTAAAAGCTGAGGTTCAACCATCAACATTGGCCTCTAGACCATTTGAATGTGTAGCAGTAGATATCGTTGGACCTATGAATCAAGTGTCCAATAAAGGAAACAGGTTCATTTTAACTTTGGTAGATTTTTGTTCGAGATGGGTTGAGGCGGTAGCCCTGAAATATATAAGTTCCAAAGATGTAGTTAACGTATTCTTACATCTTTTTTCCCGCTTTGGATTTCCCTGTACCATCCTATCATATCGGGGAACTCAATTCATATCAGCTGCAACGCAAGCTCTTACCAAATTATTAGGAATAAAACAGTGTTTCACAAGCCCCTATCACGCGGCGGCCAACGGGATTGTAGAAAAAATAAACGGAGATTTAAAACACATGTTGGCCAAGGTGACAGCAGAAAACCCAGCAGATTGGGATACACTGTTACCAACAGTGCTGTTCGCCTATCGAGAAATCCCGCACTCAAGTACGGGTTTCGCACCATTTGAACTAGTATACGGGGCGAACCCACGAGGACCCCTAAGCATTTATCACCAGCTAGTAACCAACACCTCAGATACCTTAACACCAGTATCACCATATGAGGTAGTAATTGAAACACGCGACAAAATTATGAGAGCGTGCGCCATAGCAAAATCATCTTTGGAGCGAAAAGGACAGATCTACCGCCATTACTCCAATAGAGGTGCCAAAACCTTACACCTCAAACCAAATAAAAAAGTATTACTCCTGTTACCTGATAAAAGAAACTTACTTTTAACATCATGGCAAGGGCCATTCAGGGTGGTACGAAAGATATCAGATGTTGATTATGAAATATCGATGAAAAACAAACTCAAGATATTCCATATCAACATGCTGAGACCTTATTACTCAAGACAGGAACAACAGACAGAAGACGAACACAATACAACTACACCAAGTCATCAGACAGGAGACAAACATATTGCAACCACACCAGACAGTAGTCAGACAAAAAATGAACACAACGCAACTACACTTTCCAGTCAAACAGAAAACGTACTCAGCACAACCACAATATTGAATCAAACTTACGATGACGACATGGAAATATCAGTTCCAACAGTAGACATCACGTCAACAATTGACAGTATACACATAGAACCTACACTTACAGACGAACAGAAACAACAGACAATAGCTTTACTGACAGAATACAAACAGATTTTCTCAGACAATCCAGGTAGGACAGATAGAATAGAACACTCCATTCTTCTTTCGGACTATACTCCGATAAAATGTAGACCATATTCCATCCCTTTGAATTATAGGAAAAAACTCGATAAAGAAATTCTTGATTTAGAAGCGAAGGGAATAATTCAAAAATCTCAGTCGGAGTATTCATTTCCTATAGTCCTGGTAAAAAAGAAGGACTCAACAATTCGACTCTGCGTGGATTATCGGAAGCTAAATAGTATCACAAAAATAGACGCAGAACCTATTCCTTCCTGTGAAGATCTACTCCTAAAAATGTCCACATCTACCATCTTCTCAAAACTTGACCTAACTAAAGGCTATTGGCAAGTTCCGATGCATAAAAATTCTGTCCATCTAACTGCATTTTCAACACCTTTAGGTCTTTATGAATGGCGATTTCTTCCTTTCGGTCTACGCTTGCGCCAGTTACTTTTGTCCGTCTAACTAGAGACCTTTTACATGGAGTAACAGACACGCAATCATATATAGACGATATATGTATACATACAACAGACTGGACAAAACACATGCAAAAACTGAGAAAAGTCTTCGAAAGGATAAGAATATTTGGACTTACAGTAAAGCCTACCAAAGTGGAGCTGGGCTTGGAGAAAATAGACTTCCTAGGCCAAACTATATCAAAAGGCCATTTGGAAACTGATAGCAAAATTGTGACAAAAATTCTAAACCTCACGATGCCAGTTACCAAGAAACAAGTAAGAAGTCTACTCGGATTGGTAAACTATTATAATAAATTCATTCCCAATTTAGCAGAAATTACCAGTGTTTTTTCTAATTTATTGAAATCTAATGTCAAAATTGATGTGAAAGATGCCATTCTAATTAATGCATTATCAAAACTAAAGCATTTTTAGCAATGTCCCAATCCTTCGTTTGCCTAATCCTAGCCTAAAATATTTTCTTAGGACTGATGCCAGCACAGTATCCATAGCAGGCGTATTGGGCCAGAAATACGACGACATTCTACTTCCAGTAATGTATGTAAGTCGTAAGATTACTCCTACTGAAGCCAAATATGGAGTCTCTGAATTGGAAGCGTTAGCGATAGAATACTGTGTCCATAAACTGCACCGATGTTTGACAGGGACACACTTTGTCATCGAGACTGACAATTCCCCACTCACTGTCATGGAGACAGGAGTCCACAAGAACAATAGAATATATAGATGGTCCCTTATACTCCAAAATTACTCGTTTTCGGTCAGGCACATCAGTGGCAAAAGTAACACACTGGCTGACGTGTTAAGTAGGCCTACAAACTTTGATGTACCTGAATTACCAAAGAAAGACGACGCAACTCCATCTTCGTCTCTGACATTGGCACCACAAGTTGATCACACAGATGTGCCATTATGATTTACTTATGTGATGACTATCTACGTCGAGTCAGGAAATTATATTCGACTGTATTAGTGAGACATTATGAAGATACTCCAGGAACATCGCGTGGAACATTGAACTATAGACATATTAACCTTACATATATTCCAACAGGAAAGAACGCGACATCTTCACCATGCCTGGTATACATTATTTAATTAGTGATATATATATATATATATATATATATATATATATATATATATATATATATATATATATATATATATATATATATATATTATCATGTATATAAACATTAGATTAACATCAATGTATGTAATTGTCATGTATAATATAGAATTTTATTGAAGTTGCATATACGATTATATTTTCGTAGATGTAATTAGTTAAAGGAATACGACAACTTTAGTTTTTGTAGATTTATTACACCTTTCCCAATCCCCAACTAAATACACTTATAAGTAGTCTTAAAATTAAGTAACTGAGATTTAGTACACCCTACCAGTCTTCTAAGAGACTATCATTCCATAAATTAGTTATTAATAGTTAGAACAATCTATTTATTTAACACAAATTAGTTTAGAAATATAACATCAAAAAATTTTCTGTTTACCATCTAGAATTATAGTTAGATTAAGGGAACCAACACAGTTCACCCCATTTCATTTAATTATTTAAATTACCTTCCCTTAGTCAGCAAATCTCAGGACACAAAATTAGAGCTTAATATTAGTTAGTATAATTAAAATAAGGGCAAACAACCCACTTAACGTGTAAATATTGTAAATATATATATACAGTGCCAACGTGCCGCACTATGAATCGGCTCGAAAGCGTGCCGAAAACTGAGCCAAAATTATTTTGCACTATATTTTATTTTCTTATTTTATTTTTCTCATTATTTTATTTTATTTTTTATTTCCCAAAAGTATTTCTCTGTGTCATAATAATGCTATAATAATGTAATGACATAACATAACTTTTTAACATGTGGGAAAGAATGCGAGTGAGGAAGAAGAGAGTAAGAAGGGAGTGAATGAATTAAAAAGAAGGCGAGTGAACAGCGGGCGAATTTTTTCCGCGCCCAAGAGTTTTTATAATTTGTCTGCGTCTTGAGTATTACTCGTGTGCTTCTGTGATTTCTGTGTGTAGTTGCCACTATTGAATTACATGTATAGTCATATTTTAAAGTTTCCTAGGTCGGCAAGGCAGTCACAAATTATGCTAACGCATCGATTCGTGACGGCATAAACCAACCGACGACGCTTGAAAAATAGCATTCAGTACATTAGATACATACACTTATGTGTCTGATTTAAACATACATTAAACTTAACTAAACACGCAAACAACCAGATATACTTACAGATAAAAATGCACACATCAATTAAAATGAAGGGGGGGGGGGGGATAACTCATCAACAGGGGACATCACAGACTTACAAAAACTCTGGTATACATTGAAAGATTTAGCCACAAACGGAAGTTAGAGAGGTGAACATCAGCACACACACAACGTGTAGTGGAGTTGGAGAAACATTACATGGGAGCATGAATTTATATTCATGTATTGTACCGTAAAATCTGGACGGAATGTCGGTCAATCAACAGTTTGAGAATCAGGCCGTAATGGCAATGGCTTCGGGTCGTTACAGCTCTCAGATATGTAATGTGGATGAGTATTTACTCTAGCCAACAATACAGTTGTGCAACACTGATTAATTAGCCAGTGGATAAATACGACAATGGGACATCAGACGGTCAGAAGTTAGTGATTATACTCAGAACATGAGGACTTAACCCTACCAGCACTTGACAAAATTAGACCCAACTAATTTTTACATGTTACGAAAGATTGCACCACACCCATGAGCTAAAGTTGGTGACGCAATATGGGGGGGGGGGGGCGAGAGCGTGTCAACATGCTGGATAAGCTTAGATAGAAGTGGGACATACATAGATAGCAGTAGGACAAGGATGGAGGAAAGTAAATGACAAAGACAGGACATAATAAGGACCTGTACAAGAGTATAGATAGAAAGAGACAGTAGAAGGAGATAGAACTCCAAACCAGTGTTAGGACCAGACCTAGACAGGACACGCATGTGTCATAGCTAGGACATGACGGGGACATATCGGGATTCATTCCCGAAATAGGACAGAGTACAGTAGGCACGGGGATTACCCGTAAACAGACTGAACTCTAGTATAGTTGTAGGCTACGAGGACTGGACCACTAAACTACGTGGCAAGTGAACCAATACGCCGTACGACTAACGGCACGAGAACGGGGGACGAGGAGCTGGACTGGACTTGTGAATTCGGGCAGACCGGGACGGAGAGTCAGAGTGAGAGGACCTCTGTGTTTACCCTCGCCCTTTGTGTAGTTTAGAGAGGACATAGTTATACATAGCTAACATTTAGGAGAATGTATTTGAGTGTTGACTGTTAATTATGTATGCTCGTATGACGAGATCTATAATATAGATAATAAAGCGTGAATCTTGATTTTCCATTCACACGACGATGTGTTTGTAAACTATGAGGTGTGAATGAAGGGACCGCATGCTTGTATGAATTCAGGTTGATGACACCACGTCATGAAATGTGCCCAAGTGGAGAGCAATCTTTGTGTTTTTTTTTTTTCAATCCGCCCTGGCTAAGAATCAGGTCCCGGGTCCTCATGACAAGATGTTACACACTTGGCTCAACCGTGACAAGCTTGAGAAATATCTGTTGCTAATTTATGAAAGGCTGTCTGATACTAAACTACTTAGTAGATGTGTATCAGGACAAACTCAGAATTCAAATGAGTGTTTACACAGCTTGATATGGGCTCGATGCACTAAAGACAACTTTGCCTCTCGCAAGCGCGTTCAGTTTGCAGTTGTAACTGCAGCAAGAGTTCAACTTTGGAGCTGCTGCTGCCCAAGACACTGCCCAGTTTTGTGGACTTTCTACAAGCCTGCATATGCAGAGACTTGGAACATCTGGGATGCAGAATCAAGTAAGAAATAGTCTGAAGTACAAGAAGGACAAACAAACTAAAAGACGCGACACTGTACGAGCGGCCAAACTGAAGAGACAAGGTGAGCTGCATGCTCTGGAGGGAGGTCCTGCATATTCAGCAGGACAATTTTAACAGTCAGGTACAGTTTTACACTTTTTTTCTCTGTAAAAGAGTGTATTAGTAATAAAAAACAAAAAGATAATTAGTTATTCCCCGTTTTCTCATTTCGCCAGTTTTTTTTTTTATACATAAGTACAATTGTTTTAAAAACTATTCGTTAGATTTTAATCAAACTTTGCAGAGATATTCTTTATTATATCACTTACATTGTGAGTAGATTAATCTTGAAAATTAAATTTTAGTTTTTGTGCTGCACTAAAAAACAAACCAAAAAATGTCATGAAAAATGTCATTAACATTTTCACATTTTGAAGAAAAAAAAACTGCAAAGAGATATCATTAAAATTTTCTACTAAACTTGTAAAAGGTCTATTTATTTACACATAAAACAAAGAATTTAGCCTGTACATTAAAACATAAAAGTGTTATGGGTATATTAAGAAATTCAATATGGCCGCTGTTTATCTTGGTTTCCATAGCAACCGTTAAGTGCAAAGTCAATTTGACAATATTTAATCGATCAGCAGTCTTTAATATCAAACCCTATACTATAAAAGAACATAGAAATTAAGTATTATGAACAAATATATGTTTTTCTGTCTCTATTTACCTTTCTATTAGTGTCCGTAATTGATATTTAAAAGTACTATTCATAGATAAATACACATGTATTTTTGGCTCTCATAGAAGTATACTATGTGGATAACAACAGATCTGGCTAATGATGACAACGTTTGGTGTCTAACTGGTCATGTGTCGAAGTATATAGTTGTTCCTGCTGCGAGACGCCGTCATCATTTGGAGGTGACAGGTTCGAATCTCGGTCGTTAACTAAAATTTTATGTTGTCTAGTGAGCCTTTTTGAAATGTCGCTTTTGCTTGCTATACTCTGCTCTTAATCTCTGTTGTACATCTTCCGTCTGATGTTATAAATGCCCCTAGGTATTTAAAATTATCCACTTGGTTAAGAATTTTCCCTTCTATTTCTATGTCACATTTTGGTGTCATCATTTTCTTTGATATCGCCATTGTTACTGTTTTCTTGGAGGAGCGGCTGACCGAGTGGCTAGAACACCGGACACTCCTTCGGGAGACCTGGGTTTGATCCCTCGAAAGGTGTGGGATTTTATTTTCTGTCGGGGGCAAAAAGAAAATCCTAACCTGCACAATTCGCGGCGACTGCACTAGCCAGGTGACCTTTATTCCTCAGGCTCAAAGACCCCGCTGCCATACACCGCAAGGTACTATATTGGCAGTAAATGACAGTTTTTGACAGAAGTGTACTAGAGGACGCATTAGACAACATAAAATATGAGTTAACGACCGATATTCGAACCTGTCACCTCCAAATGATGACGGCGCCTAGCAGCACGTACAACTATATACTTCGACACACGACCAGCTAGACATCATACGTTGTCATCATTAGCCAGATCTTTTATCCACATGAACCCACAACAATGGAATATGAGCAGAATGTGTATCTAACCATTGAAATAGCACAATATGTCTCAGAATGTTATATTAAACTAGCATAGGTCAAATAACAAACACATTGGACCGTATTGCTGTCTGTAGTATATTAACGAACATGTAAAGAAGAGAAATGATTGGTCTGTTCCAATGTTGTACACCTATTAGACAGAAAAATAAACTGTGAAACTTTTTGCAGACACTCAGACAATTCATAAATAAACACACAATTATTGTTTGGCGCTACGGAAATAGACGAAATAAGAAGAGACTAGAGAACAACATAAACATTGAAAGCTATAGCTACCGACCGGAATTCGAACCTGTCATCTCCAAATGACCACAACACCTCGCTGTAACAACTTCTGCACTTCGTTGCATGACCAAAAAAGTACTGGGAAGTTTGAAAACTACCATCATGGTCTCTCAAGCTCGAGGACAAGAAAAGCCCAAATCCAGCTCCGCGTTGTAGAGATTGGGAATCTCGCCACGATGTAGTAAACACAGCTCTGCGGAAGGAGTATCTCTGGGGATAAGTGTCCAGCTCTGCAGTTGAGCAGAGCAGCGAATTCACCTGTTCTGATAGTCGGAAATTGATGTCACGGCTGAAGAAAAGACACCAATGTGAATGTGGAAGGCAAGGGGAAACCACCACATTGTCATCTCAAAATGTATTGAAGTTCACGAGAAAAAGAAGATACTTACAATGTAAGATGATCCATAAGAGAAATGTTGCAGCGCCCGTCTCCATCTCTTTTACTTTAGATCTATTCTGTGGACAGATACAGAAAAACAATTCAAGTAAATTAAGGGTTGAGCTGAGTCAAGAACCGGCATCACAGCACACAGGACATCTCCCTACGTGCTCAATTCTCTTCTGCAACAGCCAGCTATGAGTCCCATTACTAATAGTAATAGTTTAAAAAGTTAGTTGCATATCCTTTGCAGGACGTTTGAAGTCAACACCACCATTTTTTGCTGTTGTTGATGTCTTGGCAAGTTTACGTTCGGTAGTTTGCCATTGATTTCTGAACGACTGGCATCCATATCATTTCGTAAAATAAAAACAACGCAACGCGGTCGACTGTCAAATCGCGCGAAGCTGTATTTCGAACGCGGGTATGCGGGATCAGGAACCGCGTCTGTAACCCTTTGCCACGAAGAATGGCAATGGTAACAGTAGCAGCCTGATTATGTGTCCGTCTGGTCTTTTCTCGGAGTCCTGAGTGCTGGGCAGATCCATTGATCATTCCCTGCAGCATGATTCTCACCAAGACGTGCTTCTGCATTATACACACGATCCCATTTTGTTGACAATGATGATGATGACAATGGAGATGTTGACAATGATAATTGTGACAATAATGATTATAACAATGACGAGCTGATGATGGTAATGACTAATTATTATGATAAAAATTTTAATAATAATGAAGATGATGTTCAAAATGATGATGTCTCCGATAATTATATTGATGCCATCAAAATAATTAAATCAAGATAATTATGTTGATGCCAGCGATGTTCCTTGTGGCGATGAGGATGATGAATGATGAGGATGATGACGATAAGGGTGATGAAAGATGAGGATGATGATGATGATAATGAGGAGGAGTATGATGAGGATGATGTTGAGGATGATGATGAGGAGGATGATAATGACAAGGATGATGATGAATGAACGAACGAACTTTATTTTCAAAGGGTGACAAATTGGGCACACATTACATTCAGCCCTTCCAATCACTCATCTTTCGTTCATAAATAGTGCATGATGCATTCGCATAGTACAAAACATTGTCAAATGAATGTTTTAAACATAAACAATGCTTATTACCATGTTATGAGACACATCCCCCACTCACTAACACATCCCCCCACACACACATCCCCCACCCACCCATAATACCCCCACCTACACACACAGAGTCACACATACATTCCCCCACCCACCCATTCCCCTCCCATACTTCCCCCAACCAAACACATTCCCCCCCCCACCTACATACATCTTCCCACCCACACACACATCCCCACCCATCCCATAACCCACACACATTCACCCACCCAAATATCCCCCACCACTCACCCACACACCACAAACCACACAACCAATCACACATCCCCAAACCACAATTCTCCCACCCACACACAATCCCCCAGTCAACTGACACACCCCTCACCTACCCACACACTCCCATCTTCCACTTACACCCACCCCCACCTACACATCCCGCACCCACCCACACACACATCCCCACCTATCCCCCAACCTATACACACTCACCCCCACCCACACACAATCCCCCAGTCAACTGACACACCCCTCACCTACCCACACACTCCCATCTTCCACTTACACCCACCCCCACTTACACATCCCGCACCCACCCACACACACACATCCCCACCCATCCCCCAACCTATACACACTCACCCACCCACACATCCTCCACTCATCCACCCTCCAATCACCCATCCCCCAACCACACATCCCTTAACCACACATCCCTTCAGTCACACACACACACACACACACACACATCCCCACCAATACACAGACATCCCTTCATCCACACGCACATCTCCCCGCCCATACACACATCCCCCACCCACACATCCCACACAAAAAGTCCCCATCAAAAATGTAAAAGATACAGAAGAAATTATTTATATACATTGTGTATTGTAAAAAATAGTGATGCTCCCACACATAGAAAATGACACAAAGTAGTGCAGCTTTACATAACAGAATAACGACACATACAGGACGTTGCGGCGATTAGCCTTCATCAACAAATAAACACATACACAAAACACAACATATAGTCACAGAGATATCAGGTGACTACATTAAGTCGTGACGACATGATGAGAAGAATAAAAAAAATGAAAGCAATGAAGATAAAATAAAAAATAAGTCCATTCCTCCTTAGTTGGATTCCAACGGAAAGTAGTTTTTAGATGTGGCATTTGGACTTCGGAACCAACAACAATATATCCTGGCCTGCCACAGGGATCACCATTATCTCCGGTACTATTCAACGCCTACACAGTGAGAATCACCAGTGAGCAGAACACTGGACCTGGCAGGACATTGTCAAATGCCGATGATGTTTTAGTGTATCGTCAGGGTAAGGATAGAGAGCAGGTTGCTTTGGAACTACAACCGAACTCAATCGCATAAGTACTTGGTGTGATGAAGCTGAGGCAATGGTCAACCCACAAAAGGCAACAGTGACTTGCTTCTCGTTGACTAATCATATTGTCAACACTCCAACACCAACTTTAAAGCTGTGAAAAGAAACGGTGGAAAGAACGCAGGCAATGAATTACCTGGGGATACGGTTTGATCGAAGCCTTGCTTATAATGAGCACATAGACCAGGTGATAACAAAGGCCAAGCGGGGTTTGGCTGCGATGCGGGTGATGGCGGCAGCAAAATGTGAGCAGCGCCATCTATGTCTTCTGTACGAGGGGCTGGTCATGTCTGTTTTTGAGTACGCGATGGCAATCCTGACTTTCAGACGTAAGCAGATAGAAAGGATGGAAAGGAAACAGAATGAAGCTATGCGCATTATTCTTGGATGTACAAGAGATACAGCATGCATAGCGATACGCTACCTTCTTGATTTTGCAACCATTGAAGACAGAATACAAGTTTTCAGAGACGCGCCTACCTCAGAGTTAACGCAAACACACAACATCCACTGCATAGTGAAATTGGGAAGGTGAAAGGCAGCAGGTTAAAAAGAGGACGGTCGTGGATGGGTCAAGCCGAAGACATTCTTCAACAGGTGTGTTCACTTGAGGACTTAGAACCTGACGAGGAGTGGGTACAAGTGCCAACAGATTTCTGCACATCCTTTTCAGTTTGCATCCAACTAGATAAAAAATTTAGACAAGAAAATCCGGCTTTTGTGGAGGCTGAAGTACACGCGTTGATTTTCGAGAATTATTTAGAGGGTGATGCTGTCATCTACACAGATGGGTCGGTCGTCCGACATGTGAGAAGCTCATTGGCCTTTACGGGGGGAGAATTGTGAAGGAGGACTCTGGTGCTTTCACTGAAACCACAAGTAGCCTGACTATGGAAGTCATGGCAGTAAGAAAAGCAATAACATGGCTCGAGACACAGACATTCACTAGGGCATGTTTTCTTAGCGACTCAATGAACATGATCAAGAGGATAGAGGTGGGGTGGATCCGAAGAGAATGGTTGCTGTCTCTGGAACGGTGTCGGCTGGCAAAGATTAGTTTCATCTTCGTGCCAGGGCATGCGGGAGTACAAGGAAATGAGCGGGCTGACAAGCTCGCAGGTGAGGCTACGGTGAAGGGTTGACGCGCCATGGACCAGGTTGACTTTCTGAATGCTCTACGCGAAGTAAGACTTTTGCGTGAACCAACCGATTATTGTGAATCTACAACCATGGCCAGACTGCGAGAACAGCAAATTAAAAGAGGGGTGGTCAAACAGGAACACTGCGCAGGAAGCCAAAGAAGATTGATAAACCAACATAGAACTGGTGTCGTTAGCCGCTACACGCTACGGGATTTGCTGAGGAGGGGATCCGAGCACTTATGGACTGAATGGTTCGATGTGCAATGAGGATGATCTGTCGACTAACTAACTAACTAACTAACTAACTAACTAACTAACTAACTAACTAACTAACTAATTTAAACCAGGTGTTTCCTACAACAATTTCATTTTTTTTTTATTTTTTTTTTTTATTTGCCCATTATACAAGTGTGTATCCTCTTTCGTTTCACTCTCCAAAACTATGATTGCCTACACTGCACCCATCGCCTTGATTTCCTACGTTTACGTTGAAATCACCCATTATAATATTTATTTCTGATATTTTTACAGTTCTTCAAAGCAGACCCCATGTCATTATAAAATTCCTCTGTACTTTCTTCACTGCATTCACTTGTTGGAGCATATACTTGAATGATATTTATTTTAAAAGGTATTCCGTTTAATTTTACTTATAGAACTCTGTCTAACACAGCCCAATATCCTTTAACAAAATGTGATGTTTGCCAATCCATGTAATGGCTACACCTCTTTGCCGTTCTTCTCCCCCAGAATAAATAATCTTACAATCCTCTCCTGTCTTGGTACCTGCCAATGTCCACTTCTTTTCGTACATTCCTAAAATATTAATCTTCTCTCTTTCCATTTCTTGTTTGACATTTTATAATTTTACAGCTGCACTCATTGTTCTAACATTCCAAGTTCCTACTATCAATGATATTAATCGTTTGCACCTAGTACCCTGCTGACGGTCTGGAGTCACCTGGTGCACATGACTATCCCTACCGGGCGATGCTGCTCCAATGGAGCACCCATTTACGCCATTTTTCAGATTATCGATGTGACCGCACAACATACTTTTCTTGGCATCTGTAAAGAAGGTAGTTTGCCGTTGCTCTCCTTCCTGGCAGTGACCATACTGGTCAATGACCGTAGCCATTGTCTCCTCGAAAAAGAGATCCTCTGACTACCGTCGTGAAGCTGGAGACAATAACCTACAACTATCTGTCGGTTACTCATCGGCTTCATCCACCACGTGCACCCTTGGCTTCACGTAACCCTGATCGGGAGGCTAAACGGGTACTCCTCCTTGCCCAAGGGTGTCCCGTAGGCTAGCGGAGGGAAGGAGGCACCTTACTTCTCCTTTGATAGGGTATACCCCTACCCCGCCACCCGTGAGCGGGGTAGGGGTATCCCCTATGAAAAGAATTGATTATTGTGAAGCTATAACATGTTTTGTCAGATGTTCATTTCAGAAAATGTTCCCGGTCTTCTTCATATAGTCAATGCCTTGTGGCATTGGCGATCATGTCCGTCCACAGCCTTCTGCCAATCATTCCTGATTCTGATGATCCTCCATGCTGTGATGTTAAAGTATACAGCATATTCTGTCTTGGTCTCCTCTGCCTCTCGTCCCTTCCAACTTTCCCATTGTCACGACAAACTGCAGCTTTCCTCTTCTCATGACATGCCCAATGAATGTCGACTGGTTTCTTCTGATGTGAGTAACCTGTTTTTTTTTTGTTTTTTTTTTAGGTTTAGGAGTCTCCGTGGTGATATAGTTAAGTCGATTGCCTCGCGCTTTGAATGTTGTGGGTTCGATTCCGGCCTACGTCATTTAGTTCACGAATCCAGTTTTCTCGGCGACTCCTTGGGGTCGTGGTTTGAGCCACGGAGTTCGTACTTTGTGTTACGCTTTCAGATCGCCCTAAGGAAAGAGACTGGGCCATATGGGATAAAACTCGGTGCAGTTAAGTCGATCTTCTAGCATCTTACACTCCCACTCCTTCCTTTTTTTTTGAGTTAACCTCAATCGAGATACCTTAACTCATTCAGTACCACTGGATAATATACGCCCATATATATATTTGGATAGAAGGACGATATATCGCCATACTAGAGTTATCGTGCTATTTGTTTTGTTTTGTGATATCTTCCACAATTTTAATGCTCAGTTATCAGAAATGTACGTTATAATACTTATTGATATGATTGTGTACCATGTTTGGTCCAAACCTACTGTTTGTTTGGCACTGAATCAGTTAATTACTCTTTCTAACCTTCCATGGTGTTCTCACAATTCTTCTATCAAACGACATCTCCACATAATTCCCCATTTGTCTGCTAATTGTCCATGATTGGATTCATGAATAGCTCGAGATACCTCTTAAGAATTCTCTTTCTCTACGCGCATTGAATTTACTGTTAATTACGGTTATAAACGGCAGACTTGATTACGTCTGCCTGTTGTTATCTCGCAACAAATGAGACAATTCATAAACAACTTTTGGCGCAGTTTATCAGAAATGTTGGACATGTCTTACATCTTATCTCAGGTAGACATCAAATAGAATCCAAGCCGAGGCTCTTGATGAAGGGTAAACAGTCGAGGATACTTTGGCCAGGACATTTCGTGGTTGCCTTGAATGTCCTACCACCAGGCGCGTCCACAGGGTTGAGAGGGGCGGAGTTACCTCTAGATATAGACGAATGCTAAACAAACGGCCACGAGTCAGTACGTGATGGTCACAGAGAGTAATCGAGTCAGTCATTTGTGACAGTGGAGTCTATACTTACTGACTGACTTGTCCCGGAGTAGTTTTCAGCTATAGGTCTGTGCTATGGTAGAGCTTCACGTGTTGTAGGGGTAAGTGCCTGGAGGAATAGGTAGAGACTCTTTCCTAGTTCAGCAGTCGACGACCCCAGGCGTCGTATGATCGTCCAGCCATAACTCTATAAACTACCTCACATTTCTGTGAAATGACTATCGGAGGGTTAAAGGTGCTATAACCACTCCCGCACCCGTTTTTTGTTGCTTGGACATTCTCGTGTGTTAGACAAAGGCTGTTATTACTGCCCATAGTACCTTGCCGTGTAAGGCCGGTTGAGGAAAGGGGGGGGGGGGGTGGGTCTTGAGCCTGAGGAATTAAGCCCGCCTGGCTCGGACAGCCGCCGGGTATCGTGCAGGTTTGGGTTCCCTTTTTGTTCACCGACAGAAAAAAAAAAAATTCCATACCTTACCGAGGATGCGAACCTGGGTCTTTTACATGGGCGTCTGATGTTCTAGCTACTCAGCCAGATAACCTCCTAGACCAGTGGTTCTCAACCGGTGGGGACTCTCCCTCCCCCCCCCCCCGGGGAATTTTAGGGTTTCCATGGGGGGGGGGGGGATTAAGATTATTTCAAGATCACGTTAATACAAGGTCTGTAAGGTGTGGAATGCGCCTGGCCCTGCAGCCAGCAGGGTTAGGATCGGCTAGCCTCTCCCAGGAGGGGTGAAGAGCGAAAATTAGTAGCCTGCCGATGACCCGCAGACTACACAAGTTAACCCCCACCTCCACGTGGTGCAGACCGGGCAACCATGACCGCGAGGTCATGGGCTAACGGGGCTATGGCTCGCCATAGGGGTTGGACTCCCTGTGGTCAGATTAGTATCCTAAACCTGCGACTGGCCTAGCAAGCCGGCAGGGGATCTTCATACTGCTCGTAGAAAAATTAAGAAGTATAAACGGACTGACCTAAACGGCTATCGACCCGGCAATGTTAATGGACTACGAGATAGATCAGCGATTCAAAAAAATAGGCACAATGAACGTCTGTGGTTTCAATAGTAAATACGAAGAGCTTATAGAAACAATGGAGGAGAGGAAAATTGGACTGATGGGAATAGCGGACACCAGAACAAAGGGGAAAGGTTGCAAGGAGCTCCACCGCAGTTACACGTTTGTTTACTCTGGAGTAGAACAGCAAGAAAGGGCAAGACACGGTGTGGGAATAGTCTTCGAACCACGGCTAGCAAGAGGAATACTAGAAATAAAATATATATCAGAAAGAATCATAACAGTGAGAATAAAAGAACAAACAATTACAACATATGTACAGATATACGCACCATGTAATGCAAACAATAATGAGCAAGAATGCGAGGTCTTCTACGAAGACATACATGACGTGCTAAATAAAATAGATAAGCAGGACAACATCATAGTTATGGGAGACTTCAATGCAAGACTAGGACATAACAGAGGGGGCATAGAAAAACACCTGGGAGCATTTGGAGATCAGCAAAATGAAAGGAATGATAACGGAAGTAGACTGATAGAGCTTTGCAGCCAACACGACCTCTATATAACAAACACATTCTATAAACATAAAGATTCACAAGTATACACCTGGTATAAATGGAACGATCTAGATACTAAAAGCCAAATTGATTTTATATTAACAAGAAATAACAGAAAGAGAAATATATTAGACGCAAGAGCAGTGCCCAATTTCAGTACAAACACAGATCATAAAGCAGTCGTTGCCACAATAAGAACCACCAGAAGAAGAAAACAAAGAGCAGGAAAATACATGCCATGCGAATCAATACACTTAAAAAACCTTAAAGACGAGGCAGTAAGGGAAAATTATGAGAAAGAACTAACTGAACTCTTTGTAAAATTGCCTACAGAAAGAAAAACTGTGGAAGAAGAATGGGAGATGTTCAAATCAAGCATTTTAAATACTGGAAAAATAACATCCGGAATCACGAAAAAACGCAAAACACGGATAAAGAAAATAACAAGTTGGTGGAACGCAGAAGTAAAGAAAGCGGTAAAAGAAAAAAAGGAAAAATATAAAAAGTGGTTGAAGAGCAAACAGGAATGTGATTACAGAGAATATAGAATAGCGAGAAGACATGTGAGTAGAATAGTAAAGAGGGAAAAACAAAAAGACTGGGAAGAGTATGGAGAAACCCTAAATAAAAACTACAAGGAGGCAACTAGAAACTTCTACAAAAAGATAAGTGCAATGCAAACCAGAGGAGAACCCTTTGACCCAACTGAAATAATTAACAGCGAAAATGGAGAACCAATAAGTGAACAAAAACGGATCCTAATAAGATGGAAGCAGTATTTCGAACAACTTCTCAACATCCCATCAGATGTCACAGGAATTCAAGAGACCTACACAGATGTCACCGAAGAACTAGAACCAGACATACTAAAAGAAGAAATTATAGAAGCCATCAGATTAGCCCCATTGAACAAATCACCGGGACAGGATGGAATACCAAATGAATTAATTAAAGCAGCAAGAGAAGTAGGAACAGCTTGGCTACATAGACTATTCAACCATGTTTGGGTAGAACAACAGACACCACGAGACTGGGGAAACGCCATAATTATCCCAATTTGGAAAAACAAAGGCAGCAAAAGAGACTGCACACAATACAGAGGCATTTCACTGTTGAGTCATACTGGGAAAATATTTTGCAAAATTCTTGAAAAAAAGATTACGAACTACTTTAGAACCCCAGCTAAGCGAAACGCAACTTGGATTTAGGAAAATCAAAGGATGCACACACGCCATTTTTGCTCTTAGACAACTTATAGAAAAATCAATCGAATTCAATGAAACGCTCTACTTAGCCTTTGTCGACCAAGAAAAGGCATTCGATAGGGTAGATAGAAACAAGCTGTGGGAAATCCTTAAACAATATGGAGTGAGTACACATCTAACAAACCTATGTAGAAGTTTATACAACAACAGTGAATGCATAGTGAGAGCAACTGGAGGACACTCAGAACCCTTCACCATAAGATCTGGAGTACGACAAGGTTGTGTCCTGTCCCCTCTCTTGTTCATAACATATATAGACAACATATGTAAAGAAACCAGCCAAGCAGAGACAGCAAGAATACCGCATGACGAGAACACAGAAGAAGAACCATCTGCAAATCTAACCATTAGAGAACTCCTGTTTGCGGATGACCAAGCACTAATAGCAAAATCAGAAGCTGAATTACAAGACCACATGAATAGTCTAAACGAAATGTGTAGGGAACATAACATGAAAATTAGCACAAGCAAAACAGAGGTAATGACTATAACTAAAGAAGAACAAACAACAACAATTCACCTAAACGAACATCCCTTGAAACAAGTAAAGAGTTTCAAGTACCTAGGAAGTATAATATCATCAAATGGCAGATCAGAAGACGAGATCGAAAATAGGTGCAATAAGGCAAATCAACTCATTGGACAAATGGCACCATGACTAAAGAACAAACGTGTATCAATAACTACTAAGAAAGCACTTTACCAACTCTGTGCTACCAATGCCAAACCTGGACAATGACAGAAAAAGAGAAAAGAAAAATCACAACAACAGAAATGAGGTTCCTGAGAAGAATACTCAACGTATCAAGAAGAGATCAGATCAGAAATGAAGAAATCAGGACTAAAGTGGGGGTTAAAGCAGCACTAGATTTTATTAGAAAGCAGCAAGTCAAATGGTTTGGCCATGCAAGTAGGTTACCAGTCAACAGCATGCCACAACAAGCAATGGTGTACAGACCAGATGGAAACAGAGGAAGAATCCGACCACGTAAACGTTGGACGGAGGGAATAGCAGAATCCATGGGAATGTCGATATACGAAGCCCATAACCGGGCACTCTCACGAAGTTTATACTTCACCTCGACCCCGCAAGGTACAAGAGGAGCATGATGAGATGAGATGAATCGTTAATACAAGAACCGATTACTTGATATTGTATTTTCCTTTATACTTTACGGTTCTGTATGCCTCACCCTTCTGAAATTCATTTCATAGCGTAAGTAGACTCGCAAATCACGTTTTATGTAGACGTCTAGACTTGCTGTAGTATGTGCTATTAAATTTAGCTTCCATTATTACGTATGTGTAGGGGCAGGGGGTGGGGTTTAAGGGAGGAAATAGGAAAATGCGTTGGGGGGGGGGGGGGAGGACGTTCTGAAAAATATGATAAAGGGGGGCACGGGCCAAAAAAGGTTGAGAACCACTGTCCTAGACAAAGGCTAGCGGTGGTAAATCATAAACAAACCGACAGAAATCAAGGGGAAACTGCATTTATCACCCCTAGAGCACCAGAGAGACGAATGGAGATGGCTTGTGTCTGCAGCAAAGAACCTCAATGGCTCGGAATGCTGAAGAAGAAGAAGA
This sequence comes from Cepaea hortensis, assembly GCA_963921405.1. Classification (NCBI taxonomy): domain Eukaryota; kingdom Metazoa; phylum Mollusca; class Gastropoda; order Stylommatophora; family Helicidae; genus Cepaea; species Cepaea hortensis. The sequence goes on along the minus strand of OY992876.1, from coordinate 216,230,884 downwards.
AGAAGAAGAAGAAGAAGAAGAAGAAGAAGAAGAAGAAGAAGAAGAAGAAGAAGAAGAAGAAGAAGAAGAAGAAGAAGAAGAAGAAGAAGAATAGAAGAACAAAATGATTCGATGGCTCATACAATTTCACATAAACGGTGTAAAGGACTGATTGATAGGAGTAGGCTGGAGAATGTCGTGAGCATCAGATGAACCCAGAATGTCAGCATGGGACTGAGTGCAAAGTAATTACAGTGATGACTGGGGACATGAGATGTTCATTCCATGAACATAGATGGTACATTAGACAATGTCAAATAAGACATGAAAACAATCTGAACTCTAACATCGTGGTTGGTTGGTTGATTGATTGGTTGACAGCTGGCTGGTTGTTTGGTTGTTGGGTCATTGATGGGGTGGTTAGTTGGTTGGTTGGTTATTGGGTAGTTGGTTAGTTGGTTGATTGGGTGGGTGGTTGGTTAGTTGGTTGAGTGGGTAGTTAGGTGGCTGGCTGGCAGACTGGCTGGTTGATTGGTTGGCTGGCTAGATGGTTAACTGGCTAGTTGATTTGTTGGTTGGTTGGTTTGTTGGCTGACTGGCTGGTTCACTGGCTGGTTTATTGATTGGTTGCTTGGTTGGCTGGCTGGCTGTTGGTTAATTAATTTGTTGGTTATTGGGTAGTTGGCTAGTTGGTTGAGCGGCTGGCTGATTGGTTCGTTTGGGAATCATCTGGACGACTGTGTGTACATTTGTCATCTCGATGCCCTGATATCCAGGTCTTAGAGCCGTATAGAGAGCGTTCATCTATGGAAGTGAGTATGCTGTACAGACTGTCCTCCGGATCTAGTAAACAAGCACCATTTCCACGGGCCCATGTTGAAGAGCCCTCATTCCCTTCTCCAAACTCATAAAAGCGGTTGTGAGACCAGTACTGTCACTTCACATCTGTGGAGAGACATGTTATATTGCATGCCATTTACAGGCTGTTGCAGCCAACCGCAGCCTTTTTGTTGGCTGTTCGTGATTCAAAAGACAATTTTACTTCAGTAGCTCGCCATTGCTTTCTTAACGAGAAGTCAACCTTTACTTGGGGTCTAATTCACTGGTGTGTTACGAACCCATTACGGTTCTATTAGATCGCCCGGTAGAGAACGTGGTGTGCATCCGATAAGTCCAGAAAGTCGGCAGGTGACTGAGTGCAAAGTGATCACAGTGATTATGCTCAGTAGTTTGCCATTGCTTTCTGAGCGACTGGTTCACATACGCCGTACGTTACCGTCACGGAGAGAACCGCTACCGATTCTCGCTCACGTCACGTTACTCACGAGAGTATATGGGATTGTGGAAAAAGGCGTGTAACCTCTAGACCAGGGAGGAAAAAGATGTTCATTCCATGACATAGATGGTACATTAGACAATGTCAAATAAGACTTGAAATATCCTGTACTTTTAAGAGCCAACAGATTTTATTTTTGCCACCGACTGGGACTGGGCTTAGGTTGATAATGTTCTCTCCAAAGGATTAAGGTACTTTATTGTCTACAGACTTCAGTCCAGTGCTCACTCAAACGGAGTTCTTGTGTGTTAAACTGACAATAACAAACCTACAACGATCTCGGTCATCTCATATATTAAACGCTCAGAGAAAATGATTGGAGCGTCTGGTCGAGTGGTAGGACTTCAAGCTCACCTTCTGGAGACTTTGGTTCGTATCTTTGGTAAGGTGTTGGCATATTTTCTGTCGGAGGGAAAAAAATAAAACCCTAACATGCACAATACGTGGCGACTGCACTAGCCAGGCGGCCTTAATTTCTTAGACTCAATACCCCTCACCTATTCTACACCGGAAGGTACTAGAGGCAGTACTGATATGAGAAAATGAATACATTCTGTGATGTGCTACTCATAGCCTATTTACATTCTAATATGCCTCTTCGCAGATGTGAAGTTCTAGTGATTGTCTTACACACCGCCTTAGTTTCTGAGCCTGGAGAGGGGAGTCAGAGCTCTAGATGGTACTCCCCGTGGAGCAGATTCGTTGCTACCGGGTGGGTAGAAACGTCTCTACACCAAAAACTGTCTGGTAGACCCAAGCCTTTGTCAGGACTCGAGCGACTGGAATTGGGAGGTACATCCGCAGGTCAGCATGGCCAAATGGATGAAAGTACTTGTTCTTAAACATCCGCTGTGCTGATGCCGAGTTAGCGGGTTTCGATCCCTACACAGATCAATCAATCATTCATGTGCCATGCCGGAAAGCGTGGGCGGTCATGACTCACCATTTCACTCGATCACCAGAGTCGTGGATCAGCTCAGTGTTCCTGTCTTATCCATGCCACGTGGCCAAGCCATCCAGGTATTTTCCTCTCGGTCTTCCTCTTGGTCTGTTCCCTTCGATCTTGTCAGTTGTCACTAAGTTCTCCTATTCATTTCTTCTCATAACATGTTCAAAAAATTGTGACTGTCTACGTCTAATTTATCTAATCAATTTCCTATTTTCATTTGTCTCCTGTAGTATTTGGTCATCGGTTATTCTGTCTGTCTATGGTATTCTTTGCATTTTCCTCAGAAACCACATTTCTGCAGCCATAAAATGTTTTTCAGCTTGACTGCTCATTGTCCAAGTTTCACATCCATACAAAAGAACAGGCCCTATGTATCCCTTCAACACGCTTTTTCTCGTTTCAATTGACATCTTTTTATTGGTCAAAATGTTGTTCATCTTGCTAAAGGCTACTTTCGCCATGGCGATTCTTGTTCTAATCTCTTGAAGGCATCTCTCATCAGATGTTATGTTTGTTCCGAGATAATTGTACCGATTAACATGTTGGAGAATATTTCCATTTACTTGTATATTACATTGTGGCACTTCGTTCTTCCTAGTGACGACCATAACCTGTGTCTTTTTCCAATTTAATTCTAACCCCAGTTGCTCACTGTGTACAACAACCGCATCCACTAATTGTTACAGATCATGTGCATTGTCTGCAATCAATACTGTGTCATCTGCATAACTAATGTTATTGATGATTCGTCTTCCAATGCTGATTCCATTTATATCCTCTACATTTCTGAAAATATTTTGACTGTATAGGGAAAAACCAGATAGATTACATCCTGATTAGCAAAAGGTTTCGAAATGCGTTAACAGTCGTAAAAACAGTTGCAAATGCAGACTGTTATAGTGATCACAGATTAATTACAGGCACATTGAGGGTAAAGTTAAAGAAAGTCAAGTATACAGCAGGAAACCCTAAATATGACTTGTGCAAATTGAAAACTGACAAAGAAATACAAGGTAATTTTAACATAGAAGTAAAGAACAAATTTGATTTATTGTCTGATCTAGAGATCCTATTTCAAGATGTAGATGATCAATGGGAAATGCTGAAGAATTCAATCAGTTGTACAGCAGAAAAAACTATCCCAAAAATAATGAAAGTGGGCCGTAAGACGTGGATGACTGAAGAAATTTTACATCTAATGGAAACAAGAAGACAGAACAAAAGTAATCCTGCCAAATATAAAGAAATTCACAGAAAAGTCAGAACCTTATGTAAGGAGGTAAAAGAAACATGGCTTGAGAAACATTGCCGAGAAATTGAAAAACAACACAACAATAAAAATGCGAAACTAATGCACAAAAGAATTCAAGAGCTTACTAATCAAAGAAACGTATATCAGCAGGCTTCCTAAAGACGAAAAGATGGAAGAGTCATAATAGAAAAAGATCAGATCTTACATGTATGGTCAGATTACGTGAAAAACCTTTATGACGATAACAGAGACGAACAATACGATGTTCAAAATAATAATGAAGGACCAGCAATTTTGAAGATGGAGGTTCAGAATGCTCTTAACCATATGAAATCTGGCAAGACCCCCGGTCCAGACAGCGTCACAACAGAAATGATTAATGCTGTTAGAAGAATATGGAATAGATAAAGTTACCAGTCTGCTTAATACAATATATGATACTGGAAATATACCTCATGAGATATGTAATTATGTATTTATTGCAATCCCAAAGAAATCAGGAGCCTTGGAATGTGATCAACATAGAACAATTAATATAATGAGTCACATCACGAAGATTTTGCTCAGAATTATCATGCAAAGAGTTAGGAGGAAAATACAACCTGAAATAGGAGAAGAACAATGTGGGTTTGTAGAAGGCAAGGGTACAGTAAATTTTGTGTATATACTGAGAACCGTAATCGAACGTTGTATAGAAGAAAACAAAGATATACACCTTTGCTTTATTGACTACACAAAGGCTTTCGATAAAGTGAGACATGTCAACATGATAAGGATGCTTGAAGATCTACAAATTGATGGAAAAGACCTTAGACTTGTAAAAAAGACATATATTAGAAACAACAAGCTGCCATAAGAGTTGATAATGAAGTAAGCCAATATCAGCCTATTAAGAGAGGTGTGAGGCAGGGATGTGTAATGTCTCCAGATCTGTTTTCCCTGTACAGTGAAAGTATTTTCAGAAATATTGAAGATATGGAAGGAATCAACATTGGGGGACGATGCATCAATAACATTAGACATGCAGATGATACAGTCTTGATTGCAGACAAAGAACAGGACCTGCAAAATTTAGTAGATGCGGTTGTTACACACAGTGAACAACTAGGGTTAGAATTAAATTGTAAAAAGACACAGATTATGGTCGTCACTAGGAAGAACGAAACACCACAATGTAATATACTAGTAAATGGGAATATTCTTCAACAAGTGAATAGGTACAATTATCTCGGAACAGTAATAACATGTGATGGGAAATGCCTTGAAGAGATTAGAACAAGAATCGCCATGGCAAAAGTAGCCTTTAGCAAGATGAAAAACATACTGACCAATAAAAAGATGTCAATTGAAACAAGAAAAAGAGTGTTGAGATGCAACATAGAACCTGTACTTTTATATGGATGTGAAGCTTGGACAATGAGCAGACAAGCTGATAAACATCTGATGGCTGTAGAAATGTGGTTTCTGAGGAAAATGCAAAGAATACAATGGACAGCCAGAAAGACCAACGAACAAGTCCTTCAAGAAACAAATGAAGATCGTAAACTGATTAGAGATATTAGACGCAGACAATATCTATTTTTGGGCATGTTATGAGAAGAAATGATTTGGAGAACTTGGTGACAACTGGCAAGATCGAGGGGAACAGACCAAGGGGAAGACCTAGAAGCAAGTACCTGGATGGCTTGGCCTTTTGGCATGGTCGAGACAGAAACACGGAGCTGATCCACGACTCTGGTGATCGAGTGAGATGGCAGAAAATGACCGCCCACGCTTACCGGCATTGCACATGATGGATGGATAGGGGAAAAAGATCTGGAGACATTACACATCACTGCCTAACACCTCTCTTAATAGGCTGATATTAACCCACTTCATTATCAATCCTTATGGCAGCTTGTTGTTTCCAATACATGTTTGAGATGCTTGTATGTATGTATGTATGTATGTCTGTCTGTCTGTCTGTCTGTCTGTCTGTCTGTCTGTCTGTCTGTCTGTCTGTCTGTCTGTACAAACATACATACCTGCCTGCCTGCCTGCCTGCCTGCCTGCCTGTCTGTCTGTCTGTCTGTCTGTCTGTTTTTCCATCCATCCTTACATCTGTCTAGCTATTTGTCAGACTAAATATCTGCCAATCTGTCTTTCAGTCTATCTACTGTCTATCAATTAAATATCTGTATATTTGTTTTGATAACTGTCTGTCTGGCTAGTTGTATATCTCGACGTCTGCCTGTCTATCTGTCTGCCTGTCTGTCTTGGTGTATTTATGTTCGCTTTTGCTGGCTAGATTATTTGTCTTCTCACTAGTCTATCTATCTGTCTGCCTGTCTCTGCATCTGTCTATCTATCAATTATATATTTGTCTATCAGTCTTGATACCTGTCTGTCTGTCTAAATGTTTGTCTGTTTCGATGTCAGTCTGTCTGATTTCGCTAGATAGCTTTTTTGCCAACTTACCTGTCTGTATGTTTGACTGTATGTGTGTCTGTCGATTTGTCAGTTATTTACTTTGATATTCTATGTATATACTTGTTCTAATTCTTTTATCTGTGATTTTCTAGTTGGCTAACATGGCCGCCATAACTTTCTAAACAACAGTGACCTGGCCACATTAGCGCACGTGCAAACAATCGGTCTATCATAACACACAACTGCAAAAGTCGATATTTAGGAGCAAAATTTGCTCTGTGAACTAATGTTTGTGTAAACGTGTTTGCCTTTCTTGTGAAGATGTGACAGGCCATCCTTACTCTTCCTTTGGTCATGGCTGATGACATTTCTAAGAATGGTTATGTCTCTTTGAGTTTGCCTGTTGGCACACAAGGTTTGTAGAATTTGCCACGATTGGCCAAATACTCATAATACGTTTACCTTTTGTCGAAACATGGCAAGGTCTTGACAATTGCTTAGTCAGTACAAGGTGGTCGGCCAAATGCCAGTTAGAGCACACCGGTCGGATACATAGTTGGGCTAAAAAATGACAACAGATGGTCTTAGGTATTCGTACATTAATTCCATCTGAAACGTTTATGTCAAGCAACAAACTTGCAGATTGTTTAAATTACCTTTACAAAGGCAATCAGGCGGGTGGGGGCGGGGGGGGGGGGGCGCGCCTTGAGCTAGTGCAGTCGCTGCGAACTGCGCAGGTTAGGGTTTCGTTTTGCCCCCGACAGAAAACAATCCATACCTTGCCGAGGATTCGAACCCAAGTCTCCCGGAGGAGAACCAAGCATTCTAGACACTAGACCAGCCGCTCCTCTGAATCATATAACAATGTGACATAAACCCAGACCATGGATTTCTCTTCTCACTTGTGAGTCATTTTACGAGTCCATTACGGTGATCGATGACGAATTTGGGGACGCGAACCATTAGCGTAAATGTTTACTTTAAAATATGTCCCTTTGACGATCACATAAAGAAGACTTGTTCATCTCATCTCTTCTCATTATGTTCCTCTTGTAAATTAATATATATGTATGAGGGTTTCTTCTTCTTCTTCTTCTTCTTCTTCTTCTTCTTCTTCTTCTTCTTCTTCTTCTTCTTCTTCTTCTTCTTCTTCTTCTTCTTCTACTACTTCTTCTTCTTCTTCTTTTTCTTCGTCTTCTTTGTTTGCGTGTTCTGGATCAGGCATCCACGATCACGACTCTCCAATCCTGTCTGCCCGCTTATATTGTGTTGACATTGTGGTTGTTTATGTGTTAATGTTGTTAATGTGTTGCCCAACACATCTCTTTCTTTCTTAAATGTAGATTCTTACTGTCTAATAAGCCAATAATGTACACAGAGAGTTAAATCAACGCGACCCGGAGAGAATGGTGCAGCAGGGAGTGATAGTAGGATCTGGCCGACACTCAGTACTCCGAGAAAAGGCCAGACTGTCACATTAAATTAAAAGTGTTAACAGTCGAGATGATCGACTTCATTGTACATGGTTTTATCCCATATGGCTCGGTCTCTCTCCGGAGAGCATCCCACCGAAAGCTTTACACAAAGCACACTTTCCATAGTTTCAGCGACGACTCCCTGGAGTCTCCGAGAAAAATGCACTCGTTAACCGAAAGACGAAGCCCGGAATCGAATCCAGGACCTTCGGAGTGCGAGGCAGACGGCTTGACTACTTCGCCATGGAGACTCTCAGATTGTCACATAATCAGGCTGCAGCTGGTACCATTAGAATTTGGACTCTTCGCTGGCTGTTGTAGTTTGTAACTGAGCGCGTATGGGAATGTCGTAAGTAATATAATGTCGGTTCTTGACTCATACCAACTAAACTCTTGTAGTTTTTTTTTTTTTCATTAATCCACTGTATGTCAAAAATGTATATATAACATTTGTATATTATTTATATATAGCTGTCTCGCAGACTTCCATTTTATTTTTCATTATCAATGGTATGTCAAAGATGTATATAGAATTATTTGTACCATTTTCTTATACCACTACCCACACTGCTCGCCCTTATCCCAAGTGTTATTTATTTCTTGTTCTATTCTTTCCATTACATTTCTATAAAAACATCATCATCACAGAACCTAGCCTTCATTGTACACAGTGTTCATCAATAGACACATGTACTTTAATTTCTTCGGAAATTCATTTCATACCTAAATGTAATGTTTTCACCATTATTCACAATATTATATCGGACGTTTGGAAAGATGTGTTGCAATTTTAATACCAATTTCTCCAACGTTATGCTATTCGTCTGTTTGTATTTTATCTGGCTATCTTCTTTGTTTCTTATCGGCCTCTCTTTATTCAATCATCGCTAGCCCGCTCTGAACATAATGCTATTTTTT